>OZ025295.1:208480167-208842667 GCA_964019185.1 Maratus speculifer
CAATGAATTTTTTTTAAATGTATGTACTGTACATTGAATACATACATGTAAATAGGGGAATCTAATGATCCATGTCTGCCGGAAGCGAAGTGATGCATAAGCCAAACAAAATTAATCCCATTTGTGTTTGACTCGTATGCTTATCATCATGTTTGCGGTACAATCATTTCATACTTTTAATTGTACGGCAAACACAATGATAAGCATACGAGTCAAACACAAATGGGATTAATGTTTGGCTTCTGCACCACTTCGCTTTCGTCAGACATGGATCATTAGATTCCCCTATTACCATACTTCCATAAAATAAAGTTTTTTTTTTCTTTCTCGATATGTTAGGTTTTTGTGCTGTCGGCTATATGTATAACTTATGTATAACCAGACTATAAGTATAACTTTATATCATTTTTTGCAGAAAATAAAATTTTTAAAAAGTTAAAAAAGATAACTTCTAAACATTCCTTTTGTAATGTACTAAAATGTGCACAATTTCAATTGTTATTCCTAAGCTTGGAAAAATCTTGAAGGGAAGTTACCTAAAGAATATTGCTTTTAAGGTTGCCCAATTATCCGGATTTTTCATTAGCCGGATCGGTTTCGGTCCGGATAATCGGCGCTCTACTATATTTAGGGGATGGGGGGATTTCTAAAAATACATGTTTAATTATCTTTTAGTAGATTTATTTTCTAGAATTCAGTTTTCCCACCAAAAACTACTAATGTGAAAAAAATTTCGTTAAGGGTGTATTCGAAAAAACGCTTTTTCACCTTCAACAGCTCGAAATTTTCCGATACAATTTCAGACACATTTTTAAAAATAGAAACATGAAACTTGCTGAGGGGATTTTTGAAGAGACGTATAAGGTGCCGCGTGATGTCATTTCACGCTCCATTCATTAGAATTTGATTAATGAACAATTATCTTCTCAGTATGACCCTATTTTTCGTTCCCAAATCTCCCGCTTCAGAAAAATCTGTTCAAAATGCAGTTTTTTATTGCTTTTCTTGCAATATTTTCTACATTTATCAAAGAATCGACAGTTACGGCACCTTGTGTACTTTCTAAATAAGGCAATTTGCCAATTTGATGCTTATGAGAACAAAAATGAATTCAAAAATAAATCGGAAAACAAGCAGTTTGAATCGAAATACACCCTTAAAATACGAAGAATGTAACTGCCAGTAGTATTTCTGTATTTTAACTGAAAAAATTTTCCAGAACATTCCACAAAAATTTTCCAATTTGCAATTTTTTTTTTTTTTTTTTTTTTTTTTTTACTTTATGCTTAAAATTTTTTGTTTCAAAGACAGAAATATATATACACTGCTCAAAACAATTAAAGGATATTGCAGTTTTAGGTGGATTTTGTATCTGGGAAACTTTTTAGCTGATTGATACATGGTCGACAGACATAGTAGGTTATATGAGAATAAATTACACATGTTTGGCAGAAAAAAAATGCATTTTATTGCGTATTTGTGTACAAAAGGAAAAAAACACAATTTGTGCATATGAGAAAAAAGAATAAGAAAATCATTTTCAGTAGGGGGTATGGTTTCCACGGGCGGCCAGCAACGTTGAACACCTTTGAGGCATGGACTCAATGAGCCTATTAATGACGAGTTGGGGGTATTCTGCCCCACTCTTCCAGAAGAGCTCTTTCCAGTTCTTGGAGAGTTTGTGGGGGTTGTTGGAGGCCAGAAACTCGTCTTCCTAGAGCGTCCCAAACGTGCTCGATTGGATTCATGTCTGGAGAACACGCTGGCCATTCCATTCGAATGATTCCTTCCTCGAAAAGGAAATTCTCCACCAGGTTTGCACGATGTGGCCTGCAGTTATCGTCCATTAAGATGAAGTTATCTCCGATTGCTGCAGCGTAAGGGACTACAATAGATCTGAGGATCTCATCCCTATATCGGCGACCAGTCAGAGCTCCATCTCGAATGATGTAGAAGTCAGTGCGCCCGTCAATGGAGATGCCACCATACACCAACACTCTTCCACCGCCAATTCTGACACTTTCGTGCACGAACGCAGGATTATTCCTACTGCCACGGTCCCTCCAGATGAAAATACGCCTATTATCCGGATGCACAGAAAAACGGGACTCGTCAGAAAACAGAATATTGCTCCATTCATTTCTCCTCCAGTTGACATGCTCGGTTGCCCACTCCCTGCTGGCGCGACGATGCCTTGATGTTATCTAACACATACCATCGGTCGGCGAGCATACAGACCTATAGCATGGAGCCGGTTTCGGACAGTCTGAATTGAAATCGTGGTGCCTGTAGCCGAGCAAAGGTGTTGTTGGTGAAGAGTAGCGTTCATGTTTCGGTGTCTCCGAGCTGTTAACGCTAAATACCGATCTTCATTGGGCGTTGTTGCCCGTCTACGACCTTGCCCTGGTCTTCGGCCTGCACATCCACTCTCCAAAAAACGGTTCCAGATCCTGGAAATGACACTTTGTGACACTCCAATGGCTTGCGCTACTCCGGCTTGAGTTTGGCCCCCTTCTAACCTACCAACAATTCTCCAAGCTTATGAATCTGTCAAATGACTTCGCTGAGACATCGTACTCATCGAAACAAAGCAATCACTGAATGCCGATCATCCTTGTCTTCATTCTCTTTTATCCAGTTGAAAGTCAAATTTCGTTCGCTGCCGCTGAAGTGACGTTGTTGACGTCGAACTCAATTGCATACTCCACAGTTTGAAAAACAGAAAAATTTGCATTTGGGATTCTCTACTTCTATTTTCAGCAAAAAAAATTTCGTTTATATCTTTATTTTATATAAAACTTCAAATATCCTTTAATTGTTTTGAGCAGTGTATATATATATACACAGGGTGATTATAATTAAAGTCCGAGTTTCAAAATGCTCTAAAAAGCGAACCACTCGTTAGAATGGCGTCAAAATTTAACAGCGTATTATTGAAGAAAGGGGAAAGAACATGAACCAAAAAAATTCCAAATTTTAGCGACAGATGGCGCTGTAAGCGTCAGAATTTCGACTACAAAGGACAAATCGTAAAAAAACGGCTAAGGCGTAAGTTACACGATATAAACCAACTGTATTGTTCAGTGTGCATGACTGTACGCGTGTGATACTGTTAGTTACGTAAGCCCGTCCACCATGGCAAGGTCGTACCACATCGGATGGGGAAAAATCGGTTTTTAATTGTCCTGAAGCCAAAAACCGCATAAAAAGCATCCCTCCAATCGGTTTTTAATTGTCCTGAGGCCAAAAACCGCATAAAAAGCATCCATCTAACCGGTTTTTAATTGTCCAAAGGCCAAAAACCGCATAAAAAGCATCCATCTAACCGGTTTTTAATTGTCCTGAGGCCAAAAACCGCATAAAAAGCATCCATCCAATCGGTTTTTAAGTTTGGCGAGACTGGCGCAAAACATGTTCAATATGCTGTCCACCGCCGTGTGCAACAAGATTAAATCGGGAAACAGCATGTTCCACAACCGATCGAAGTGTATCCGGGATCAAGTTCAGAATGTGTTGCGCAATGCGTGTCTTTAATTCAGCTACGTTGGCAATCGGAGTACTGAACACAATATCTTTCAGATAACCCCACAGCCAGAAATCACACGGATTAAGATCAGGTGATCGGGCCGGCCAGGCTGTAGGGAAATGCCGACTGATAATTCTAGCATTTCCGAAATGCCACCTCAACAACTGCTTCACTCGATTTGCAATGTGCGGAGGAGCGCCATCTTGCATAAAAATTATACTATCCAGACATTCACGCTGTTGCAGAGCTGGAATGACGTCATTACCCAAAAGAGACTCATAGCGCTGACCATTGACGGTAACGGTAACATGACCTAAAGCACCCGTCTCCTCGAAAAAATACGGCCCTATGATAAATGAGCCGTAAATCCGCACCACACAGTGACCTTTGCAGGATGAAGTGGTACTGGGTTCGTTGCGAGTGGATATTCTGTTGCATATTCGGCAATTCTGTGTATTGACATATCCCATCAGGTGTAAATGGGCTTCGTCTGTCCACAGAATTTTCCACGGCCAATCATTGTCCACTTCCATGCAAGCGAGAAATTCCAAAGTAAAACCCTCTCTTGCTGGCAGGTCAGAAGGGAACAACTCCTGCACATGGCAAATTTTATACGGATAGCATTGCAGGATGTTTCGTAGAATGTTATTTACCGTGCTCACAGGCCTGTTCAATATTCGGGTAAATCTCCGTGCACTGCATGGTTGCTCACCACCGCTAGACTCTTCCTGAACTGCTGTGGCCACTTCTTCAACTACCGCCGAATCACATCTTTTCCTTCCTCTACCAGACTGCACATCAAACGAACCTGTATTTTCGAATTTTTGCATCATTTTCACCAAACCTCTGACAGTCATCTGTCCAGCGCCTTTTTTCATACCCTTGAGAGTCCTGAACTTCTGCAGAGCCACTGGTGCAGAATCACCGTTCTTCTAATAAAGCTTTACAAGCAGAGCACGATCCTTTATTGAGACACTCATGGCCAACGTCTGAGAAGCGAAATGAGGAAACGCCGTTTACCCAACGCTTTTATAACACCTGAAATTGTCGTGCGCATGCCAGGTATTTTAATTTACATATACTGACGCTTACAGCGCCATCTGTCGCTAAAATTTGGAATTTTTTTGGTTCATGTTCTTTCCCCTTTCTTCAATAATATGCTGTTAAATTTTGACGCCATTCTAAGGAGTGGTTCGCTTTTTAGAGCGTTTTGAAACTCGGACTTTAATTATAATCACCCTGTATATCGGGTAGCTCAAAAATGACTGATGGATTTTAAAATTCAATAACTTGCAAACGGTGACAGCTATTTAAAAAAATTTTGCAGGGGGGTTATATACAATGTCAGGAGTTTTTTTACCGTAATTTTTTATTTTAGTTCGAATTTCAAACAATAGGTGACGCTGACGGCGATTGAAGGCCACCGTAATTTTTTATTTTAGCTCGAATTTCAAACAATAAAAAATTACGGTAAAAAAAAACTCCTGACATTATACATAACCCTCCTGCAAAAATTTTTTAAATAGCTGTCACCGTTTGCAAGTTATTGAATTTTAAAATCCATCAGTCATTTCTGGGACACCCGGTATATATATATATATATATATATATATATATATATAACTTTTCAACGAGAACTGTAACGAGAGATTGATTTCTGTTTTTACGGATACATTTATCAAGATCCGAATATCACTATTTCTGTCAACACTTGTCTCCGGCGGAAATTATCGTTTGCATTTTCATATTTTTAAGGGTGTTCACAACTGCTTTGCTCAACAAGCGCAAAACGTTTTGACACATTTAAAAATTCATTTTTTAACAGAAATATATAAAACTGGAATGCCTGACTATGGAAGCGATTTCGAATCGAACTTTTTTTTTCCATTTTATGATAATTAAATTACCTATCCAGTATCCAGTTCTAAGCTATTTCGATCAAATGATCACCCTTTTTTCCCTTGCTTTTCGGCCGGTTTATCTGCTTTCGTCGGGAAATGTGCTCAAAAGTGTCAACTTTGAAGGCTTGTTATGAAAGATCTATTGTGTTTTTAAAAAAACAGAAAATTGAGTGCAATTAGACAGTTTCTGAATAATAACACCCGCTATTTTCATGCATTTCCGAACAAAAATAAATTAAAGCATGTGTCACAAAGTTGCCCTTTTTGATTTAAAAACACCCTTAAGGGTTTTCTTAAATCAAAAAGGGCAACTTTGTGACACATGCATTAATTTATTTTTGTTCGGAAATGCATGAAAATAGCGGGTGTTATTATTCAGAAACTGTCTAATTGCACTCATTCTTTTGTTTTTTTAAAAACACAATAGATTTTTCATAACAAGCCTTCAAAGTTGACACTTTTGAGCATATTTCCCGACGAAAGCAGAAAAACCGGTCGAAAAGGAGGAGAAAAACGGGTGATTGCGTCATCGAAATAGCTTATAACTCGATAAGTAATTTAATTATCATAAAATGGAAAAATAAGTTCAATTCGAAATCGCTTTCATAGTCAGGCATTAAAATTTTATAACTTTCTGTTAAAAAATGAATTTGTAAATGTGTCAAAATGTTTTTCGTTTGTTGAGCGGATCATTTAAAAACACCCTTAAAGGATTTTTATTATTATTTATTTATTTAAGAATTCATAAAAAAAAAAATGATTAATTATCGATACAAGTTTCAAACGAATTTCATTTGAAAGTAAGATTTTTTTTCCGATGTCCAACAGTGTAAAAATTAAAAATGTGCAATATTTTGAAATTTAAAGAAATGCAGTAGCAAAAATTGAAGGAGCGAAATTTTATCGTGAAGTGTTGCCATTTGCATAATGACGTGAGTGTTACATATAGACACGCTTATCCTTTATAATATAGATTGATAGATAGATCATAGATATTTGAAAATCCAGAGAGGGACAAGACAGTAGCTCCCTTCTTCCTTTGCCGTTACCCACGAATAGTGATGTGGGGTGGGTAAATACCCAGTGGGTAGGTAAATATTTTTGGGGTATTTACCTGGGTATTTACCCAAATCTCGGGTAACTACCCAAAAACTGGGTATTTTCATATTTCAGCTTGAAAAAGTATATCTAAAGTAAAATTTATTTTTATTTGAAACTTAAATATTTATGAAGTCCAAAATCATAGAATGAGATATTCAAATTATGAAAGTTGTATGGCTTCAGCCACAATTAAATAGAAGTCGAAACTTACATCGCAAAATTGCTTAATTTTACTGCTAGTGTGCTTCAGCTGCAAAGTAAGTGAATTGAATTTGTAGGAAATTTTCAAAGTAAATAATGTGAAGCTCTATTACATTTTTTAAAAAGAAAATATGACTACCTATCTGCACAGTTTATTGCAGAGCATTATACAGATTACATGTCACATCTTTTTATTAAGAAAATAATAATAATAATCCATACTTAAGAGAAATTTAGATTTCTAATAATAAAAAAAAAAGATAAATTACACAATCAAGCATTTAAATAAATAATTTAACAAACAATTTATTGATTTATGTTTATTAAACAATTTTTATTATTTTACAGTCTATAAATATTCACAATTGTCAGCTGAACTACAAAATTTTGGTTTTAGAAATTTAATTATCGTTTCCTAATATTGCAGACATGTATAAAGATTAAATAGGAATTTACTGATTTTCTCTAAATATTAACAGTAGTTTAAAGGAATTGCAATTTCAAAGTATTCACTTTCTAAATAAATATTTTCATTTCCAATTTTATGAGTTGTGATTATTTCTTGCTGAATTAAAAAGCTACCCAAAAATTTAAAATATTTTGCCTCAATACAAAACACTATTCAAATATTATGTGTTTGATCATCAACTTAATTATAAACCTCTATGAATCATCTTTTAAGTTTTAAAATATCATTCCCATTTTCTAAAAATTTAGTAATACACACTCTTTTCTTGCTTTGTTTATAATCTGCAATTCCTTTAAATTTCAATTAGAAATTTCCACCAGAAGCAATAGATGGCGCCCAATCATTGCATAAGTATGCAGGGGCGTAAACCACTCTAGTCGCGTAGGGGGGTGTAGGCTCATAAATTTCCGACTTTCAAGATGGAAAATTTCCGAGTACTATGGTCAACATGAGGACTAATATATATACTATATATATATATATATACATATACATATATATTCATAGATATATATATTATAATTCTCAAAATCATTATGACTTAGTGTATCGAGATAGTCAAATAATCTTACATTGTGCTATTATTAGTCTTATATAACAATATATTTTCCCCATTAGTAGAAGATCTCCTGATGGAATAATCGTACCACCCGAGAGGGGCGTGGGTAGTGCATAATATGAATAAGCAGTCGCAGGGCTTTCCAGCGATATATCACGCGAAAGGTGTCGGCTAAATTTAGAAAAGCGGTGACTTTGAGGACTAAGTGGGTATCCAACGATATATCACAAGAGAGATGTAGGCCAAATTTAGGAAATATTTCCCCTCTCAAAGTAGACTCTTCCTCTAACTGTGAATTTTTCATATATCATAAATAATATTTATCGGAGGGCCCTGTAAAAAAAACCGATCTTAATGGATAAAACGCTACAGTTTAAAAAAAGATCGAAAATTGTCCACGGTAGGGAAATTGGAGGGGGTCAGGGGGAGGGGAGCAAGGTTTATAATATGAAAGAGTGATCTGAGGGCTCTCTTATTATACGCCACATGGTCCAAAAAGTATGGATTTTTTCCACCCCCCACTTTAACCCCTTCGGGAGTGGAAATTTATAAATATTGCTGAAACACTTATTTAATTAGTTTTTAATAATTTTATTTTCTGCCGTTTCATGCTATTATTAAAAAAACTGCTGAGATGTGCCAAATGTCCTAAATTTTTCGACTTCCCCGCCCCTTTTAACCCCCTGAGGGGGGATTTCGAAAACCGTTGGATTATGTGTTTAATAGTATTTTTATTAGATTTATTTTCTGGAATTTCATGCTCCTACCTTAAATGTTTGCTAAGATATGGTAAGTTGTTCCAAAATTTTTGACCACGTCCCCCCGCTTGTCCCTTTTAGGGGGGGGGGTAATTTCAAAAATTCCATCTTAGTGGACACTGACATCATAAGAAGTATTTTCTCTCCAATTTTCATGGTTCTACATTTAATAGTTTGGGCCGAACGTTGATTATCAGTCAGTCAGGACAAACTATTTTATATATGTATAGATATCTCTACTAGCTGACCCGCCCGCTGTTGCCCAGCCATTAGATAAAATATATACTAGATATATCATATAAATATATTAGATGCATTATAGATAAATAACAAATTATTAAAGCAAAATATGTAGGTTTTCAGGTGCGAATTCATTGTGTTCTCAAATTATTCTTAAAAAAGATAATAAATAAATAAATAAGGCCATTAAATAGAGCCAACAGTTTTGCTGTCGCCGTATGAAAACATCACAAAATACAAAACAAAAAAACGAAATGCATAAGTCAAAAGTAAAATTCTTGTTTCTCTACAACCCCCCTTCCCCTACACACACACACGCAGGCACACCAGGCTCAAAAAAAAAAAAAAAAAAAAAAAATATATATATATATATATATATATATATATATATATATACATTGGTGTCCAAAATTTAAGCATAATTGGTAATTAAATAATTTTTAAGCAATGAAAGAAATATGAATCGGAATGTGCTGAAACTCCAGGTGTGTAAACAAAATAGTACGCGTCCCATATTTTCGCGAAGAGTTTTCCCCGAAATCGAACAGGGGACCGTCAACAAATTGAAAAAGAACGAAATCTTTTCGATAACCCTGTCAAAACTAATGTAGCAAAAGCGTTCAAACTGCACATTATGATTAATTGGCTTATTGTAATGTACTATGTTAATTTTTACAAGAATAGCATGTATACTCGTAGAGAAATTAAGGTTTTTATAAAAACAGTCCTAAGTTTTTTGCTTATAATTTGCAGAGTTCTTAATATAAAATAGTGTTCTTTTTTGAAAAAATGACAAACATTGTACACAATACCCTGTCATCAGAATTAAAAAATAATAAAAATTGTATGACAAATGAGCAGGTTTACTAAATAATTTTTTACTGCGCATGCGTGAACGCTATTAAAATTTCATTTGCATATTATGTTAGTTAAATGTATAGAGCAACTTTTGTGAAAGTCTCAAAAACATAGCTTAAAAATTCTGAAAATTATCGTTGATAGAATGAGATCAAAATCCTTTATTCCCTAAATGAAGCAAAAAGATGAGGGGCTGTATCCATATTCCATTGTTTAGTGCCTACACAATATTGCACGTACAACTATATTTAGGTAAAACCCCTGATTTTTTTGCTTCTTTTAGGAATAACGGATTTTGAGTTGATTCTATAGGCTCCCATTTTCAGAATTTTCAAGCTATGTTTTTGAAACTTTTACAGAAGTTGCTCTATACATTTAGCTAACACAATATGCAAATGACATTTTTATATCGTTGACGCATGCGCAATGAAAAATTATTTACTAAACATACTCATTTTTCATACAATTTTTATTATTTTTAAATTCTGATGACAGGGTATTGTGTACAATGATGTTTGTCATATTTTCAGAAAAGAACATTATTTTATAATAAGAACTCTGCAAATTATAAGCAAAAAACTTGGAAAAGTTAAGGACTGTTTTTATAAAAACCTTAATTTCTCTACGAGTATACATGCTATCCTTGTAAAAATTAACACAGTACATTACAATAAGCCAATTAATGATAATGTGCAGTTTGAACGCTTTTGCTACATTAGTTTTGACAGGGTTGTCCAAAAGATCTTCGTTCTTTTTCAATTTGTTGACGGTCCCCTGTTCGATTTCGGGGAAAACTCTTCGCGAAAATATGCGACGCGTACTATTTTGTTTACACACCTGGAGTTTCAGCACATTCCGATTCATATTTCTTTCATTACTTAAAAATAATTACTTAATTACCAATTATGCTTAAATTTTGGACACCAGTGTATATATATACAGGGTTGTTATAATTAAAGTTCGCCTATTCAGAAGACTCTTGAGCCGATTCTATTGCTCCAAACGAATCAGAATTTCACTAGTACGTAGTTGAAGACATGCGCTCTGCGAAAATCGAAAAAAAAATTAGTTAAAATTTTTGTCAGTAGATGGCGCTGCGCCAATATTTAAGCCAATATTTGCAGATTCCTTTATTTTTTGGGAATTTTTGAAAGATTCTGTATTTAAAAACAGATGTCATACAATCTCTGATCTGAAACACAGCATTAGACTTCACATTCGCTCAACCTTACAGGACAGTTTACGCAATGCTGTAGAAAGCACAAATCTGAGAATGGAATGCATTATTAAAAATGGCGGAGGATTCATTGAGCATGCGTCATGTTATTCTTCGTTATTTCCTTACTGTCGAGCGACATGTTTTATTTTTGTTGATGCAGATTACATCACATGAAATGATATTCATTTTTTTGTATTGTTTGAAGTCCTAGGTCAGGCTCTAGAGCTGTCTGATTAGATGAACTTAATTATAACAATTCGCAGCTCGTTGAAGTTTGTTGAAAGTTTTAAATTTGTGTGTTTCGTCTGGATTGACTGATATTGATATAATGAATCTGCAAACATCGCCTTAAATATTGGCGCAGCGCCACCTAGTGATAAAAAATTTGACTATTTTTTTTTTTTTCGATTTTCGCAGAGCGCATCTCTTTAACTATGTACTAGTGAAATTTTGTTTCGTTTGGAGCAATAGAACCGGCTCCAGAACCTTCTGAATAGGCGAACTTTAATTATAACAACCCTGTATATATATGTTGCAGCCAATATCCGAAATTGGCCAATTCTAGAACTGGCCGGCCAATTCCCGAATTGGCCAGCAACGTTAAAAAATGACTGGCCAATTCGCGAACTGGCCAGATACAATTGGCCAATTCGCGAACTGTCCAGATGCAATTGGCCAATTCGCGAACTGGCCAATTGTATCTGGCCAGTTCGCGAATTGGCCAATTTGCGAATTAGATATAAGCACTCGGCTTAATCCTTTCTAACATAGTTGAAAGTGCCTATGAATTCAAATAGTCTAGACGTCAGCCTGTCCGTGATCTAACTCGAGTAAAGTTTCCGGCTAACTTGTAATTGTCATCGTATTTGGTTTATCAATTAATTTCGATATTGAAAGGGAATTGTGTACTATTTTTGGTTAATTTAGTTGGGTACAGAAAAATATTTCGTTTCAATATAGCCAATGGGACTCTTTTTTACTGTACATTTTAATGTTACATTATCTTAATTACTAAAAATTGGTACCTATGCATCATAGTTCGGATGTTGGCCAAGTCTTCCCGACCAGTTCGCGAATTGGCCGGCTAAAACCCGAAATACGCTGTTCATTTCATGTATTTCGGGTTTTGGCCAGAAAGCTTGGCCAGTTCGGGTATTGGCCAGGCTCCGGGTATTGGCCGCAACATATATATATATATATATATATATGTCATTAAAAAAATTCATTTTGCAAAAGAGGTTAAGATTGATTTAATCATCAATTAGCTTTAAACAATCAAAAGTTGCGCAATTTTATCTTCTCCCAAGGCCGAAATTATTTTCAAGTTTCAAATGATTGAATTTTGTTTCTTATCTATACACACACTTACACACACATACACACACAAAAGTAAAATCTATGTACAAAATAATAATCAAATTATTGTTATGCAGTGAGACAAAATTATTGTATCTGGTACTATAGCAAAGTTTTTAAAATATAGAATATTTTACATAATATTGACATTTGAACTTCAAAAAATAAATTAACTTTCTTAGTATTAATGAAACTAGTCGTTGGGGGGGGGGGGGGTCCGTAATACTTACCCATCATGGATAGGCATATGAAAATAAAACATGTGAAAACTATTTATACAATGCATTGCAATTCCAAAACAAAATTTAAATATTGTTAATATGCATAGTAATGCTCTGTTAATGAATTGTTGATGTACCAATTTCGGCAAATTATATAAAACGCCAAACTACTCAAGTAATACCGAACTGCGTAAAAGAAACATCCTTATAACTCCAAAAATAATAATAATATAAACTAACAGTTTACTGCGTTGGATTAAGCGTCTCATTTTCAATTAAAATATACCTCTGAATTGAAATTTGAATGAAATACAGGGTCATGAAAAATCGAAGAATGTGGAAAACAGGATTACGAATATCTCGGCAACTAATAATCCGATCGACTTCGTTCTATATGCAAAATGTGTATTATTTTATTGCCTTTTACGCCCATTCCTTAGAACAAAAACATTCAAAAATTTTTATGTACCTTTCATCAGAACGAATTTTTCGAGAGTCCGAAAAAAATAGTTCCGGATAATCGAGGTTGCTGATATTAAATAGACTTCGTCCCATTCTTACATACTAACTACATACAAATTTTCAAGTCTCTATCTCAATTTGTTCGTTAGATAGAGCGTTTACAGACGGACGGCAATTTTTTTTTTTTTTTCTAAAAATATATTTTTCGGAATCTCCACTATCTAAAACGTGTAAATCCGTCAAAAATTTTTTTTTGATTTTCAAAACGATTGCAAGACTTACCCTATACTACGTATGATGGGTAAGTAATAATATTGATAAAATATAAAAAGATCCATAGTACAGTTTTAATTTCATATACAATTCTAAATACATTGACTTGCGAATTGTAAAATGGTTGGCAAAAAAGAAAGCAAATATATTGAAAGAAAAAATTTAGTTAAAAATAATAATAACGTCATGAAATTTAAATAATAACTAGCTTGTCATCTCCAGTTTGAAACAAAACTGGCAAATAGTTCGGGAATTGCGATACTAACTGTTAAAAAAAGTTAATATATATGGAATAACAGTACATTTTTACAAGTTATTAAATAATTTATTTGTCCCCTCAACAAATAAATAAATAAATCTATTATTAAATATGAAAACAATAGTTATTTACACATTTTATATATCTAAAATATTCTGTAATAAAGTAGCTTACTTACTTCAAAAGGTTTTTTGGAACTCCAGCAATGCAAAACGGTATATGTATATGGGCTGAAATTTTATCAGCATGTTTTTGGTTATTATCGAAAATGGAATTACGTAACGCAGATTGTACTTTTTGTCTCTTACATTTAGGTGAGGACATAACTGATGCAAAAATATTGAATTATTAACCAAATACCAAAATATTCTCGCATCAACATTTTGTAATTGAATGATTTCGTACTATGAGCTTGAATACTAACGGCTTAAACAAAGAGTTAATGCAGGTGCTGTTTGTTTTGTAATTTACACATAGGACAGGAAGTTCAGCGCCCAGTTGTCTAGGTGCCCAAGCTTTACTTTGAAGAGAAAAAAATGTTCTATCTTTCTATTTTTCAGAAGTCAGTTACAATCTCTAGCTGTTTTTTTTTTTTTTTTTTTTTTTTTTTTTTTTTTTTTTTTTGGGGGGGGGGGGGCTTAAGGAATATTTTAGAGACAAAAATTTGTCAAAAATACGGGATTTCTTAATATAGGTTTTAATTCTTTCTAACGACAAACTTTAAAACAGCGTAACAACTTGATGTTACCCCTTATTTTTCGGACTAACCAAATGCAATAGTATTAATAAAAATATTTAAAAAAAAAATACAATTGATTCAGGGGAAAAAAAAAAAAAAAAACGAACGTATTATTTCTGAGAGAAATATACTCGTATACTGTAAAATATTCATATTATTTCGAGATAAAAATTCAAAGTATTTGGGTGTTTTCAATTTTCATCCTATATCATATATATTTCTTAAGCACTTTTTTAAATCAATCCAAAATTACGTAAAAAGGTAAATAAAAACAGTTTCACATTTTTAATTATATATTTTTTAATAAAATAAAAAGAAAGCACAATACTAGTTAGTAGGAAAAAATAAAACCATAAATATTTTCAATTAAAGGTAAAATTTGTATAGAGTGGAAAACATCCAGATTTCGATATGGAAAAATATTAAATATTTGTATTTCAGTTTTGAATTTTCATCGGATACCATTTAAATTCCGTGATACATATTTCTAACTAAATTTAAAGTTTAGATTAAAAAAAAAAAAAAAAAAGGAGTTTCTTCACTTCAATCAGTATAGCTTAAAATTTCGAGACTAAACTAAAAACTTTCCTATAGTAAATAAATACAGGTAGATTCCGATATTTCAAAGTCAAAAGTCACAGAAAAAAAAAAAAAAAAAAAAGGAATATTAAGGTTTTACTCAAAATACCACAGTTACAAATAACATTAACATCATTGCTACAATATGTACATAAATATTTTTTTTTCGTCATATCGAGGTTTCCGAGTACACAATATTTGACAAATCAAAATTTTTCTGAATAGTTTTATCAAAAAAATAAAATCCTATATCTTGATAAGTTATATTAATTAGTAAATTAAACTAATTAATAAATTACCAATTAATTAAATTAATTAGTTCCGGTTAAGAATAAGTTTGTTTTCTTCGTTATAAATTGTTTTTTCTTATTAGAAACTACAAGGGGAAATAAATCCGAGTAAGAATAAAATTTTATAGGTTTTCTTCGATCTAACTTGTTTTTCTTATTTAATTAAAAACTACATAAATATTTCTTCAATTCATAAATATTTATAGATTAATACCTTTTTTTCGGCTAAACATACTTTTTTTTTTCCGATCGAACAAGAATTTTTCCGACTGACTTTTCCGTTTTTCCAATTTATAAATTTTTATGTGTTAATACGGAATATTATTTTTTCCGACTAAACATGCCTTTTCTGATGGAACGGAAAAATTTCCGAATGATATTTTTGTTTTTTCAATTTATAAGTTTTTATGGGTTAATACCATTTTTTCCCGATCGGACAAGAAATTTTCCGACTGATTTTTCCGTTTTTCCAATTTATAACCTTTTAGAGGTTAATACATAATACTGTTTTTTCCGAATAAACATGCCTTTTCCGATGATACGGGAAATTTACCGAATAATATTTTCGTTTTTCCAATTTAGAAGTTTTCATAGGTTAACACCATTTTTTCCGATTGACTTTTCCGTTTTTCCAATTTATAAATTTTTATAGGTTAATACGTAATACTGTTTTTTCCGACTAAACATGCTTTTTTTCCGATGGAAACTGAAAATTTTCCGAATGATATTTTAATTTTTCCAATTTATAAGTTTTTATAAGTTAATGCCATTTTTTTCCAACCGAACAAAAGTTTTTCCGACTGATTTTTCCATTTTTCTAATTTATAAGTTTTTATAGGGTAATACATAATACTATTTTTTCCGATTAAACGGTATGCCTTTTCCGATTAAACGATAAATTTTCCGAATGATATTTCCGTTTTTCCAGTTTATAAGTTTTTATAGGTTAATACTATTTTTTTCCGACTAAAGATACTTTTTCCGAGCGATCTGGTAATTTTCCGACTGATTTCTTTTGGGGGGGTGCTGCACCCCCCCAACCCCCCCCCGGGATTTACGCCCCTGTAAGTATGAACCAAAACTAAACTAGATTTTACAAAGTAAAACTATGCTAGATTTTACAAACTAAAACCATGCTAGTTTTGGTTTGGATTTTGATTCTATAAACTGTTCTTCGCTAGCTTTTAGATGTCTATGGTGTGCGTTTGAAAGAGTTAGAAGTAAAAATGGGAGGAAAAAAAGGACTTGCATGGAATTTTTTTAATGTGAAAGAAAAAAGTGTGCAGTGCCAATATTGTAATAAGGATTACAAGCATGCTAATGTAAACAAAATGGAAAATCATATTAAGAAATGTTTCAAATGTCCTGCAGGTTTGAAAAAGGTTTTTGACAGTGATTCTAAATGCAAAAAATGTCATAAGGAATCTATTTCTACTATGCCTTCAACTTCAAATGTAGAAGAAAATATAACAATTAGTGATACAGATGAACCTAATACTGGTCAAATGTCCAGTACATCTTCTAACACTTCATCGATACCGATAACAAGTGTACCTTCGCTTCTAAAAAATGCTGGAGATGAAACATCTAGTTTTTTGACAAATAAAAAAATTTCGAAGTCACAGATATCTATGACAGCATTTTTGGATCAGATGGATGAAATAACAAATGTAAGTACATTTACATATTAATAAACAAAAATAAATAAAAATTTGTTCTTTTAAAAGTAAATACTTAAATTAGAACTGATATTAATTGAAATAAATTATTTGAAGCTTTTCTCTAGTATATGTCTCTGATTTTTAATATTACAATTTTTAATAAATTAATAAATTGTTTATTTTAAAATTTTAAAGATTCATTGAAATAAGCCTTTGCATTTTAATATATTTTTTCTTTTAATAAAAAAAAATCGTTTGTTTTGAAGTGTAGATAAAGAAACACTGTTAAACACTGATGTGAAAAATATATAATTTAAAAGCAAGAATTCACTTTGTGATTGAAATAATACAGAGCTATAAGCAGTGGCATGGAATGAGTGTATGTGTTCAGGGGGGGGGGGGGCAGTTGGGAAAAATCTTCATATCCCCAAGAAACCCATTCCCTTGCCATTATACAATTTTATAAGACAAATATTTTTTGGCAGTTTCAATGTAATCCTATTTTTATATAGAATAGCAAAGCAAAAATAGATTGCTTAAAGCCACAAGTTTATAAATTTATTTGTAATGAAAACAGTCTGCTTTCAAGATTCATAGTTTCTATAGGCTTTCAAAAAACATTCCATATAAAAAATAACGTTACAGGATATATGCATTTATTATTTAAAGAACATTTTGGATAAAAGTCAAATACTACATTTTAATTAAATGTAAATTTGACTTAAAAAGGAAATTAATTGAAAATATTGTTTATTCTAAAAGATAGTTATAGACACATAAATTCCTGATGAATTAATTTAACTTACAAATAATAAGTATAATAAATATTGTTAATACCTTCTAAAATCCCCTTCCCTTATGTAAATCCATATAAGGGTCTCCCCCATTTTTTAACTTTATCCTTAGCTGCCGAAGTTTTTAAAGTATAAATCGGTTGGTTTGCAGTATTGCAATTCAAAACAATTAAATAATGTAATTAAATATCATATACCTGACAAAATATCATATGCTGAATCCTATATCTTTAATCCGGAATCATTTGAACCACGGCAATAGCGAATTAGAGAAAATTTGAAACTAGAATGCATTTAGGTAAATGATAATAACATCAGGCATTATTATGATAATACAAAACACTAAGGCAATTTATAAATAAATAATACTAAGGAGTTCCACTTAAAAATATCTCAAAATTCAAAAATATGTATATTTTGTATGGTGTCGCCATCTGTTGTTAGTTGTGGGAAACAATAAGATTTTTTTCTTTTTAACTTGGAATTTTATATTAATGAATAATAAATAACACAAATCACGAAACTGATAAATATAAATTTAAAAAATAAAACAATATAAAACATTTAAATAAGATTTACAGTTAAATAATTAAAATAGGACTTGCCATTAATAAATATAAAAAAAATATTATTATTACTTTACCATACTGAACAATGGTTAAACACGCAAGGCGGAAGGAATTAGGAGAAACTAAGTAATTAATACTTAAAAATATCAATTTCAAGCATAAATTCAAAATTTTGAAAAAGGAAAATATATATAGCTGCATAAAATAGTGTTTTCTGAAGTGTATTCTTGTATGCTAGTAATGGCATCTATTATCATTTCATGAAAGAAAAGAAATAATAAAATAATAATAAAAGGTTTTGGAATATCTGAATTACAAGATTACAGATGCTATAAAAGTCTGGATTAAAAATGTAAAAATTCTATGCCTTGTATATTTTTATTTTGGAAAAATAAAACTACAAATGCTTCTTTTTTGTTTTAGGAAACACTCAATCAACATTTGGCTAAGGCCATTTTCATCAGTGGAAGTCCATTGTCATTGGTTGAACATCCTTTGTGGATTGAATTTTTTAAGAAAGTTCGACCTTCTTACAATTTACCTTCACGTTTTCGTCTTGCCTCAACTTACTTAGATTCTCAATATTCTGAAATGCAATGTGAAGTTAAGAGACAACTAACTGAATCAAAACACCTCCATTTGCAATGTGATGGTTGGAGTAACATAAGAAATGAGTCAATAATAAATTTTGTGATTTCAAAACCACAACCTCTATTTGTTGATTTTATCATGTCAAAGGAAAACAAGCATGATGCTTCTTATTTGGCTGAGCAAATTGAAAAAGTTATGAAAGATCATGATCCTGAAAAAAATTTTGTGATTATAGGTGACAATGCTAAAAATATGATAGCAGCGTTTAGATTAGTAAAAGAAAAATATCCGCATGTTGTTCCATTAGGTGTCCTTGCCCATCTTTTACACTTATTGTGTTCTGATATTTCAGGATGCAAGTCAGTTAAACAATTTTTTACAAATGTAATTGATATAGTGAAAACTATCAAACGTAGCAACCGTTTAAGTGCATTGTTTAACCGGATTCAAGATCAAGAAAGCAAGAAAAATATTTCCTTGAAATTGCCAGGTAAAACTAGGTGGGGAAGCTACTTACACAGTCTTAAAAGCTTAAGAGCCTGCATCAGTCAAACCGAAACTGAAAATCCTATCACAAACCTATGCGTGTTGCCACCAGGAAGGCGTATCCCGAACCCACAGATTGACACTTTAAAAGACCAATGATATTTTCCAAGCTTGTAATTAATAAGAAAATGGTCATCTCACGCCACCCTTTACCTCCAGGCGATAAAAAGGGGATAAGATACCCCAGGAAGAAAAAAGTCATTAGCAAATGCTAAAAACTCTCGCACCTTTTCAATACTGATAGCCCGAGGGATATGTGCATTTGGATAGTTTCTTCGAGATAATTTCTTACCAAAACACTCGGATCCGTTTTAAAACAAGTCGACATTGACCTTTTTTGTTAGATAGTTTCAAGTGAAATTGAATCATTTATATGTAATTTTAAAAGACAACATACAGATCGTGATTATTATGTCAGAGATTGCACATTAAACATTTTCCAAAGAATCTCCTCTACATTTTAATATTTTTAAATGATTTTTTTAGCATTGAATAGCTGAGATCATTGAACTGTACAAAGACCGTTTTATATTTTTTCGATTTTGTTACGAGTATTTTATAGTGGCTTACATCAATAAAGCGAAATCCCAAGATAGAAATTTTTAAGATATCTCGTTTGTATTTTAATATTTTAAAATGATTTTTTTAGCATTGAACAGCTGAGATTTTTCGGTATAAAGACCGTTTTGTACTTTTTTGATTTTGTTTACAGGTGTTTTAAAGAGGCTACTTCAGTCAAGTGAAATCATTGGAAGAAATTTATAAAAATATCTCTTCTACATTTTTATATTTTTAAATTATTTTTTGGCATTCGATATCTCAGATATTTCGATACAAAGACCATTTTGTACTTTTTCGACCTTCTTTAGGGGAATTTTAAAAAGCTACTTCAGTCAAATGAAATCCAATGGAAGAAATTTATAAAAATATCTCTTCTACATTTTAATATTTTTAAATGAATTTTTGTCATTGGATAGCTGAGATCTTTCGGTACAAAGATCGTTTTGTACTTTTTCGACTTTGTTTAGGGAAATTTTAAAAAATCTACTTCAGTCAAGTGAAATCCAGTGGTAGAATTTTATAAAAATATCTCTTCTGCATTTTAATATTTTTAAATTATTTTTTAGCATTCGATATCTCAGATCTATCGGTACAAAGACCGTTTACAGAACTTTTTCGACTTTGTTTAGGGGAATTTTAAAAAATCTACTTCAGTCAAGTGAAATCCAGTGGTAGGAATTTATAAAAATATCTCTTCTACATTTTAATATTTTTAAATTATTTTTTGGCATTCGATATCTCAGATCTTTCGGTACAAAGACCGTTTTGTACTTTTTCGACTTTGTTTAGGGGAACTTTAAAAAAGCTATTTCAGTCAAGTGAAATCCAATGGTAGAAATTTATAAAAATATCTCTTCTACATTTTAATATTTTTAAATGATTTTTTTGTAATTGGATAGCTTAGATCTTTCTCTACAAAGACCGTTTTGTTTCGACTTTGTTTAGGGGAATTTTAAAAAAGCTACTTCAGTCAAGTGAAATCCAATGGTAGGAATTTATAAAAATATGTCTTCTACATTTTAATATTTTTAAATGATTTTTATGTCATGGGATGGCTGAGATCTTTCTGTACAAAGAACGTTTTTTATATTTTCGACTTTCTCTAGGGGAATTTTAAAAAAGCTACTTCAGTCAAGTGAAATCCAATGCTAGAAATTTTTAAAAATATCTCTTCTACATTTTAATATTTTTAAATGATTTTTTTGTCATGTTATAGCTCAGATCTTTCGGTACAAAGACCGTTTTGTACTTTTTCGACTCTGTTTAGGGGAATTTTAAAAAAGCTACTTCAGTGAAGTGAAATCCAATGGTAGAAATTTATAAAAATATCTCTTCTACATTTTAATATTTGTAAATCATTATTTGGCATTCGATATCTCAGATCTTTTGGTACAAAGACCGTTTTGTACTTTTTTGATTTTGTTTACAGTTGTTTTAAAGAGGTTACTTCAGTCAAATGAAATCCAATGGTAGAATTTATAAAAATATCTCTTCTACATTTTAATATTTTTAAATGTTTTTTTGTCATTGAATAGCTGAGATCTTTCGGTAAAAAGACCTTTTTGTTTACAGCTGTTTTAAAGAAGCTACTTCAGTCAACCGAAATCCTATAGTAAAATTTTATAAGTATGTCTTTTCGACATTTAAAGATTTTTAAATGATTTTTTGTCATGGGATAGCTGAGATCTTTAGGTACAAATACCGTTTTGTATTTTTTTATATTTTGTTTACAGGTATTTTAAAGAGGCTACATCAGTCAAGTGAAATCCAATGGTAGAAATTTATAAAAATATATCTTCTACATTTTAATATTTTGAAATGACTTTTTTTTTTTTTTTTTTTTTTTTTTTTTTGTCATTGGATAGCTTAGATCTTTCGGCTCAAATACCGTTTTGTACTTTTTTAATTTTGTTTACAGATGTTTTAAAAAAGATACTTCAGGCAAGTGAAATCGAATGGTAGGAATTTATAAAAAATATCTCTTCTACATTTTAATATTTTTAAATGAATTTTTGTCATTGGATAGCTGAGATCTTTCGGTACAAAGATCGTTTTGTACTTTTTCGACTTTGTTTAGGGAAATTTTAAAAAATCTACTTCAGTCAAGTGAAATCCAGTGGTAGAATTTTATAAAAATATCTCTTCAGCATTTTAATATTTTTAAATTATTTTTTAGCATTCGATATCTCAGATCTATCGGTACAAAGACCGTTTACAGAACTTTTTCGACTTTGTTTTGGGGAATTTTAAAAAATCTACTTCAGTCAAGTGAAATCCAGTGGTAGGAATTTATAAAAATATCTCTTCTACATTTTAATATTTTTAAATTATTTTTTGGCATTCGATATCTCAGATCTTTCGGTACAAAGACCGTTTTGTACTTTTTCGACTTTGTTTAGGGGAACTTTAAAAAAGCTATTTCAGTCAAGTGAAATCCAATGGTAGAAATTTATAAAAATATCTCTTCTACATTTTAATATTTTTAAATGATTTTTTGTCATTGGATAGCTTAGATCTTTCTCTACAAAGACCGTTTTGTACTTTTTCGACTTTGTTTAGGGGAATTTTAAAAAAGCTACTTCAGTCAAGTGAAATCCAATGGTAGAAATTTATAAAAATATCTCGTCTACATTTTAATATTTTTAAATGATTCTGTTGTCATGGGATAGCTAAGATCTGTCGGTACAAAGACCGTTTTGTTATTTTTCGACTTTGTTTACAGGTGTTTTAAAGAGGCTACTTCAGTCAAGTGAATTCCAATGGTAGAAATTTATAAAAATATCTGGTCTACATTTTAATATTTTTATATGATTCTTTTGTCATGGGATAGCAAAGATCTTTCAGTACAAAGACCGTTTTGTACTTTTTAGACTTTTATTAGTGGCATTTTAAAAAAGCTACTTCTGTCAAGTGAATTACAATGGTAGAAATTTATAAAAATATCTCGTCTACATTTTAATATTTTTAAATGATTCTGTTGTCATGGAATGGCTAAGATCTGTCGGTACAAAGACCGTTTTGTACTTTTTAGACTTTTATTAGTGGCATTTTAAAAAAGCTACTTCTGTCAAGTGAATTACAATGGTAGAAATTTATAAAAATATCTCGTCTACATTTTAATATTTTTATATGATTCTTTTGTCATGGGATAGCAAAGATCTTTCAGTACAAAGACCGTTTTGTACTTTTTAGACTTTTATTAGTGGCATTTTAAAAAAGCTACTTCTGTCAAGTGAAATCCAATGGTAGAAATATATAAAAATATCTCTTCTACATTTTAATATTTTTAAATTATTTTTTGGCATTCGATATCTCAGATCTTTCGGTACAAAGTCCATTTATACTTTTTCGTCTTTGTTTAGGGGAATTTTAAAAAAGCTATTTCAGTCAAGTGAAATTCAATTGCATAAAATTATAAAAATATCTCTTCTACATTTTAATATTTTTAAATAATTTTTCTGTCATTGGATAGCTGAGATCTTTCTGTGTGAAGACCGTTTAGTACTTTTTTGGTGTTGTTTACAGGTGTTTAAAGAGGCTACTTCAGTCAAGCGAAATCCTGTAGTAGAAATTTATAAATGTATCTTTTCTACATTTAAATCTTTTCTAATGATTTTTTGGCATTGGATATCTGAGAGCTTGCGGTACAAAGACCGTTTTATATTTTTTCGAGTTTGCTATGGGGGTTTTAAAGGGGCTTACTTCAATCAAGCGAAATCCTATGAAGTTTTGAAGTTCATATAAATATATATTTTTCTCTTCTACATTTTAATATTTTTAAATGATTATTTTAGCATTGAATGTTAGAAATTTATAAAGATATCTCGTCTACAAGTAAATATAAACTGATGATTACCTCAATCAAGTAAAATCCCATGGTAGAAATTTATAAAGATATCTTTAAGATCATTTAAAAGTCATTTCTATAGATCATTTTAATATTTGTAATTTTTGTTTCATTATATAACTGATATCTTTCTTTACAAAGAACGTTTTATATCTTTTCGACTTTGTCACGGGTATTTTATAATTACTTACTTCAATAGAGCTAAATCACATTTTAGAAATTTTTAAAGATATCTCGTTTGTATTTTAATTGTCTTTAAACTTTTTTTCGGGGGGGGGGGGGGCATTAGATATCGGAGATTTCTCTGAACAAAGATCTTTTTACATTTTTTAGATTTTTTACGGGTATTTTAAAGTGTCTTACTTGAATAGAGAGAAATCCCATTATAGAAATTTATAAAGATATCTCGTCAACATTTTAATTTTTTAAATGATTTTTTTAGCATTGAATTTCTGAGATATTTCTGTACAAATACCTCTTTATATTTTTTTCGATTTTTTTACGGGTATTTTAAAGGTGTTTACTTCAATGAAGTGAAATCCTATGACAGAAATTTATAGAAATATCTCGTCTATATTTTAATAATTTTTTTTATATTGAACAGCTGAGATCTTTCTGTACAAAGACCGTATTACAATTTTTGATTTCGATACAGGTATTTTAAAGTGACTTACTTCAGTCAAGCGAAATCCCATTGTAGAAATTTATAAAAATATCTCGCCTACATTTAAAAAAATTATTTTTTTTTTTTCTTACATTGAATAGCCTTTACGATTTCATTTATTTTAAAGAGGCTACTGCAGTTAAACGAAATAATGTCTTCGCTTTAAAGCTAATGCTATGAAAGAAATTTATAAAAGTTTATCGTCTGTGTTTTAATAGTTTTAAGTATTTTTTTTTTCTTACTTTGCCTAGTTGATATCGATTTGCACAAAGGCCATTTTCTATTTTTCGATTTATTTTACAAGTATTAAAAAAAAAAAAAAAAAAAAAAAAAAAACTTTAAAAAAAAAAAAACTTTAATCAAGCGAAACAATTTATTAGCTTATAATAATTCTTTCGACGATAATCCAACGGTCGAAATTTATAAATAAATCTCGTCTGCATTTTAATATTTTTTCCCCCTTTAATAGTTCAGAGCGATCTCTTCAAAGGCCTTTTTCTACTTTTTTAATTTTCTTTACAGGACAGTTTCATTTTCGGAACCGTTTTCAAAAGTGATATTATCCTCATATTTAAAATCTACAATCAGTATCGAAAAAAGTAAAAATCGGCCTCTATACTAACCATCGTCACCTATACTATGCAGAAAAAAAAAATAATTAAAAATTGGAATGAAAATATGGCATCTTTATAAAAATCTTCCGTAGGTTTAGTATAATTGAGTTTGTCTTTTCGCGTGACTGAAAAAACCGTTATTCTAAAATTTAGATCAGTTAGACTATGACAGGCTTTGGAATATATACGTATTATTTAGTTAAAATAGTATAAGAACTTTAAAAATCATTCGTTTACCTTTCTGAAAGGGAAAAAGACAGGAAAGACAATTTATATACAATAAAGCATAAATGTATCATTTACGGATGTGAATTTTACCGCAACAGAATATATTTGCTAAAGTATTGTAAATTAGTCATAATTTTCGATAGAAGTGTCAAAATAAATATATTTCTATCTTTTAAATTAGTGTTATCCAATTTAATCATAAATTGCATAATAATTACTTTATATTTTAGAGTGGGTATACTGCAAACTTTTATTGATTAAAATAGAAATATTTATGAAATATTTATGAAAAGGAACATTTAAACTAATTCATTAAGAATTGTCTAAAAGAATGATACAAAAAAAAAAAAAAAAAAAAAAGACATAGAAAAATTTAATACAAATGTATTTATTCGCGAATATATCTATTCATTTTTAATGTCAGAACCATTGTTATTTTCTTTCTGCCCTTTCTTCTTTTCCCTTTGTCGACTGCAGATGACAAAAAGTTAATTCTGTTATGTTTTATGAATTAACGAATATATCACTTTGATGTTGTACGCAATTAAAGAATCTTTTTTAGAAATTAAACTTCAAATATATGGAAGAAAAATAATAAAAATGGTAAATCTGTTTTTATTCGAAATCAATAATGCTTTTAAAGTACATTTGAGATTAGATGCCTAATTAAACAAACTTTTTGAAATCAACATGTATTTACATCATTTCTGAAATTCATTTCTGATCGAACTTCTTGCGTGAGATATCATGCATTCAGAAAAGGATGTTTTTATTTTTTCATCCTAAAGCAGCAAACAACATTTTACTAATAGCCACAGGCAAGATTTTACACCTTCGTCCCTGTAAGACTCCCTACAGGGTAAACCCATATCGTCTTTCACCCTAATTACTCTTAAGGCGTCTCCCTTTTAAAGGCGGAGTTAAACACCATTTTCGACTCTTTTAAATCAAAGTGCTTCAAATTTTTATACAAATAGCATAGATTAAATTTTTTTAAAAATCAAAATAAAAAACATTTTCTGAAAGCTAAATAATTAAACTCTGCATGCTGTTTTACCAAATTTTAAAATGTCAAACAGATTTTTCGTAATAAGACATTAAAGGTGAATTTTAAAGACTATAAAATAACGCACTTGTATCGCCTTAAAATTAAAAAAAGAAATAAAATTTCAGAATGACGTGCATACTTTAAACCTACAGGTTTGCAAAACAACAAAAATTATTAAATTTGAGCAAAATGCAAAGGAATGAAAGCGATAAATTTCTTCCATTGAAATAACATTAGCCGTTCTATCTCGGAGCGTTACTGATGTAGGGCCTTAAAAGATAACAAGTTTACGCTGCAAACTATGGCAGTTTGTGAAGAAGCTCAGTTGCCTTCTCAGTTTAAAAAAAAAAAAAAAAAAAAAACTTTTAGATGATACTTTTTGGATTCGTATTGAAAATATGATTGATATCTTTACTCCGATTGTAGAACCTATAGAATCTTTTGAATCAAATGAACCTCAGATTCATTTGGTGTATAACAAAATAAACAACTTAGAAAAAGTATTGCTAGAATTACTTCCTGTATCTTTATTGGAAAAAAATGAAGAAAAGCATATTATGGAGCAATTTAGAAAAAGAAAAGAACGTGGTGTTGGTCCTCTCCATCTTGCAGCAGACATTTTAAATCCTATAATGCAAGGAAGTACCTTAGAACCTTCAGATTTGCTTGATGGTTTAACATTCATTTATGATGTTGGCCATCACATGAAATTATAGAGCACACAACTTAAAATGGATCTTGTTCATTACAGAGAAAAAGAAGGTCTCTGGGAAAGAAAAATCTTGTGTGAAGGGCTAGAGAATATGCCTCCTCTACTATGGTGGAAAAGCTTACGGGGCACTAATATATTAGCTGAAGTAGCTTTGCGCATATTAAGTGCACCTATTACGTATGCCGCGACGGAAAGAACCTTTAGCACCTTTAGCTGGATTCACAGTAAAAAAAGAAACCGCTTGACATCAGAAAGAGCAGCTAAGCTAACCTACCTATCGTATAATTGGAAGCTGTTACACAATGAAGTAAATAAACAAAATACACCCAAAATAAAGAAACAGGAAACAAATGAAAATGTTTCAGAAACAATAAATCGTATAGAATTACTTTCAAGTGACGACAGCTTAGAAATTGAGGACTTTGAAAATTCAGATTCCGAAGTTGTGTTTGAAGTCTGACTGATTTTAAACTGAGAGAAAAATTGTGTCGAAATGATAAAATTATATTTTTCATTTTCTATTTTATTATCTATATCTATAGTTTTGCATATTATTTATATATAAATGTTAAATTGTGTTTAATATTAGGCTGCTTTCTCAATCCAAAATTACTGAGTTTTATTTCCTTAAAGTCAAGCTATTGCTGATGCTAAATGGTTCTCTTCAACATACGAATATTGAATTAAGAAAATTATATTTTTCACTTTTATATTATATCTTTGCATAGTTTGTATATTTTTTATTTATATTTTTCACTTTTATATTTAATATGTGTTTAATTTGTGTATTATATATTTGTATATTATTTTTATATCAATATTATCCCTTAAATTTATTGAAAAAACAATTCTCTATAAACACATTAACTTTTTTATATGTTTCATTTTTAAAAATTACATTTAAATTCAATACTTAAATGTAAAAGGTTGTTTTTTTTAAATTAAAGGATTGTAAGAAGTCTAAAGTTCTATAATTTTCTTTCTTTTATACTCTTTTATCATAACTAAAAGTAAAATTAATGTAATTTCCCAAATATATATGTGGGATATTGAGTGATTAACTTATGATTTAAGAAAAACTAATATTCTTGATAAGATAAAAAAGGTTTAATAGACATAAAATATATACGTAGCATTCAAAAATAACAGTAGAACTGAATAATATTCAGTATAAATAAGCTTATCTGAGCTTTGGATTAAAAATCCATCAAACTCGCCATCGCTGAAATCTATAGAACACCTCGTTCTTTCCACGCATCATCACACGAGTCTCATTTTGGATATCACGTTCATTAAATCATTGAGTTTATTATCTTTTATTGCTGGATACTTTATTCTTTAATCCCACATTCTCGGTCATCCTGACGTTTCTGACGTCCTCGGCAGCTGTTTATAAAAATTTAGACACAAATTTACAGAAATAAAACAGGTAAATATAAAATAAAAACATCTCACGTTATACAGATGCGTTACCCCACGGCTTGATGTATTCTGCAATAGTAGATATCTTGTTGTCCACCATGGTTTCCAATTCTTTTTGCATCATAATGATCATGTGATTTTTCTACAATGTTTTTATTCGGTCCATGGAATTTTCCCCTTTTCAGTCCTGTTCCATACTGCGTTTCTTGGATTACCACGGGATCATTTAATTCATATCTGTTAGGTACTTTTCTGATCATGTTAAATTGCTTTCTATAATTATCGTTACTCCAGAAATATAGATTTCTACGTGGACCATTAAAGTTTGCTTTGGTGCTTGCTTTATTATTC
Source organism: Maratus speculifer (assembly GCA_964019185.1). Taxonomy (NCBI): domain Eukaryota; kingdom Metazoa; phylum Arthropoda; class Arachnida; order Araneae; family Salticidae; genus Maratus; species Maratus speculifer. Next base: position 208,508,787 of record OZ025295.1, read on the forward strand.
CTTTCACACGGTTCAACCCTTTCTTTTTCAAAAATTTCAAATTTTCTTTCCTTTAAATATTTTCTCCGATTTTCACATTTGTGACATTTTCTATTAAAATTATTTCTCGAATAATATTTCTTTTCTTCATCTCTATCATTGTAATCACGCTTCTTGTAATTTCTGATAAATTTCTGTTTATTTTCATTAATTCCTTCAATATTATTTTCTTCCCTCGTGTTTTTCCGCTTATAATATTTTTCAACTTTCCTCGTTTCATTTTTATTTTCATTGGCGCGTGCACATAAATTGCGTTTTTCTTTTAGGTCATTCATTCGTCCTGTTTGTGATGTCTCGTTTCTTTCATTCAATCTTTTCTTACTAATTAAATTTTCTTCTTTCTCATTTATTTCTTTTCTAATTTTCAAATTTCTCACGTGATTCAAACCAATTTCATTTTCTTCCATGACTCTCGTGAAATTAATCAAGTGATTACCTCCTGCATTATTCTCATTTGCAACTATAATATTTGCATCACGTGAATTATCTAACGTAGACGTTTTCTTCTCATTACTATTTCTGGCAACATGATTCAATTTTATATCAGAATTCTTCTGAATTTCAGTGTAACCTACTTGAATGTTGTTGCGTTTGCCAACGATCCTAATTCCGCTCTCGTCTATCGCCAAATTTAATTTGCTAATCACATCATATCCCAATAACATATCATATTCAAGAGATTCTAGCACGTACAAATTTGTTCTGATTAGAAAACCATCAATATTAAATTCATATGGGAAGTATCCTTTTGGATAAACAACTATTTTATTTATGCCGGACAAAGAGATATTATTTGAAAATAATCTTGGCGAGCCTATTTTCGTATAATATTCGTAACTCACCAAACTGATATCACTTCCAGTGTCGAAGAAGATCTGTGTCTTTTCACCGTTAATATCAATATTTTTCATGTAATCTGATTTGGCGCTGTTAGTTTGCTTGATTACTGCGGAATTCATCTCTTTGTGGGTGGATAATCGCGGGTTTTGGCTCCGATTTTGGCTGTCATTTTTTATTTGTTTATTATTCCCATTATTACACTGCGATATTACGTGGCCAAGACGATTACATTTGAAACACATAATTTGTGCCCTGTTCTTTTCATTTAAATAAGAAAATTCATTTACATTATCTGTATTATCTTTAAATTGTTGTCTTCTTAAAGTATTATAACGTTGATATGGTAACCATGGTTTTGTGTTGTTGTTTTCGCGCATTTTTGCCTCTCTTTCTTCAAAGCGGTGTAAATTTCTATTCAGGGTTTTAATATTACGTCTTGCTGTTTCATAATCATCTAGTTTACAAACTAATACATCAACATTTTTAATTTTGGGAAGATCATCGATAAAATGTTCTTTCATTTCTATCGGTAACCTTCTCTTGATTTGATCTACTAATATTAATTTTTTTAAATCTTCAAAATTGGATACATCAAGACCGGTAATCCATTCTTCTAAATAATTCCTTAACTCAAATGCTAGATCGCGCCAAGTGGCTGAGTTTTCTTTCTTATGCGACATTAATTTTTGCCTAAACTCTTCTGGCGTCAATTTGAATCTTTTGAGCAGCAAGTTTTTTACGTAATCGTAGTTATTTGTTAATGTTTCTGGTTCTCTAGTTATAACATTAGCAATTTCTAGCGGCATTAAACTTAATAAGTGCATGACCCAATTCTCTTTTGTTATATTCATCCTAGAAATCTGTCTCTCGAATAGAGCTAAATAGATACTAATATCACCCTTCCCATCAAAGTGTGATATTAATTTAGACAAATCTGGTTGCTTACCTGAACCAGTTACAGCCGAACCGTCACTTGTATTTGTCATATTTCTTTGAAGTTCAAGTTTTCGTAATTCGTACTCCATCTCCATCTTCTTTTCCTCTAATCTTCTTTCTGCTTCTAACCGTCTTTCTTCTTTTTCTACTTCTAGTCTTTTTTTCTTCTTTTTCTGCTTCTAGTCTTTCTTTTTCTATTCTCTCTGCGGCAATGACTTCAAGTCGAACTTTTACAAAATTTTCTTCATAATACTTCGATTCCGTCACCAACTTTATCAAATCTATGATTCTTGGACTCTGAGGCACAACTATACCTAGATCACCACACAATGTTAACAAGTCCGCCTTTCTAGCTTTATTCAGAACAGACATTATAATTTTTGTTTACACTTCAACAAAACAATATATTATACTATCTTGCAGGTTTGATTAGGGATAATTTCTATTCATTACACATATGGCAAACAGTTCCTTTTTTATATATTATACGTTTTAGTTTAAAAACAAAACATTCTTCTTAGACTTAGATCTTCTTAGTACAAAATAGCTTTCATCGTGAAATTCAAATTCAAATATAAATCAGCGAAATCATTCGAATCCCGGCAACGAACCCCCAAAACTTGTGGGATATTGAGTGATTAACTTATGATTTAAGAAAAACTAATATTCTTGATAAGATAAAAAAGGTTTAATAGACATAAAATATATACGTAGCATTCAAAAATAACAGTAGAACTGAATAATATTCAGTATAAATAAGCTTATCTGAGCTTTGGATTAAAAATCCATCAAACTCGCCATCGCTGAAATCTATAGAACACCTCGTTCTTTCCACGCATCATCAAACGAGTCTCATTTTGGATATCACGTTCATTAAATCATTGAGTTTATTATCTTTTATTGCTGGATACTTTATTCTTTAATCCCACATATATAATGGAAAATAAATACCCAGGTAAATACCCAAATTGGGTATTTACCCTGGGTATTTACCTTTAAAAATAAATACCCGGGTATTTTACATCACTGCCCACGAACGAACACACCTATTTATTATCTGTGTTTAATTTTTAAAGTGATCCCTCTCAGAGCCATCGCTAAGACTTTTTATTGAGGGGGGAGAGGACCTAAAATTGCCAAGTCAAATTTCAATATTTGCCAACTCATTTTACAATTTTGCCAACTTAACACAATTAGAAAATGTAATATAGCCCCTATTTGTTAAAAGGTTAATAATATTCCCAATTAGTTTTGTAATTTTTGCCAATTCTATCAAAAATTGAAAATATATTATGGTTTTTATTAAAATTTTAAAGAAAATTTGACAACTAAGTTTGTGAATTTGCCAAGTGTAAAAACATTCACGAATGTTTGGGGAAGAGGCTCTCCCCCCATCCCCCCCCTTAGCGAGGCCCCTGATTCCCTCTGTTCCTCTGTAAAAAAATATTTTTTTGATATTGTAATTTTTTTAATCTTTATTTTAATAGCGATTAAAGTATTTGAATACGGATAAAAAATTACTTGTGGAACTTTTGCTCTTGAGCTTCTCTATTAACTATGCAGCAAATCATGGAACACGTAACGCCATCTGGTTATATAAATTGTAAAGTTTCTTAAATTGTTTATATTTTATTATTATTTATTTACATATACACTATGTATGGCCAATGATGACAGGCACAGGGCACAGGTCTCTTGCAATTTTAGACTTTTGTTAAATATCTGGAAAAATACATGAGGATTGTCTTGAAACTTCAGGTGTGTAAACAGCATAGTAAACGTCATATATTTCCGCGAAGAATTTTTCCAAAACTCCACAGAGGACCGTCAACAAATTGAAGAGAGGCGAATATCTTTTGGATTACCTTGTAAAAATTAATGTCGCAAAGCACATGATTAGGAGGATTTTTGTAATAAATTGTGTTCATTTTTATGAGAACAGCACGTAATTTTCACCAAATGTTTTCTTTATGATTTGCAGAATGAAAAGAATGTTCTTTTCAGACAAACAACATTGTACATACCCTGCAATCAGAATTAAAAAATAATAATAATTGTATGAAAAATGAACAGATTCACGAAATAATGTTTCGCTGCACATTCGAGATTGAAATCGAAATATAATGTAAAATTAATGTATTAGGTAATTGCGTAGAGCAACTTTTGTGAAAGTCTCAAAAACATAGCTTAAAAATTCTGAAAGTGATCGCCGATACAAAATAAGCTCGAAATCTTTTTTCTCCAAAATTAAGCAAAAAAGGTGATGGGTTGCATCCAAATATTAGTACGTGCATTTGTGCCACAATTGCAACCCAATTTTGCTACAAACCGGACAAAATAAATAAATAAATAAATAAAATAACCGGATAAAAAAGAAAATCGATTAAATCAAAGACACCGAAATGCGGGAAGGATGGGCGGTTGGGTGAACCGACGATCGGAGCTGCTTCGAGCTTATTATTATTAAACCATTAGCTGACCATTTGCATTAAATAAATTCGAATCTGAATTCGGTAAGCTTAAGGGTGTTCTTAAATCAAAAAGGGCAACTTTGTGGCACATGCTTTAATTTATTTGTTCAGAAATGCATGAAACTAGCATGTGTTGTTCTTCAGAAACTGCCTAATTGAACTCATTTTTACTTTTTTTTTTTTTTTTTTTTTTTTTTTTTTTTTTTTTTTTTTAACACAATAGATCTTTTATAACAAGCTTTCAAATTTGACGTTTTTGAGCACATTTCCGGACGAAAGCAGAAAAACCGGTCGAAAAGCAGGAGAAAAACGGGTGATCACGTGATCGAAATAGCTTCGAACTAAATAGGTAATTTAATTGTCATAAAATGCAAAACTATGTTCGATTCGAAATCGCTTCCATAGTCAAGCCTTCCAATTTTATGCCTTTCTGTTAAAAAATGAATTTGTAAATGTGCCAAAACGTTTTGCGCTTGTTGAGCGGAGCAGTTGAGAACACCCTTAAATCAGGTAAACTTTCATCATTAGAATCTGAATCTAACATATCAAATTGATTAGAATTTCATTTTTCAAATGACTGTTGTAATTTGTTAAATTATTTTATTTTATTGTTTTATTTATTGATTGATGAATGTTTTAATTTTGTTATGTCATAGCTTGCAACAAATACTGGGTAATTTATGTTAAATCCAAATGGATTTTATTTTAGCGCTTATACATGTATAATGTTATCAACTATTCGGCAATTTCAAAGCCCCCCCCCCCCCCTTATACTCAGTGGCGTAGCTAGGATGGGTGACACCCGGGGCGAATGTAAATGGTGTCACCTCCCCCCCCCCTTCCGATCCGGCATGTTTTTCCAATCACAATCCTACGTTATTATAACAAACTCACTCGCATAGGTACAGGTAGGTTTTTGTTTCCTGGTGCATGTCTTAATTAGATACATCATTCTGTATAAAATTTCACATTCTCAAAGAAAAGAAAACTAACTCTATTGCGTCGTGCGCTAAAAATTTCATTTTATTTCAAAATTCCTTTGATCTCATAAGATTATATATATACATTTGCAAATAAGGATTGTTTAATAAGGATTGGGAAGTCACCCCTTAGAGGGTGACACCCGGGGCGGACCGCCCCCCTATTGCTACGCCACTGCTTATATTATTATATGATGCGTTATCATTCGTCGAATCTCGCTCCACCCCCTCTTCTAAGGATATCGTTAACAATGTTAAAAAGTATTTTAATAATAATAAAAAAAATTCTTTCTTTTTCATTTTATTACGTTTGCAAGTTACATAATTATTTGCATCCTTTGCTGGTTTAAATGAAGAGAAAAAGTCAACAAAACATAACTATTGTACGTGAAATAACTTTATATCGAATAACACAAAAAATACTCCCTGTTTAAAAATATCTTATCTATATTATAAAAGAAAGTCTGGATTTCGTATTAATCACGGCACAAAAAAATATGCCCAGCCTAAATTCTTGAAAATTGTGGTAAAATACTTCTGATAACATCGAGTGCCGCTAAGAAGGGATTTTTCGAAAATTCCACCCCTAAAAGGGTTAAAAAAAAGGAACGAAATTTTAAGAAATTCCTTAAAAATCTGTTTTTGTAGTTATTTTTCAACTGATAACATATTTTAGTGTATTTTTTCATGTTGAATCGAATGGTACCAAGCAAAATCTTTTAAGTTCAGTAGTTCGCGAGATACTTCACATCTTTCCTGATTTGGCGGTGTCTTCGGCGCAAAAACCTGAAATTTTCAATCGCTATCTATATATATGAAAGAAAGTTTGGATTTCGTATTAATCACAGCACAAAAAAAATCTGCCGAACCTAAAGTCATGAAAATAGGGGTAAAAATACTTCTGATAACATCGAGTGCCACTAAGAAGGGATTTTCGAAAATTCCACCCCTAAGGAAGTTAAAAAAAGGAACGGAATTTAAAAAAATTCTTTAAAAATCGGCTTTTGCAGTTATTTTTGAACTGATAACATATTTTAGTGTATTTTTTCATGCTGGATCGAATGGTACCAAGCAAAATCTTTTAAGTTCAGTAGTTCACGAGATATTTCACATTTTCCTGATTTGACGGTGTCTTCGGCGCAAAAACCTGAAATTTTTAATCCTTATCTAAAGGGTGTTTCAGCGAAGTGCGGACAAATAGTAAGGGGTGATAGAAGGCATGATGACAAACATTAGGACATAGGAAACCATGGGGCGCAAACGTCTTCTGTGGGAGCCAGGGGGCATCAAAGTTTAGCGTCCAAAAGATGAAGCGATGATAAAACACGGAAAAAAAAGGTCGATTCATTTCCAGTTTTCGCTGTAAACTTTGTTTATATCGAAAGTTTGTTCAAAAAAATTTTTTTAAGGGAACTGTCAAAAAATGACGGTAGAGGGCGCTGTAGACTTTGGAGTACGAACAACTACGTTTTACTGATTTCTTTTTTATTCTGTTAACAGTTTTCTAAAGATTGGACCTTAACTTAAATTTTGAGCACAAAATTGGAATCATCCCAAACTGTTAAGATGTGCAAATTGAGCTGTGAACAAGCGGGGGGGGGGGGTTAAAACGCTCATAATCGATGAGCAAAGTAATCCATTTTGTTGCGGTTTGAGTGCAGGTCATTCCCTTAGTAATTGATTTATTCAAAATGACGTACAGTTTTGGTGCCCTCATTTTTAGATACAGGGCGCTGCCGATACTTTTCCGACATTTCATCAACATTATCCCTGGGTGTTTTATTAACAGACCAGCATACTTGCAGGAAGTGTTAGGGATGTAAAAACTACTTGTAATCGCATGGGAATGTAGCGTTGGAAATGCTTTGTTTGCGAGTTATGGTTAAAAGAAACGGAAAAAATAGCAACAGAAAGAAGCAGAACATCAGCAAAAGGTGAATGTGATACAAAAATTTTATTGTATGAAAAATGAACAGATTCACGAAATAATGTTTCGCTGCACATTCGAGATTGAAATCGAAATATAATGTAAAATTAATGTATTAGGTAATTGCGTAGAGCAACTTTTGTGAAAGTCTCAAAAACATAGCTTAAAAATTCTGAAAGTGATCGCCGATACAAAATAAGCTCGAAATCTTTTTCCCCCAAAATTAAGCAAAAAGGGTGATGGGTTGCATCCAAATATTAGTACGTGCATTTGTGCCACAATTGCAACCCAATTTTGCTACAAACCGGACAAATAAATAAATAAATAAATAAATAAAATAACCGGATAAAAAAGAAAATCGATTAAATCAAAGACACCGAAATGCGGGAAGGATGGGCGGTTGGGAGAACCGACGATCGCAGCTGCTTCGAGCTTATTATTATTAAACCATTAGCTGACCATTTGCATTAAATAAATTCGAATCTGAATTCGGTAAGCTTAAGGGTGTTCTTAAATCAAAAAGGGCAACTTTGTGGCACATGCTTTAATTTATTTGTTCAGAAATGCATGAAACTAGCATGTGTTGTTCTTCAGAAACTGCCTAATTAAACTCATTTTTCCGTTTTTTTTTTTTTTTTTTTTTTTTTTTTTTTTTTTTTTTTTTAACACAATAGATCTTTTATAACAAGCTTTCAAATTTGACGTTTTTGAGCACATTTCCGGACGAAAGCAGAAAAACCGGTCGAAAAGCAGGAGAAAAACGGGTGATCACGTGATCGAAATAGCTTCGAACTAAATAGGTAATTTAATTGTCATAAAATGCAAAACTATGTTCGATTCGAAATCGCTTCCATAGTCAAGCCTTCCAATTTTATGCCTTTCTGTTAAAAAATGAATTTGTAAATGTGCCAAAACGTTTTGCGCTTGTTGAGCGGAGCAGTTGAGAACACCCTTAAATCAGGTAAACTTTCATCATTAGAATCTGAATCTAACATATCAAATTGATTAGAATTTCATTTTTCAAATGACTGTTGTAATTTGTTAAATTATTTTATTTTATTGTTTTATTTATTGATTGATGAATGTTTTAATTTTGTTATGTCATAGCTTGCAACAAATACTGGGTAATTTATGTTAAATCCAAATGGATTTTATTTTAGCGCTTATACATGTATAATGTTATCAACTATTCGGCAATTTCAAAGCCCCCCCCCCTTATACTCAGTGGCGTAGCTAGGATGGGTGACACCCGGGGCGAATGTAAATGGTGTCACCTCCCCCCCCCCCCTTCCGATCCGGCATATTTTTCCAATCACAATCCTACGTTATTATAACAAACTCACTCGCATAGGTACAGGTAGGTTTTTGTTTCCTGGTGCATGTCTTAATTAGATACATCATTCTGTATAAAATTTCACATTCTCAAAGAAAAGAAAACTAACTCTATTGCGTCGTGCGCTAAAAATTTCATTTTATTTCAAAATTCCTTTGATCTCATAAGATTATATATATACATTTGCAAATAAGGATTGTTTAATAAGGATTGGGAAGTCACCCCTTAGAGGGTGACACCCGGGGCGGACCGCCCCCCTATTGCTACGCCACTGCTTATATTATTATATGATGCGTTATCATTCGTCGAATCTCCCTCCACCCCCTCTTCTAAGGATATCGTTAACAATGTTAAAAAGTATTTTAATAAAAAAAAAAAAAAAAAAAAAAAAAAAAAAAAAAAAAAAAAAATTCTTTTTTTTTTATTTTATTACGTTTGCAAGTTACATAATTATTTGCATCCTTTGCTGGTTTAAATGAAGAGAAAAAGTCAACAAAACATAACTATTGTACGTGAAATAACTTTATATCGAATAACACAAGAAATACTCCCTGTTTAAAAATATCTTATCTATATTATAAAAGAAAGTCTGGATTTCGTATTAATCACGGCACAAAAAAATCTGCCCAGCCTAAATTCTTGAAAATTGTGGTAAAATACTTCTGATAACATCGAGTGCCGCTAAGAAGGGATTTTCGAAAATTCCACCCCTAAAAGGGTTAAAAAAAAGGAACGAAATTTTAAGAAATTCCTTAAAAATCGGTTTTTGTAGTTATTTTTCAACTGATAACATATTTTAGTGTATTTTTTCATGTTGAATCGAATGGTACCAAGCAAAATCTTTTAAGTTCAGTAGTTCGCGAGATACTTCACATCTTTCCTGATTTGGCGGTGTCTTCGGCGCAAAAACCTGAAATTTTCAATCGCTATCTATATATATGAAAGAAAGTTTGGATTTCGTATTAATCACAGCACAAAAAAAATCTGCCGAACCTAAAGTCATGAAAATAGGGGTAAAAATACTTCTGATAACATCGAGTGCCACTAAGAAGGGATTTTCGAAAATTCCACCCCTAAGGAAGTTAAAAAAAGGAACGGAATTTAAAAAAATTCTTTAAAAATCGGTTTTTGCAGTTATTTTTGAACTGATAACATATTTTAGTGTATTTTTTCATGCTGAATCGAATGGTACCAAGCAAAATCTTTTAAGTTCAGTAGTTCACGAGATATTTCACATTTTCCTGATTTGACGGTGTCTTCGGCGCAAAAACCTGAAATTTTTAATCCTTATCTAAAGGGTGTTTCAGCGAAGTGCGGACAAATTGTAAGGGGTGATAGAAGGCATGATGACAAACATTAGGACATAGGAAACCATGGGGCGCAAACGTCATCTGTGGGAGCCAGGGGGCATCAAAGTTTAGCGTCCAAAAGATGAAGCGATGATAAAACACGGAAAAAAAAGGTCGATTCATTTCCAGTTTTCGCTGTAAACTTTGTTTATATCGAAAGTTTGTTCAAAAAAATTTTTTTAAGGGAACTGTCAAAAAATGACGGTAGAGGGCGCTGTAGACTTTGGAGTACGAACAACTACGTTTTACTGATTTCTTTTTTATTCTGTTAACAGTTTTCTAAAGATTGGACCTTAACTTAAATTTTGAGCACAAAATTGGAATCATCCCAAACTGTTAAGATGTGCAAATTGAGCTGTGAACAAGCGGGGGGGGGGGGGTTAAAACGCTCATAATCGATGAGCAAAGTAATCCATTTTGTTGCGGTTTGAGTGCAGGTCATTCCCTTAGTAATTGATTTATTCAAAATGACGTACAGTTTTGGTGCCCTCATTTTTAGATACAGGGCGCTGCCGATACTTTTCCGACATTTCATCAACATTATCCCTGGGTGTTTTATTAACAGACCAGCATACTTGCAGGAAGTGTTAGGGGTGTAAAAACTACTTGTAATCGCATGGGAATGTAGCGTTGGAAATGCTTTGTTTGCGAGTTATGGTTAAAAGAAACGGAAAAAATAGCAACAGAAAGAAGCAGAACATCAGCAAAAGGTGAATGTGATACAAAAATTTTATTGTATGAAAAATGAACAGATTCACGAAATAATGTTTCGCTGCACATTCGAGATTGAAATCGAAATATAATGTAAAATTAATGTATTAGGTAATTGCGTAGAGCAACTTTTGTGAAAGTCTCAAAAACATAGCTTAAAAATTCTGAAAGTGATCGCCGATACAAAATAAGCTCGAAATCTTTTTCCCCCAAAATTAAGCAAAAAGGGTGATGGGTTGCATCCAAATATTAGTACGTGCATTTGTGCCACAATTGCAACCCAATTTTGCTACAAACCGGACAAATAAATAAATAAATAAATAAATAAAATAACCGGATAAAAAAGAAAATCGATTAAATCAAAGACACCGAAATGCGGGAAGGATGGGCGGTTGGGAGAACCGACGATCGCAGCTGCTTCGAGCTTATTATTATTAAACCATTAGCTGACCATTTGCATTAAATAAATTCGAATCTGAATTCGGTAAGCTTAAGGGTGTTCTTAAATCAAAAAGGGCAACTTTGTGGCACATGCTTTAATTTATTTGTTCAGAAATGCATGAAACTAGCATGTGTTGTTCTTCAGAAACTGCCTAATTAAACTCATTTTTCCGTTTTTTTTTTTTTTTTTTTTTTTTTTTTTTTTTTTTTTTTTTAACACAATAGATCTTTTATAACAAGCTTTCAAATTTGACGTTTTTGAGCACATTTCCGGACGAAAGCAGAAAAACCGGTCGAAAAGCAGGAGAAAAACGGGTGATCACGTGATCGAAATAGCTTCGAACTAAATAGGTAATTTAATTGTCATAAAATGCAAAACTATGTTCGATTCGAAATCGCTTCCATAGTCAAGCCTTCCAATTTTATGCCTTTCTGTTAAAAAATGAATTTGTAAATGTGCCAAAACGTTTTGCGCTTGTTGAGCGGAGCAGTTGAGAACACCCTTAAATCAGGTAAACTTTCATCATTAGAATCTGAATCTAACATATCAAATTGATTAGAATTTCATTTTTCAAATGACTGTTGTAATTTGTTAAATTATTTTATTTTATTGTTTTATTTATTGATTGATGAATGTTTTAATTTTGTTATGTCATAGCTTGCAACAAATACTGGGTAATTTATGTTAAATCCAAATGGATTTTATTTTAGCGCTTATACATGTATAATGTTATCAACTATTCGGCAATTTCAAAGCCCCCCCCCCTTATACTCAGTGGCGTAGCTAGGATGGGTGACACCCGGGGCGAATGTAAATGGTGTCACCTCCCCCCCCCCCTTCCGATCCGGCATATTTTTCCAATCACAATCCTACGTTATTATAACAAACTCACTCGCATAGGTACAGGTAGGTTTTTGTTTCCTGGTGCATGTCTTAATTAGATACATCATTCTGTATAAAATTTCACATTCTCAAAGAAAAGAAAACTAACTCTATTGCGTCGTGCGCTAAAAATTTCATTTTATTTCAAAATTCCTTTGATCTCATAAGATTATATATATACATTTGCAAATAAGGATTGTTTAATAAGGATTGGGAAGTCACCCCTTAGAGGGTGACACCCGGGGCGGACCGCCCCCCTATTGCTACGCCACTGCTTATATTATTATATGATGCGTTATCATTCGTCGAATCTCCCTCCACCCCCTCTTCAAAGGATATCGTTAACAATGTTAAAAAGTATTTTAATAAAAAAAAAAAAAAAAAAAAAAAATTCTTTCTTTTTCATTTTATTACGTTTGCAAGTTACATAATTATTTGCATCCTTTGCTGGTTTAAATGAAGAGAAAAAGTCAACAAAACATAACTATTGTACGTGAAATAACTTTATATCGAATAACACAAGAAATACTCCCTGTTTAAAAATATCTTATCTATATTATAAAAGAAAGTCTGGATTTCGTATTAATCACGGCACAAAAAAATCTGCCCAGCCTAAATTCTTGAAAATTGTGGTAAAATACTTCTGATAACATCGAGTGCCGCTAAGAAGGGATTTTCGAAAATTCCACCCCTAAAAGGGTTAAAAAAAAGGAACGAAATTTTAAGAAATTCCTTAAAAATCGGTTTTTGTAGTTATTTTTCAACTGATAACATATTTTAGTGTATTTTTTCATGTTGAATCGAATGGTACCAAGCAAAATCTTTTAAGTTCAGTAGTTCGCGAGATACTTCACATCTTTCCTGATTTGGCGGTGTCTTCGGCGCAAAAACCTGAAATTTTCAATCGCTATCTATATATATGAAAGAAAGTTTGGATTTCGTATTAATCACAGCACAAAAAAAATCTGCCGAACCTAAAGTCATGAAAATAGGGGTAAAAATACTTCTGATAACATCGAGTGACACTAAGAAGGGATTTTCGAAAATTCCACCCCTAAGGAAGTTAAAAAAAGGAACGGAATTTAAAAAAATTCTTTAAAAATCGGCTTTTGCAGTTATTTTTGAACTGATAACATATTTTAGTGTATTTTTTCATGCTGGATCGAATGGTACCAAGCAAAATCTTTTAAGTTCAGTAGTTCACGAGATATTTCACATTTTCCTGATTTGACGGTGTCTTCGGCGCAAAAACCTGAAATTTTTAATCCTTATCTAAAGGGTGTTTCAGCGAAGTGCGGACAAATTGTAAGGGGTGATAGAAGGCATGATGACAAACATTAGGACATAGGAAACCATGGGGCGCAAACGTCTTCTGTGGGAGCCAGAGGGCATGAAAGTTTAGCGTCCAAAAGATGAAGCGATGATAAAACACGGAAAAAAAAGGTCGATTCATTTCCAGTTTTCGCTGTAAACTTTGTTTATATCGAAAGTTTGTTATAAAAAATTTTTTTTAAGGGAACTGTCAAAAAATGACGGTAGAGGGCGCTGTAGACTTTGGAGTACGAACAACTACGTTTTACTGATTTCTTTTTTATTCTGTTAACAGTTTTCTAAAGATTGGACCTTAACTTAAATTTTGAGCACAAAATTGGAATCATCCCAAACGGTTAAGATGTGCAAATTGAGCTGTGAACAAGCGGGGGGGGGGGGGGGTTAAAACGCTCATAATCAATGAGCAAAGTAATCGATTTTGTTGCGGTTTGAGTGCAGGTCATTCCCTTAGTAATTGATTTATTCAAAATGACGTACAATTTTGGTGCCCTCATTTTTAGATACAGAACGCTTCCGATACTTTTCCGACATTTCATCAACATTATCCCTGGGTGTTTTATTAACAGACCAGCATACTTGCAGGAAGTATTAGGGATGTAAAAACTACTTGTAATCGCATGGGAATGTAATGTTGGAAATGCTTTGTTTGCGAGTTATGGTTAAAAGAAACGGAAAAAATAGCAACAGAAAGAAGCAGAACATCAGCAAAAGGTGAATGGGATACAAAAATTTTATTGTAAGGTTTTACTGCAAAAGGCGATTGCAAAACGTTCTTCAAACTTTGGAGTAATGAACAACCAGTATTTTTTGACGGGATATTTGTAGTTATGTTGAATGTTTAGCAAAGTTTGAACATTCACTTAAATGTTTATCTAAAAATCGGAATCGTCCAGAATGAATAAGTAGCGAAATTTCACGTATGTATTGAAATGCTTTTTTTTACACTTAGGTTATACGGACAGCACAAAACCCAAAGAAATGACACGAACATGATTAGAATACATTTATTATTCTAAGTACAGCTAAAACAAGGCATAAACAACTTAAAGAGACGTTATCATCAAAGTAAGTGCTCAAAATTCCGACCCCCCGTACCACCTAAGAGTAAAAAAAAAGCAATTCAATACATACGTGAAAATTTATACTTATTCATTCTGGACGATTCCGATTTTGAGATAAACATTTAAGTGAATTTGAACATTCACTTAAATGTTTATCTAAAAATCGGAATCGTCCAGAATGAATAAGTAGCGAAATTTCTTTCTTCTTCTAACTTTGCAAAACATTCAACATAACTACAAATATCCCGTCAAAAAATACTGGTTGTTCATTTCTCCAAAGTTTGAAGAACGTTTTGCAATCGCCTTTTGCAGTAAAACCTTACAATAAAATGTTTTGTATCACATCCACCTTTTGCTGTTTTTCTTCTTCTTTCTGTTGCTATTTTTTCCGTTTCTTTTAACCATAACTCGCAAACAAAGCATTTCCAACGTTACATTCCCATGCGATTACAAGTAGTTTTTACATCCCTAACACTTCCTGCAAGTATGCTGGTCTGTTAGTAAAACAGCCAGGAATAATGTCGATGAAATGTCGGAAAAGTACCGGCGGCACCCTGTATCTAAAAATGAGGGCACCAAAACTGTACGTCATTTTGAATAAATTAATTACTAAGGGAATGACCTGCACTCAAACCGCAACAAAATCGATTACTTTGCTCATTGATTATGAGCGTTTTAACCCCCCCCCCCCCCTTGTTCACAGCTCAATTTGCACATCTTAACCGTTTGGGATGATTCCAATTTTGTACTCAAAATTTAAGTTAAGATCCAATCTTTAGAAAACTGTTAACAGAATAAAAAAGAAATCAGTAAAACGTAGTTGTTCGTACTCCAAAGTGTACAGCTCCCTCTACCGTCATTTTTTGATAGTTCCCTTTAAAAAAATTTTTGTACAAACTTTCGATATAAACAAAGTTTACAGCGAAAACTGGAAATGAATCGACCTTTTTTCCGTGTTTTATCATCGCTTGATCTTTTGGACGCTAAACTTTGATGCCCCCTGGCTCCTACAGAAGACGTTTGCACCCCATGGTTTCCTATGTCCTAATGTTTGTCATCATGCCTTCTATCACCCCTTACAATTTGTCCGCACTTCGCTGAAACACCCTGTATATATATAAAAGAAAGTCTGGATTTCGTATTAATCACAGCTAAAAAAAATCTGCCGAACCTAAAACCTTGAAAATTGGGACAAAAATACTTCTGATAACATCGAGTGCTGCTAAGAAGAGATTTTCGAAAATTCCACCCCTAAGGGGGTTAAAAAAAGGAGCGAAATTAAAAGAAAAATCCTTAAAAATCGTCTTTTGTAGTTATTTTTCAACTGATAACATATTTAGTGTATTTTTTCATGCTGAATCGAATGGTACCAAGCAAAATCTTTTAAGTTCAGTAGTTCACGAGATACTTCACATTTTCCTGATTTGACGGTGTCTTCGGCGCAAAAACCTGAAATTTTCAATCCTTATCTATATATATAAAAGAAAGTCTGGATTTCGTATTAATCACAGCTAAAAAAAATCTATTGAACCTATAATTTTGAAAGAGAGTTCTATAATCAGGCTGACATGATTATGTATGCTATATTTAATTATCTCAATATATATAAAACGCAAAGTGAAATTTCATTGCGGCCACTTATAACTTAAGTTCTACGAGATAGATTTTTATGGATTTTGCATTGTTAGTTTGATAATTTTTCAGAAATTTTGTAACAAATGAAATATAGCATTCTACGTTGTTCAACTGAATACTCAGGAAATGTTTTTTATCAGAGGAACCCATGTACCCCAATTACAAAAGTTTGGCTTTATTTTAAAATTTCCGCTGAATGAATTTTTATGTGATTAAAATTGTTAACATGTTGAGCGCTACGTCATTCATTGGTCACTAACATTGAACTTTCCGTTTAGATGACTGATTTTTCACCGTTGACAGACAGTCTAAAGTACGATATGAAACTAAAAATTACTATGATATAAAAATTTCGTGTGTATGTGTGTAAATTTTATGTCAAAAAGGCTCTAACGATTTTGACAAAATTTTGTATTTTACCCTTTTCGGGCACGAAAAGACCATTGGGCTTTATCAAATGTTCGAGAAAATTCCATTAGTGGGTCATTTTGGGTCAAAATGGTTCTGGGCCAAGTTATTTATATCGAAAGAACAGCTGGATCGATTTTAACGAAATTTTGCATGCAATAATTTTTTGGCACGAGAAAATAATTAAGCTACGTCACAGGTTCGTGAAATTTAAATTAGTGGGTCATGTTTGGGTCACTATGGGTCAAACCAATTTTATCTAAAAAATGACTCTAACAATTTTGATCAAATTTTGTATGTTATTGTTTTGGATTATGATAAACCCACTGAGTTAAGTCACGTGTTAGAGAAAATTCGATAAGTTGGTCATTTGTGAGTCATGATGGGTCATAATGGGTCACGTCAAGCTATATCTAAAGAACAGGTGGATCGATTTTAACGAAATTTTGTATACAACATATTTTAGGTACGAGAAATTCATTATATTCGAGAAATTTTGATTAATGGGTCATAAAGGGTCTGGGTCCAGCTATTTATATTTAAAGAACGGCAGGATCGATTTTAACGAAATTTTGTATGTAACAATTATTTGACACGAGAAAATTAATGGGTTAAGTGACATGTTTCAGATATTTCGATTATAAGGGTCATTTGTGGGTTATGATGGGTCATAATGGGTCATGTCAAGCTATATCTAAAGATCAGGTGAATCGATTTTAACGAAATTTGTATACAACATATTTTAGGCACGAGAAATTCATTGGGCTAGATCACATGTTCCAGAAATTTCGATTAATGATAATTTTTCAATATGTTTTTTTCGGTATCTAAGTCTAAAATCCTATTAAATTTCTACAAAATATGCTGTTTTTTTTCTGCATCATCATGCTACGAGTATCATCCTTTATCTTTGAAAAGTGCCTGAAGGTATGCATAGAAGGAACTGAACAAACTTCTTTGTGTGTGATTTTGACTATGACCAGTAGGTCCTCCTTGAATTTGGAAATATTCCGCCGGAAAAGAGTGGTGTAATTCTTGTGCCATTTTTATCATTGTACCATGGAAAAGTAATGAAGTTGGATATAGAATTGAACTAAATTCCACGTTAATGTGTTTGGCTATGGTCAGGAAGTTCCACGTGTATTTGGGAATAATGTGCCGCAAAGGGCGCCATAAGAACCATTTTTCCCGATTTTCCATAGCTCTGTTGTCTTCCATAGCTATTTTGAATAGTAACAAGTGTTTGTAAAATTATCTTCAAATAAATTAATTTTATAGAATCAGTTTTATTATTTACTGGACAGAACAATGTAGTAGAGGTCTGCACGGGCCCGGGCGCCCGGGCCTGGCCCGTGGCCCGTACCCGGTCCGGCGGAATCGTTTCGAATTTTCTAACGGGCCGGCAGATTTAGAATAGTTTTTTCAACGGGCCGGGCCGGCAAAAAAATTGAACGGGCCAGACGGGCCGGGCCGTTAAAAAAAATTTTCGGGCCTACCGGCCCGTTCTGAAGATTTAGGCAGAAACGATAAAATATGAGCTATTTTCAACGAAAATGGTTTTAACGAGAATAAGTATAAATATCGCCATACTAGTTTGACAGCATCAATATAAAAATGCACAGTGTATCGGCATCGGAGAATTACATTATGTGTTACCCGTTTTAATATTTTTTAGCTGACTCATGCCGGTCCGTGATCACGCTTGCATTATTTTTCTACATACAGACTGGCCGGACCGGTACTAGACTTCATTATTGGCAGAAAACATGATTTGTAAAATTATTAACAGCGATAAAGAACTTGTGTTAGCTTAGTCTTCGGATATATACTTCTTGATGATTTTTAAATTAATTTCTCAATAATGCGAAAGTTTGACACATTTTCTGTTTAATTTTTAATTGTAAAAGTATAAAAGTGATAAGCCTAACTATTGAAGGGATTTGGAATCGAATAACGTTTTTCATTTTTGGTAAATAAAATACTTGTTGAGATATAACAGTTTCTCAAATGATTGCAGGTTTTTCTCCCTTCCCTTGCTATTGCTTCCGGAAATTCTATTCAAAACGCTAATTATGACAGTATTTTATTGTTTTCAGTATTCTTAAATTGCTTGTATCAAAAAATGGATAACGCCATTCGATTATATAGGTTCTGAATAAAGGTATCTGCTAATCTTATGCGTTTCTGAGAAAAAAAATTAATTTAGAAATGTATCAGAAAGGAGCTTCTTTGAATTTAAGAATGAATTTGGATTTGAAACCTATAATAAAATGATATAGAAATATATTTATAAATCTTCTTTTATGAAACAGCTTCAAAATTAACGATGTTTTTAGCTTTCTTTCTTTTTTCTTTTATTCTAAGCCATATTAATTTTTTAATGAATCTTTATTCGAATGTTGAAAGCCTAAGAATCTAAGTAATCATTAATGTTGTTAATGTGTATTTGCTGTAAAATATACTGTAAAAGCATTCCATAGATATGTATGCAGTATTCTTTAAAGAAATCTTAGTTATATGATAAAAATCTGAATTTTTTAGAAATCGTAGAAATTGTTACGGGCCAAAACGGGCCGGACCGGGCCGGGCCTAAAATATAAAAATTTAAACGGGCCGGGCCGGGCCCGGGCCTGGAAATTCCGGCCCGTGCAGACCTCTACAATGTAGTACAACGCATTTGTTGGCACACTATTACATCATGCCTTTCCTATTTTAGGTTGCCACTTTTGTACCAAAACTACTATCATCAAATCAAATGAAAATTAAGAATACCTAAACAATATTGTGGAGGTTGAGATGTTGATGAAATGAAAATTTTCATTTTGGTACAAAGTTAAAAAAAAAAAAAATTAGACAAAGAAAGAGAAAGAAAAAAAAAATATCGCAAATGTAAAGATTGTAATTGCTTGAAATAAATAGCACACACACACAAAATAATAATAATCCTTCTATAGTAAAAAAAAAAACTAGCCTTAAAAGGAGTGACTCCTCGAATGATGCTGATGTGGAAGATTTCCGGAACTAACGAATCCGGGTTGTCCACTCCTTCCATGAGTCGAATAGACCAATCAGGAAAGGGCTCCGTCTATGCATCGTCATATGGGTTACCATAAAGAGAGGAAAGATTACCATCGCCAACAATTGACAAGTTTGTCGCCAACTTGGCGATATATCGCCAAATTTGGCGACCAAAATTAGTTGTCAAAAGTGACTCTAACTTGGCGATAACTGTAATATTTCGCCAAATTTTTAATTTCTTTACAACACCAGTCGTTTAATACATCATTTGAGAGGTTTGCAACTGCTTATTCATATAATGGATGTCTTGTGTGTTATCCCTCATTCTGCTCCCCAGGGGGGACACATTTTTATTTTCTTTACAACACCAGTCGTGTTACACAAAATTTGAAAGGTATGCAACTGCTTATTCATATTATGGATGTCTTGTGTGTCACCCCCACACTCTGCTCTCCCCAGGGGGGGGGGGCGGTCACATTTTTAATTTCTTTACAACACCAGTTGAGTGACACATCATTTGAAAGGTCTGCAACTGCTTATTCATATTATGGATGTGTTGTGTGTCATCCCCCACTCTGCCCCCCAGGGCGCACATTTTTAATTTCTTTACAACACCAATTGTGTGACACATCATTTGAGAGGTCTGCAACGGCTTATTCATATTATGGATACCTTGTGTGTAACCCCCCCCCCCCTCTGCCCTCAGAGGGGGCGCATTTTGTAATTTCTTTACAACACCAATAGTGTGACACATCATTTGAAAGGTCTGCAACTGCTTATTCATACCATGGGTTATTGGCGAGCGCAGCAAGCAGGGGTAGACAATAATTTGGAATCGCGAAGCGATTACGCGGGGGGTTGGCGAGCATAGCGAGCAGGGGGGCGGGGCCCCCCTAGTAATAATAAATCAAAAATAGCACTCCAAATCCAACAATAAACATCTGAATGCAGGAGTCGCCCATAATCATATTTTATTTTAAAAGTGACATAACAATGAATCATCTATAAATTTTGGTTTATAAACGGTTTTTTCAAAAAAAAAAAAAAAAAAAAAAAATGCGAACACAATTTAAAGGGACTTAATAATTTACTTAATTTATTTCTTTAGTCTTACTCATTTAATATTTCGTTCAATATTAATCTTTCAATATAATTCTTTCAATATTAAAAAGTAGTAAAAAGCGTTTCTACTACTTTTTAACTTTTACAAATGATACATTTCCCCCCTTAATGCTCGATTGTTTGATGTCCTTTATCTAAATTCTTTCAATGAAAATTTTAATGCATTAAAAAAAGGATTCAATTAAAATGATAAGAACTTCACCGGGAAACGGGGGAAATTTGCATTTTACAGATTATCCACTTAAGTGCACTTTGATAATTTCCTGAAACAGAAAAAAATATTATAAAATGCCTGATAAGCGGGAATAACTAATTCCGGTCTCCATTCTTATCTTTACGTCTGCACTTAACCCCATTCTTTCATATTGATATGCAATCACCTCGATTCATTACCCTCACATCGAAATTAGAATATCACTCTCTACCAATTACTATCTGGCTTCCCATTTTCACCTACTTCGTGTACTCTCATACCCACTCAGGCACAACAAAACGACCTACAGCCATATCTCCCGCCCCTGTCGCACGTGAGGATATCTCCACCCCATCTGCCTGGGTCTTGCGCCCCTGCGAGCGCCGCACCTTTGCTTACCGCCCCCTCAAGTGCAGAATGACCGGTGGTCAGCGTTCGCAACGCATCTTTCCGGCTAGGGTCGCAGGGGAGGCCGATTCTTTTCAGCATATGGTCAGTAGGCTTTCTTTTCGAATCGTCTGCCTTCGCTCACCCTCGTGAGTACGCCCCCGTAGGTTCAAATCGCTTGGCAGTGCAAGCATTTGTGGGTGACACAGCGATTTCGAAGCTTTAAATGTCAGTAACAAACATAAATTAATACTTAGTCACGGTAAGGACAAGGCTCTAGACATTTCTAATTTTGTTTTTGTTTATTTATTTTAATGTAAAGTAATAATAATAAATAATGTTCATGTAGGATAGAATCATAGTTATTAACACCATACAGGCCACAAATAAGTGTTACCAAATCTGGCGATTTTTTTATTCAGAAATATCGAGTTAACACCAGAATAATTATAATACTAATTTCGTTTTATTTTATTCACGAAATACCTATCATTATCACATGATAACCAAAAGATAACGATTCAAACTTTCTGAGGAAGATTTAAAATTTCTTAAACATACTTTTATGAATGATACATAAATGCGTTAAGGAAGCTGGTCACTCAGCTTCGGTAATTTCCCCCGTAATGTTAAGTCTGTGAATTTTTGATTCATTCGTATATTTAAAATATCTCTTGGGGGGAAATTAATGTTTTTAACTTCTTTTTTCTGTGTACTTTTCTTAAGGGTGTTAGTCACTCAGCGACCGAATTCCTCTCGATAATATTAAGTTTATGTGCGTTTGATGCATTTTTATAGTCAAAGTATCTCCTCGGGAAATTAATATTTTTAACTTCTTTTTTCGGTTTTTCGCTTCTTAAAAGATGTCTAATTTTTTTCTTAGTTTTCAAAATATTTTAAAAATCTATGCATAATTTTATATGAAATGTTCAGATTTACTTCTAGTTCGTCAGTTTTCAAAGCATAAGATATTAAATTGAGCATAAATTTTGGAAATATTTTGACAACTAAGAAAAAGGTGACATCTTTTAAGGGTGTAATCGAAAAAATATTTTTCCACCCTCAACAGTTCGAAATTTTCCGACACAATTTGAGACTCATTTTTAAAGGTAAAGACACGAAACTTGCTGAGATGATTTTTAGATAGACGTATAATATGCCATGCGATTTTCTTTTAGGCTCAATTAATCAGAGATTGATTGATTTTTTTTTTTTTTTTTTTTTTTTTCGGTGGGACCTTTTTTTTATTCTCGGGTCTCGCGCTTGTGAAAATTCGGTTTAAAGTGCCGTTTTTAACAGCTTTTTTTTTTTTTTTTTTTTTTTTGCAATATTTTCTGCACTTATCAAAAAATCGATAAACACGGTACCTTGAGTAGTTTCTAAATAAGAGAATCTGCGAGTTTGATGCGCTTGACAGCAAAAGTGAGTTTAAAAATAAATAGGAAAATAAGCAGTTTGGATTGGAATATACCCTTAAGAAGAGAAAACTGTGAAAAGAAGTTAAAAATATTAATTCTCTGAGGACACATTTTGAATATAAGAATAATGCATCAAACGCCCATAGATATAGAATTACCAAGGAGAATTCGGCCGCTGAGTGACTAGCACCGTTAAAGGATGTTTCTTCTTTTTCTTAGTTCTCAAAATATTTCTAAAATCTATGGTGAATTTTATATTTTATGTGTTAAAAGTTTACAAACTGTGAGTAAAATTTTAACATTTCATATAAAATTAAGTACTTTAGAAAAGTTTTGAAAACTAAGAAAACTAGAGACATCTTTTAAAAAGTATGTACAAAAAATAGAAATTGAAAATATCAATTTCCCGAGGCGATAATTTAAATATACGAATGTATCAAACGCCTATAGATTTTACATTAGTGAGGGGTTACATTGGAAAGGAATTCTTCACTTACTTGAAAACACTCGGTCCGTAATATTTTGCAGGTGGCTTTCGAATTTCTCGTTTAATTTTTTTTTTTTCCTTGCATAGTATAGCTGATCTCGGTCTCTAAGATGGCTACTTTTTACTTTTTCGATTTAGGTTGCAGATTTTTTTAATATAATATTGAAAAATGTCTCTTGAAATTAAAGAAGAGATTATAATTAATTATGTACCAGACCATGTTCTCTAAAATAGGTCAGTTGACTGTAAAACTACAACACTGATATATTTTAAACAGTAAAAAGTAGGAACAAAAGTATAAATAAAAATTAAATATTGTGATTAGAGAATGTCCACTCTCAATGGTGACCAATGGTTAGTCATGAACCGTTCGTCATAGACATACAGTTCCAATTACAAAAATGTTTTAAATGGGGTAAAGAAACGTTTTAGAAGTGATTTGGGTCAATAAAATTTTTCTTTAAAAATTACAATACTTAAATTTTTATACGGTCCCCCCGGTCTTATAAGTTATATTTAGGAAAAATATTTTGTTACACTGACAAGTAAGAGTAAAAAAGTCCCTTTATTCTACGATTAAAATTGATCGGGGGATAGCCATTTAAAGTTGAAGCATATTTTTTGTTGCAAAATTAGGGCCAATTCACAAATTTAGTAGAAATATAATTTCGTCAAAAATATTTTAAAAAAAATTGTTGAATGCAAAATTAAAATTGGAATATAAATTTTTAATATTTAATCATTTTAAAATATTTATACAAAATATACAATTTGTAATAAACATATAAGGAAATTAGCTGGATGTGCCAATCCTAAAACTTTCTTCTATCTCATACGTGTATTTAATATCTCACTTATCTTGTTATTATTAGTTTGTTACATATGTTAAGACTTTAATATTTTTAATTCAATACTATACCAACTTTGATTTTCATCTTAAATTTCTGCTTCAGTCAATTAATCAGAGTAAAAACGAGTTAACGTGGATCACGATAATCATTAAAATCAACATTTTTTCCTTATTCTGTTACCATCAGCTGTTTGATGATGATCGGGGCTTATCAGGACGCGGGTTCTGGTCTCTGCATAAACCAATGGACAATAGAACGACGAAGAATCCAGAAAATGATACAAAAAAACGCTATCACAATGCTCCTTTCCCACGGAATATTTCCAAATTTAAGGAAGATCTGCTAGCCATAGCCAAAAACATACACAAACTTTGGATGTGCCAATCCTAAAACTTTATTCTATCTCATACGTACATTTTAATATTTAAAAAAAAAAAAACAGTTACACATGTTAATGCTTTAATAATTCAATACCATACCATCTTTGATTTTCATCTTAAATTTCTTTTTCAGTCAATTAATCGGAGTAAAAACGAGTTTCCGTCTCTGCACGAGCCGATGGTCAGTAGAATGATTGGCAGATTTTTTTCAAATTCAAGGAGAACCCATTTGCAATCTCTAAAAAATAATCATACACAAAAATTTTAGTTCAGTTCTATTTAAACTTAATGCACTTTTTGATGGTAAAATAATGAAAATAGCACAGACATCGTGATTGTAGCGCCCCCTTCCAGCGGATTTTTTTCAAATTCAGGGAGGACGCACTAGCCATAGCCAAACACTTACACAAAAAATTTTGGTTCAATTTTATTTATAATTTCATACACCTTTCTGTGTACAATATTGAAAATGGCATATAAATCGCTATTGCAGCGCCCCCTTCCGGCAGATTTTTTTCAAATTCAGGGAGGACAACCGGCCATAGCCAAACATTTACAGGAAAAATTTGGTTCAATTCTATGCATAACTTCATAAACTTTTAGGTGGTACACTATTGAAAATGGCCCAAAAACCACTATTGCAGTGCCCCCTTCATGCGGAATATTTCAAAATTGAAGAAGGACCTGTTTGCCATAGCCAAAACATTCACAAGAAATTTGGTTCAATTCTATGCATATCTTCATACATTTTTTGAAGGTAGAATGGCGACATACGGACACACGGACAGACAGATATTTTGTAAAAACATAGTTTTTGGAATCTCTGACCCCTAAAATGTGTAAATCCGTTGAAAACCGGAAGTCGAAAAAAAATTTCGATTACACTACTTTCTTCTATTGAAGATAGAAGTCAGTAAAAAAGAGAATTTTTGTTAAATAAAATTATTAAAATTAACAGCCTCAATTCTTTACAAAATGATATATATTTAAAAATGTTATTAGATTGCACTAGCCTACAAAAGATGAGTTAGGTCATGTTTTTTAGTTTTTGATAATTAATTCTTATGTATTCAGTACCAATCAATCCAAAATTGACCTTTGTTTTTTACGATCATGTAAAGACTTTTTGAAAATAAATAAAGTTTTTAAAGTTAAAAAATAGCGAAAATTTGATATTATAAAGTAGTTGTGCTTTAACTTTTGATTTTTATGTTTTTTTTTTTTTTTTTTTTACAGTTGAATTTTAATATGACCTTCATTTTTAAATATCACATAAAGATTTTTTCGCATATTATTAATTTCAAAGTTAAAATTTAACCTCTTAACCCACTTCATCGGACCTTTCAGCTGTTTTGCTATAAAAACCCCAGTACAAGCCGAAAAATTGAATAAATTACTGAAAGTAAATAAGATTAAATGAAATAATAAAAGTTTTACATTTGTTTTGTACTATCAGATTTTCTCTACATTTTAATTTTGTCATTTACGATTTGAAAAAAAATCTAATGTGATGGTTAAAAATAAAGGTCATTTTGAGATTTAGTGCTAAAAATAGCATAAAAATCAATCATCAAAAGTTAAAACACATAGCCATCTGCTTTATTTTATAATATACGATTATTTTTTTTCTTTGTAACTTTGACAATTTACCAATTATCATCATGACATGACATCTTGAAACATCTTGACATGATGATTAAAAATTAAGGTAATTTTCGGATTCAATGATGAAAAATACACAATAGCTAATAAACACCATTGCAGTCTTGTGTTATCTAATCTAAAACTTCTTGGCGTTAATCTGTCCGCAATTTTTTGTGTTATCCTGTAAAATAAGTATAAATGCATGGTAACCACCGAAAATCATAACAATATTAGATTATCATCGAATGCAACAATGAAATGTTTTAAAATACTTTTTATCTATTAATAGTTTAATATTAATTAAATTATGATTATAGGCAATTCCATACAACGGTCAGCTTTCATAAAAAAATAAATTTTAAAAATTAAGTTTTGAAATTAATGTTTTAGATTAAACAATTTTATTTTATTTGAAATTGGCAGCAGTCCAATCAGACAACATGGCTGAAAAGTAAAATGCTTACAGTTTTGTGCAAATATTTTCTTGAAAAAAACTTGGAAAAAAAGAGATAATTATTGCCTATTTTGCATTTTTTTTTAAAATAAATGAATGCATGTAGTAGTATATTTAATGGTTAACAATAGCCTTAAAACCACATTCTTGATGTAAAATAAAGTCTGGTGTTGTACTCAACCGGCACTCTAAATAGTAGGTAATCGTACTCGATATGTTTTTTGAAAAGTTAATTGAATATGAATAGTTATGTAATGTTATCTATTGCGACCGTTCTGGATAATAAAACAATTGTTAGATTTATTAGTTGAGTCATTTTTTTTTTTTTTTTTTTAAACAAGTGTTTAAGAAACTTTTCATCATTGCGACACTTCAAATGAAAGTTAATAACTGCAACCTTAATACAGATAGGTTGCTTTAAAGTTTAAACTATAATTTTGTACTGTTTGTACATCATATGTAACATACATATTAGTTTTAAACCTGAATGGTCTCCTAATTCACAAATGTTCCCAATTTTATGTAACAGGTTAAGAGTCATGATTTAGACATTTTATATCATTTTCTCACAGAATGAAAAAATTCTCAAAAATGAAAGAATAAATTGCGTAAAAAAATTGTAGTATTTTGTTTAATCTTTTAATTGGTAAGAGTAATTTGCAAATTGAAAAATAATTTTTTGTTTGAAAATAGCTTCAGTATAATGGATTTAACTTTATTCTACAACTCAAAATGTCGTTCCGTCACATATGGAATTGACCTTATATATCATTGAGGAAATCATTTAGAATCCTGAATAGATTAGTTTAAATACGGCTTTTTTTTTTTTTCCTTTTCTGTTGCTACTTTAAAAAAAAAAAAGAAATGGAGTAAAAACTATACATTTTTATAGAAATTCATTAGTTTGCGTTTTCTACCAAATGTAAATCAAAGCAATGAATTTTTCGAAAGCGACAAATTAACTTATTTTAATGGAATAATTTTAGAAGAACACTGGTTGTAATCATGAATCATGAAACTAGACATGATTTTTTAAGTAAACATTGAATGTTTTTAAAAGAGGAAAAGGGTAGGAGTGTTCAACATAGTTTATTTCTTTTCTTTTCTATTCTTTCTTTTTTTTTTTTATCAAATATTTACTAGAATTTCAAAAAAAAAAAAAAAAAAAAAAATCGATTTTAATCACTTCTCTGTTTTACCCGTACGACATACGTCGTACGTGTTTTTCCCAATCATGATTTGCCCGTACCACATACGGGCATCGATACTCCAATCATAATTTATCATTCTCACCAGTAAAATCTTATGGTGAATTTTACATTATTTATTCCGAGTATTTTTCAGATTCAATTAGGCAAAAATTTCTGTTTTGAAAACCGGTGATAAAAGATTAAAAATTCTATAAAAAACATGGAAAAAAATAGAAATTATTTAAAAGTTTTCAAAAATATTGATCAGTTAAATGGACAATAACAGATATTAAATAAATCAAAGACTATCTTCCAAAATTTTCGACTGATATTTTTAATAATAAAAAGGAGAAAAACACGTACTAAATTAGCGATGAATATATCAATCACCAGTCAACAAATTGTTGGAAATGAGATAAATTCTTCTGATTCCTCAATAATTTAAAAATACCGGAAAAGATTCGCAACCGCATAAAGAAATTTTTACTGCGGTTGATGAAATTAGGTCTCTTAAATAATCCCCTAAGGTAAATAAGGCTTTTTCTATAGAAAACCCGCAATCTAAATTGCGATCGATAACACCAGAGACTGTAACACCAAAGTTACTATGAAAAACCAATGGTAGACCATTTCTGTGTTTGGTAACATTGTACTAATTAGTAAAATGTCATAATTTCAAAGAATAAATGCAACATATGGTGCTTGTGGTTTCTAAGGAAATAGAAAAAAAGCCGCAAGAAATGCCGGAGGATCGAATCAATCCCTAGAAAAATTGAAGGGCTTACAACTACCACGCCTCTCGTTTTTTAGAACTTTTGGGGAAGTCGGAAGAACATCTGGAATTTTTAAAGCAGGAAGTTATTTTCTTATGAACTTCGACCTCATACATTAATTATTCTTTTCTTGCTGTTTCTTATGAGAGAAAATTGATAGATATATTTTTCCTAATTATGTAATTAATTTAATTAGTCTTATTATCTATAAATATTTTAATGATTTCTTAAGGGTGTTCTTAACTGCTCCGCTCAACAAGCGCAAAATGTTTTGACACATTTACAAATTCATTTTTTAACAGAAAGATATGAAATTGAAAGACCTGACTATGAAAGCGATTTCAAATTAAACTCATTTTTCCATTTTATGATAATTAAATTACCTATCCAGTTCTAAGCTATTTCGTATTGTAGCAAATCCGGTTTTCTCCTGCTTTTCGACCGGTTTTTCTGCTTTCGTCGGGAAATCTGCTCAAAAGTGTCAACTTTCAAGTCTTGTTATGAAAAATCTATTGTGTTTTTAAAAAAATAGAAAATTGAGTGCAATTAGACAGTTTCTGAATAATAACACCTGCTATTTTCATGCATTTCCGAACAAAAATAAATTAAAGCATGTGTCACAAAGTTGTCCTTTTTGATTTAAGAACACCCTTAATGCTCTTTGAATACTATGCCAGATTTAGATTTTTTTCCCCCATCTATTTGATTTTATATATCTTGCATTGAAAATGTTTACAATATTTTTATATGAACAACTGACTATTAAGTGTGTCTTAAATCAAAAAGGGCAACTTTATGACATAAGTTTTAATTAATTTTTCCTTCGGAAATGCAGAAACTAAAATAAAATGCAGGAAACGCAGAAAACTGAAACTAGCGAGTGTTGTTGAGAAACTACCTAATTGCACAATTTTTTCGGTTTATTTGAAACACAATAGATTCTACAGAAAATAGTGTCAAAGTGGGCTTTTTAAACCGAATTTCTCGTCTGAAACAGAAAAACCTGTCAATGAAAAGTGAAAAACGCATTGTCACATGATCAAAACGCCTATAATTCGATAAGTAATTTATGGATAAAAAAAATCGAAAACACAGTTCGATTCCAAATTGCTTCCATTGTCTTCCAATTTTGCATCTTTCCGTTAAAAAAATGCACTTGTAAATGTGTCAAAATTGTTAGCACTTGTTGAGCAGAGCGACTGAAAAAAATGCTTTCTTTTCCAATTTTTTTTTTTTTTTTTTTTTTTTTTTTTTTGTCTTTTTAGCATTTTCCAAATTTTTGGACTGATGACTGATTTTTAAAATTTTTCAAAAATTTAGAACACAGTCATCCTTGATGTCCATGGTCCTCAAGGTTCCTCCGATAGCTTCTCTACCCCGAGCCCACCTTTCCGTCTTTCGATCTCTTTTACTTAAGGGTGAATTTACTTAAATCAAAAAGGGCCACTTTGTGACATATGCTTTCATTTATTTTTGTTCGGAAATGCCTGAAAATAGCAGGTGTTGTTATTGAGAAACTGTCTAATTGCACTCAATTTTCTGTTAAAAAAAAAAAAAAAAAAAAAAAAAAATGTTTTTTTATAACAAGTTGACGTTTTTGAACACATTCCCCAACGAAAGCAGAAAAAACGGTCGAAAAGAAGGAGAAAAACGGGTGATCGATTGATCGAAAAAGCTTAGAACTGGATAGATATTTTAATTATCATAAAATGGGAAAAAAAGTTCGATTCGAAATCGCTTCCATAGTCAGGCATTCCAATTTTATATCTTTCTGTTAAAAAATAAATTTGTAAATGTGTCAAAACGTTTTGCGCTTGTTCAACGGATCAGTTAAGAACACCCTTAAGAATGTATTCGAAAAAATTATTTTCCACCTGCAACAATTCGAAATTTTCCGATACATTTTCAGAAGCATTTTAAAAGTAGAAACATGAAACTTGCTGGGATAATTTTTGAAGTGATGTATAAGATGCCGTGTGATGTAATTTTTCGCTGAATTAATAATAGATTTATAAACAATTATTTTCTCAGTTCGATCATTTTCTTCGTTCCCAGATCTCCAGGATCGGAAATTTTTGTTCAAATAGGCAACATTGACATCTTTTTTTTTTTTTTTTTTTTTTTTGGCAATATATTCTGCGTTTATCAAAAAATCGATATATACGGCACATTATGTAGTCTCTAAATAAGAAGTTTTGAAAGTTTGGTGCATTTGAGAGCAAAAATGAATTTTAAAACAAATCTGAAAATAAACGGTTTTGATCGGAATACACCCTTAAGGGTGTCTGAACTGCTCTGCTCAACAAGCGCAAAACGTTTTGACACATTTACAAATTCATTTTTTAACAGATAGATATAAAAATGGAATGCCTGACTATGGAAGCGATTTCGAATCGAATTTAGTTTTCCATTTTATGATAATTAAATTACCTATCCAGTTCTAAAACGTGTTCAAAAACGTGAGCTTTGAAGCCTTTTTATGAAAGATCTATTGTGTTTTTAAAAAAAACAGATAATTGAGTGCAATTAGACAGTTTCTGAATAACAACATTTGCTAGTTTCATGCATTTGCGAACAAAAATAAATTAAAGCATATGTCACAAAGTTGCCCTTTTTGATTTAAGAACAACCTTAAGTTTATATTGGGTAGCAAGTTCATCTCGAAATTCGATAAAGTGATAGTATTGCGGAGATGGTGAGTCAGCTACTCGCATCGTATGTATGGCTGATTCAGACCAGTCCTTTGTTGTGGTATTAATAATGTTTTCCTGTATCATGATTTTATCGCAAAACTTGATCACGTACTACTAATTTTTTGTAGTCATCGTCTTGCCCCATGAATATTTTACCCAGCGTTCAACAACGCGAAACTTTCTGACACATTCATTTTTATGCAAAAAATGCATGAAATTTGCATCTATGATTGTAAAAGTGATTTGTAACCGGAATTGTATTTTTACAATTTTCGATAAACGTCTTGAGCTAAAATCGGTTGTTGCCCCGTGACAACTTTTCTCGTAATATTTTTGCTTTTAACGAAAAATGGAAAAAGTTATTTCACTTCTTAGTTTTTGAATAGGATCACATACAGATTTCATTTATTTAAGGCTGCTCTGAACTGCTCTGCTCAACAAGCCCAAAACATTTTGACACATTTAAAAATTCATTTTTTAACAGAAAGATATAAAATTGGAAGGCCTGACTATGGGAACGATTTGAAATCGAACTGATTTTATGATAATTATTTTTTCCATTTTATGATAATTACATTACCTACGAGTTATAAGCGATTTTGTTTAAGTGATCACGCGTTTTTCTCTCTTCGTTGACTTGTTTTTTATTAATTCCCCGGGAAATGTAGTTCAAAACGCTAACTTTGATGGCTTGTTCTGAATGACTACTGCGTTTGCAAAAACATGAAAATGAGTGCGATTAGATAGTTTTTTTGAAAAACAACAGCTTCTAGTTTCGTCCGAACAAAAAATAATTAAAAGTTATGTCACAACGTTGCTTTTTTTGATTTAAGAACACCCTTAAGAATAAAAATGACTCCGAAAATGTGCCAGATGATAATCTCTTTATATTTGAGAATATTCTTAATGAAATGTCATGAATTCCACTTTCATCGATACATTAATAGGCTTAATTTTATCTTCCAATCAAAATAACTTATGAAACTGATTAGATAAACGATTATTCCTGTAAAGGCAATGCAGATGTATGCGTATTTGAAATTCTTCACATATTTATAGCTTAATAAATTGCCGAGAAAAATACCTCGAATTTCAAAACACATTTTCACGGTTCACTTCCTATTCGCAAATTCGATTAATTACTGCACAACTGTGTTCGCGAAATATATAGGGGCAATTAAAATAATCTCAGAGAATTATTATTTTTTTTTTTTCCTTACCCTACTTACCGGAAATATTAACTCTGCTTAGTTCATTTCTATTTTTTGATGTGACTTTGTGGGCAGAAGAAATGTCGGTGACATCTCAACTTCAAACGAAATGGCAAAAGAATAAAAAGTGTGTGTGGATGATATGACTTTAAAAAATGTCGTTTGTCGATTGATCGACCGATTTCACCTGCGCATTAGCAAACGTTCGAAAAGGGTTGTTGACTGTTGTTTGCTTGATGGCAATCTGGAACACTTTGCAACCCACACATTGTCGAATTTCTTTAATCATTCGATAGTGATCATTAAAATTCCTTTAAGTTAGACAGATAAGATATGGTCGCTGATAAAATGAGATAATCTAGGCGCATTTTAAAGCAAAATTCTTATCTATATCATACATTAGTAACATTTGCGAAATATCTCTATGACAGCCATTCCCAACATTTATTGGTACGCGACCGACCTTTAAGTAAAAAATGTCCTCGCGGCCCACCTAATATAAAGGTGTATATCAGTATGGAAATTATTGTATGACGTCCATTAGTCGCTCATGGCAACCAGTTTGATCTCTCTTAAATTTATTCAAAGGAATGTATCCTGTTACTTCTATTCACTGTTAAAAAAATTCTGAAATTCACGAACATTTTTTTCCTAAATTTCACAGAAAAGCTCCCTTTTAACAACTAAAGGGTATTTTCCGTTACAAATCACAAAGTTCCATCATATTTCCTGAAAAAAAAAACCGAAACGGATGGAAATAAAAACAAAAAACGGAGACACTCCGTTGTGTGGGGAGTTCTATGGCCGAGTGGTCAAGGCACCACACAGCTAATTGCCTGCGAGCGCAGATTGTGAGTTCGAGTCCCATTGGCGCCATGGAATAATGTAACATAAAAATTCCTTTTAAATTACATTTTTCTGTTTATTTTTCTCTTTTTTTCTTATTAAAAATTTTTTAATTTATTAGCCGAAAATAAATAAATAAATAAATAAATAGTGTACGACAATTTAAAAAAAAATTTCTATATATATATATTGTAAAAAAATTGTTAATAAAAAAATTTTTATTATTAAAAAAAAAAAAAAAAAAAAACAGTGGTTTTAAACAGTGATTTTTTTTAAATTTAAACTATTTAAAAAATTAAAAATGAATTTAAAAAATAATAAGTATTATGCATCAGTCTAAAATAATCCGTTTACAAACATTCTAAGGAACATATTTGAAAGGAAATCTTTAAAAAAGCACAACAGATTTTCCCACTAACTCATAAAAGACATACTTTGGACCGTTTAGCATCAGCAACTTTGGCTCAGTTCGTAAGAATTTGTTCCGCAATCTGAAGGTACCGAGTTCGGTCCTGAGGATGGCGTGAACTAAATTATCCAAAATAACAATTAAGTAAAATAACATAGCAGCTTAAAATCCCTCGGTGGTTTCGAATTCTTTGAAGATTAATCGGTAAATCGTTTTTAAAAGCTATATTAAGTTATTACTATTCTAAATCAAACTTTGTAACGGAAAGTTACTGATTCTTACACCGGAGTTTTCCCTTCTTGCATTTCCCACAACGGAAAATCTACTAACGGAACGGTAAAAGTTCGGCTACATTGCTGCCGGTAGTTTCACCTGGAATTCACAGATTTATTTTTAACAGTGTTCATAATTCAATAAAATTGCTCAATATTTCGAAAAATCAAGAGCTTTTTATTTTTAGACTAATGGTGTGCAGTTGATAAGTCGCCAAACATTGTTCCCAACATTATTTTATTTTATTTTTTTCATTAAGAAAATAATCCTTTTACTCGTTTCATTTTAAAATATGAAACTTTCATTTAAAATTGAAACATCTAAAATTCAAGACTTTCACATCTTTCTTTCCTTTTTAAATGAAATAAATAAATAAATAATGCCCCAAACCATGACATTTAATTTCAACTTCGAAGCATCGTTTTAATTTAACACGGAAAAAAATGCTAACTGGAGAGTTAGAAAATGCTGTTGTACCCGGCTAACATAAAAGTATCAAGAATCCTTTACGATCATGGCAACTTTTATGTAGTTTTATTCGAAAAAATCTTGATACTTCAATCAAAATAAAAAACTTGCATATGAAAAGCAATTGATTTAGTTCGTAGTTGTTTATGAGCGGTACATGACTTGGACTATTATAATATAGATGAAATGATGGCAACAATATTTGGCGACTTATCACCCGTGGCTGCCTAACATTAAAATATACCAAAATGGTCGCCTGGCATATAAAAAGTGAAGCGGTCAGCCCGGAACAGTTGATGACAGTCACATGATTTACACTGTTAAAAAATTTGTCTTAATTTGAAGCAAATTTTGGTGCTTAGTATCTGTTACGATAAGATGATAAAAAATCGTATCAACAATTTCGAGCTCCTTTTAAAGCATAGTTTCAACTGTTGGAAAGAGATTACAGTAGGATACTCCAAATATTGGTACGAGATTTCCCCAGCTTATGGGGCAGCTGCTAGGCACCAAAATTTGGTTCAAACTGGGTCAAAATTTTTAACAGTGTAGGCTTTTATTATATAGATAACCTATAGGTCAGGGCTGTCCAACGCGGCGCTCGCGGGCGCCATGGCGCCCTTTGGAGGTTTTCTTGGCGCCCTTTTGAAGATTTCTTGTTACTAGACATTTTAGAAGTAAAATTGAATTATAAAGAATACTTTCTGTAAAATCATCAATAGTTGCTTCAAAGATATTTTCACAACCTGTGAAAACGCATTTAAAACCAGAAACATACTTTTAAAATTTAATCATGTTTATTTTCATGATTTGTAATTATATTTTAAAGTATAATTATGATGGTGAAGTGTGGTAATCATGGAAATAGGTCTTTTGAATAAACAATAAGTAATAGACAGTTTTCCCAGATTCCCCATCCCTTTGAAGATACATGTGGATGAAAACTCATATTTTATTTTATTTTTGAAGGCCATTGGCTGTTTTATACGAAGAAAAATAGGGCTTAATTTTTCATTCTTAATTTTCGAAATTTTAGGAGTTAGTTTTCAATTTTCTTAGAAAATTAATAAGATGAGTAGTACAGAGCAAGCAGTGGAGCAGTGTAGAGTAATTTCCATCTATGGAAGCCCTTTAAGACTTTCTCTCTGGAATAATACATTTTGATTAATCGTTATCATGCTTTTTTTTTCTTTTAAATAATAAATTTACGTCTTGAAAACAAGTCAAACCTTTTTTTCACATCCTAAATGAAACTTATCATTGCCTCTGATGTCCATGTTTATTTATTTATTTGTTATTATAATTGCGATTAAAGTTTGTGGTACCTTATCCTACAAACATTTTTAAGATAGACTATCATAGAAAAATTTATAATTTGAAATGTATTACATGTAACTCCAGAATTGTAGGAGCCTTTTGTCTCCTCTAACATTCATTTGCATTCTGCTTAGACACGCTTGTGTACTAATACTACTCTGCCATAGTATTGCTGCATGTTTTCAGTCGTGTGGATAATGGCGCCCTTCACTGAGTGTCAGGAGCTGAAGTGCGCCCGTGTTTACTAAAAGGTTGGATAGCCCTGCTATAGGTTATCCTATCTTACAAAAAAAGACAAATTTTAGCACGAAGGACTATTAGCTAAAACAAAAATTTATCTAGAGGTCTGCAAGGGGCCGAAATTTCTAGGCCCGATCCATAGAAAAAAAAATTCGGCCCGACGCGGTCCGACCGAAAAGAATACTGGCCCTGCCCGGACCATTCCGAAAGTTAAAATTTTGGCCCCAGCCCGGAAAAAAAGTTAAAAATTCGGCCAGTACCCGGCCCGGCCTGAGTGAATTTCTACCGAACATTGATCTTTTTACTCTTACGGATGAGTTCAGACAAAAAAATCCTTTGTCTTTTTTTTTTTTTTTTTCATGTTTTTAATCTCTATTTATGCAGAAGTGCCGTGGGCTGCGATATTTATGCTTTTAATGAACCTTTGTTTGTTGTAAGCAAATGTTTCAGTTATCATTAATATCATTAATCCATATTCCATGAAATGGAGACATAAAATTCTAAAAAATGGTATATGGTAAAAGTAAAAATTTATAAGACGGAATCGGATTGGAAAGAAAAAACATGTTCTTTTCTTAACGGATGTACATGTTTAATATATTTTTTTTCTCGCGTATTATTGTATTCATTTTGCATGGATGGACAGTTTTTAAAAAAATTTGCAGTTTTCAGTTTAAAACAAAATTCCGTCATAATCATGTTTTTTTTTTTTTTTTTTTTTTTTTCATGTGTTTAACTTTCTTTTAAGAGGCTTAGTAATCTACGATTCTTTAAAAGGAATAAATTCTAATGTTTAATTGTAGAATAATAATTACTTAAAAGTATATGCCTTTTTTACAAAAATTTTTGGACCAAGCCAAATTCTACTGATTTATGAACAGACTTGGCCATGTCGAGAAAAAGATTTTCATACGGGAAGATTCAACAGGAATTAATTATTTTGGTTGTGAAGACTAGGAAGAATGAAATCAGTCTCGGCTTCATACGGAAAAAATAAGTTAGGCCCAGCCCAAGTCTTCAGAAGTAAGGTCCGAGCCCGACCCGGTCCGAATGCATTTAATGGAAATCGGTCCGAACCCGGCCCGCAGGCCGGGCCTTACTTCTGAAGACTCGGGCCGGGCTTAGTCGCTAATTTTTCCGGGCCAGAAATTTTTTTCCAGATCAGGAAAATATACACCTCTAAAATATGGTAGCCCCCTCCAAAGCTTAATCATGGGTGCGCCACTGCCCATGACCATAGGAATTCTCTTTCTCAAAATAAAAACATTGAACCATTATTATGGATTCATTTCTAAAGGCACTTATTGCCTGACAGTAATTAATTACGGTGTGTACCTTCTTAATTATTTTAATGCGAACGTCAAATTCTAAGAACGTGTTACAGCTTCTTTAGCTATCTAAGCATGAACCTGACAACCGTGCATTAAAACCGTAGGTAGTATGCCTCCTCAAAAACCATTACCCGCTGAGCAATTTAGGTTCATGTTTGTTTCTGCTGCCCTTCGACATGCAATTTGCACACTTAGAGGCCCTCTTCTGATTCCGAACATCGTCCACCTGTTGTGTGCCGTAGACCTCCCGTGCACTAATTACTCAATCGTTGTGTACGAAGAAAAAAAAATGCGGCCGACATCAAAGGAAATTGCCTCCAATAAACACATCTATCGCAGCACACCTCCTCTATCATCATGGGTGGGCAGAAGCAAGGGATCGAAAGCCCCTTCAAAGCTTATAGTCTTTAGTTTTCGACTCCGCCCCTGTAATTATCCAGGGTCCAGCTCACAGGAAGCTGAGCAATTATTCTATCTCCATTTCCTCATGAAAAACCATTCTGCAAATTGAGCTGTTATTTGTGTCGCCTCCGGTGGCAGCACCAAGGAGGAGTAATTGTGACGTATAGCTTTTGTCTAAAGTGACAAGCAATTGGTCCAAGTAGTTTGCAATGCTAGCGATGCACTCATTTCCTAATTCTTTTTTGGTTCTTTAATTTAGGAGCAAAATCAGAGAAGGAAAAGAAAAGTTATGTTTTTGCGGGGTGGTCTTGATCGTCAACTGTTTATACATCTACATTTGAAGCCTACAAGACAATGCTTAATCTTCGCAGGTGAAACTTTTACTTTTAAACATGATATAGTATAGTTCAGCAATGAAATATAGAATACACTGTAGGTTAAGGGAATCAAGACAACACAGATGCTTCTATCTAGCTTTATTCTTTTATAATATACTGTAGCAGACACCAGCTATTATTAATGTTTATTTTCTTTTATTGTCTTTATTCGAAAACATATTCCCGGATGAATTTTACACAACAGAGCAGCGACAATTTATGACTAAAGTGATGATCCAACATATGACTTTTTAAAGAAACGCTTGAATGAAAGTTCACCCTTTGCATTCGTATCTTTAATCTGACTGGACATCTTCTTTCTTCACAAATTTATTTTTGGCACCATCAATAAGCCCTTTTTTTATCGCATGGGTAAATCGGGACTTGGCCCATGAGCCCCGAACTTCTAGCCCCCCCCCCCCCTCCACCTGCAAATCTATATATTTACAAAATATTTATTTTTTCCCAATTCCAACTCTGAAAATTTTGAAATACAAAATAAAAATTTAAATTAAAAAAAAAATTACCTAACTTTTTCAAAAGCAGATTTAATTTTTATAGAGCTTAATGCTTTCGCAAAAATAATCTCAACACTATTAAATAAGAAATGATATTTTGATTTTAACAGACTATATTAGCAATGAACTTAAATCATATATAAATTTTAGTGGTTGAAAATAATCAGTACATCTAGTACAACTTAAAAAGATGCAAAAGAAAGTAACTAGATTAAACTCTCATTTATATTTTAGACTATTTAACACTCTTGTGCGAGTTGAAGTTGTTAAAATTATCTTAAAGTAATATAACGAATTGCTAAAGTTATAAAAAGTCTTATTCTGTACTAAGAAAAAAGAGTATTTTTATTAATTAAGGTATATACTTAATTTAGAATTGACGGAGCTAAGAATTTTCTTCTATTTAAAATTAAAAGTGCGAAAATATTCTTTATGTAAAACACACATGACGCACCATCAGTTCTTTTTAAATAATGTTGCAACGGTTTGAATGCCCCCCCCCCTCCCCTAATTTACCTTTACCCGGGGCCTCAATTAGTCACGATTGGGGCCTGCCATCATTAAAGGAAAATATAATATGCCTCATTTAATTAGAGCATTTTTGATATTGTGTAGTTGAAAATAACTTCTTTTGAAAAAGTGGTGACACTGGAGTCAAAAGGGTCAAGGGGGGCTAAATCTGGATTACCCGTAAATTCTCTGTAATTTCAGAGAAAAAAATGTTAACAGTGTAGTTTCAATTTCGAAGCATCGCGCCATTTTTAATTTTATTCTCTTGTCATGAAAGCTTATTTTGGCGACATCAATGTTTTAGAACAGCGGTTCCCAAACTTCATTGGTACGCGACCCATCTTTAAGTAAAAATAATTTTTCGAGACCCATCTAATATAATGATGTATATCAGTATGAAAACTGTTCTATGACCTGTATAAGCTATCGGCTATTCTATTCTACGCAAAAGGTAAATTCCGTAAGAAGAATATATACTATCAATGAAAATAACAATTCATAATTCCAATGTGCATAAGTGAAATAATAGTTAACACAACACACAAACTAGTAAAATAATTAATAATACATTTAATTATTTTCAAAATCTAATTTTAGAATAGTGTGTTATCTGGCACTGGTGTTTACCGATGATGGCATCTATTATCAGAATTAAAACTGGTTAAATTAATCTTAATTCATTTCAACACACAGTTTTTTTTCTATACGTGGTTTTCAAAAACAGCAGAGTTACAAAAATCCTGTTCACACGCGTATGTTGTGTTGAATTCCATCAAAGAATTCAAAGCTCATTTAGAAGTTTCTGGATATTCTGTTCGTATATTTCTTCATATGGAAATTAAGGTATTGAAATTGTTATATATTTGCTATTGAAATTGTTATATATTTTTAACAGATAAAATATACAGTGTATCACAAAAGTGATGGGACACATGTGCTTTATAAAAAGAAACTGCAATAAAATAAATAAACAAAGATGTGCAAAAATTTTTTGGGTGTGTTTCATATTTAAAGTTAGTAACAATTATTACATAACATACATTTTGGCAAAATATTAAAATATTAATTTAGTAAAAATACAATTGTTCAGAACGGAGCAAAAAATGGCTCACATAAGTGATGGGACACTTACTTTTCCATCAAATATTTATCCAAAAATTTTACTTTTTAAAAGGTTTTAATATTTTGTTGGACTTCTTTTTACTTTTAAAACATGATTTAATCTTTTTGGGATGGATTCGACTAATTTTTTTGTGATTTCTGGAGTGATTTTACCCCATTCTTCTTGAAGCACCGATTTTAGTTGTTGTTTTGAAGAAATGGTGTGTTTGCGAATTCTTGATTCCAATTCTTGCCAAATATTCTCTATGGGATTTAAGTCTGGAGATTGTGGTGGTGTTTTTATTATTTCAAGACAGTTATATAGCAGCCAGAGTCTAACGTTCAGAGCAGTGTGCTTGGGGTCATTGTCCTGGTAGAATTTAAAATCGTTATGAAGGTTCAATTTTCGTGCTGAAGATTTCAAATTTTGCTTTAAAATATCAATATGCTTGTACTGATCCATTATACTGTCAATAAAAACAAGATTACCAACTCCAGCGGACAACATACACCCCCATACCATAACTCCTCCTCCACCATGTTTTACTGTTGGTATCAAGTTCTGTTTGCGAAATTCTTCCCTGGGTTTTCTCCACACCAAGATTCTACCGTCAGAACCAATATATTAAATTTATTCTCATCAGCAAATATAACTTTATTCCAGTAATCAGAATTCTTATTTATGTTAGATTTTGCGAAAGCTAGTCTGAGTTTTCTATTCTTTTCACTTACGAAGAATTTTTTCCTGGCTACTCTACCGTGATATCAAGCAGATCGAATTACCCCTCTAATAGTCTCAGGATTAACAATTATTCCATATAATGCTTGTAAATCAGCAGCAACTTTTGAAGCACTATTTCTTGGATTTTTTTTTCTTATATTTCGAACAATAATTCGCTTTATTTCATTGGATAGTTTTGATGGTCGTCAGGTCTTCTTTTATCCTGAATCATATGATTCTTTTTACATCGTTTAATGATATTGAAAACTGTTGAACGACTCAAGTTAACTGTTTCAGCAGTTTTTCTAATAGATTTTCCACGTTCAATATGCAAATTAATAACTAATTTTCGAATTTCAGGCGAAGTTTCTTTTCGTTTAGCATTCATGGCTACACAGAGCTAAAAAACACAAAAATTCCAAAACAAACTGGAGAGAAATACTGCAGACGATTTTATAAATTATTGCCAATTGCTTTTAAGTAAAAATAAAACCCCAAAAAACATTTTTATTGCTTATTTCAGACGATTTTTGTTGCATATATAATGGTGTCCCATCACTTATGTGAGCTATTTTTTGCTCCGTTCTAAACATTTGTATTTTTATTAAATTAATATTTTAATATTTTGACAAAATGTATGTTATGTAATAATCTTTACTAAATTTAAGTATGAAACACACCCACAAAAAATGCGTACATGTTTTTTTAATTTATTTGATTAGTTTCCTTTTGTAAAGCACAAGTGTCCCATCACTTATGTGAGACACTGTAAAATATCTTTTTGTGACAAACCTCGTCGTCTGTTTCTGCGATCACTAAAACAGTCGCAACCCCATAGTTTGGGAACCGCTGTCTTAGAATAAATTATTTTTTAAAAAAGTCAATAAATTATCAAACTTCTACATAAGTGCTTATTTGTCATTTTTTTTTTTTTTTTTTTTTTTTTTTTTTTTTTTCAAGGAAACACCCAAAACAATTAAAACCTCTGAGTTCAAGTACTCCGAAGGCAGATGTTCTTCTAACCCACAACCACCCTCAGCCTCACCCTACACACGCCAAAAGCCCCTTGAGCCAAATTACTCTCAATCGAAAAATAAAAATACGTGGTCGAAATAGAAAAAAAAATAACAAAAAATACCAGAAAAAAAGAAAAATGGCCGCGCCAAACGAAGTCCGAATATGGTAACACAACGTTCAGGTGTGAATGGAAGTTGGAGTGTACTTGAATAGTAAATCGGGTGTATGCGTGTGTAGAAAGCGTGAGTGTATGCTTCCATCTGCCCGCCATGCTTTCTAGAGTTCGAAACACCTACAGTAACGATCGGGTTGTTAACATTGTTAAGAATCTTTTCTCGGTCTTGTCTTATGTTTTTTTTTTTTTTTTTTTTTTTTTTTTTTTTTTTTTTTCATTTTCTTTTCATCACTTGTCAAAATAGACGAAAACTTTGACAACTATGGCTTTATTTTGGTTGTTTGCCAAATCGTCTGCATGCTTCTTTAACAATCAAAGCTCTGACCTTAGTAAAAAATATTCGAATTGCAAGATAATTAAAATAAATTATAGTATAGTTATAATTTTTCAAACGGCATATAATTTTGAACAATTATTTGTTGTGAGAAAAAAAATATATATTTGTTCCACTTAAAGTAATTTGTAGAAATTCATTTAGCATACAACTGTTAATGAAACATGCATTGCAATTGCAGAAAAGCAAGTAATTATTTGGTATAAGATAAATCTACCAATAGTAAGTCACTTTAGTATGATTATCTCTAATTATAATTAAAAAATTAGTGAACTCTAAAAGATATATGTTGTTTTAACCTAGCCCTAACATTTCCCTATATGAATAAGCATTCAAAGTTTCAAAGTATAGGGTAGATGTGCCAGTAATGGACCCCCTTAAGGAATTTCTCTAAAAAATAATTTTTTATTAATAGTTATAATTATTGTATACAAATTTTTTCATATTATATTAATCTTTCAACAATATTTAACTAATCCCATAGTTACATTTCCCAATAGAAATAAAAATTTAATTTTAAATAATAGAAATATGTCTAAACAACCAAAAGCCCAGTAATGGACCACCTATGTTCCAGTAATGGACCGCCTATGTTCCAATAATGGGCCACCATACAAAAAAAAAAAAAAAAAAAAAAAAAAAAAAAAAAAACAGATAATTGCTTTTAGGTGCGTTCGTAATTATGTAAATACGTAGCACCTATAGTTGTCGTTCAGTCTGTCTGTCCGTTTGTCTGTCAGTCTATCTGTCTGTCCGCATATAACAACGCAAAAACTATCCAACTGAATCGGTTGAAATTTAAAATACATAATTATTACATAATTTTTCAAGTCATTTCAAATTTCATGAAAATCGGATGAATAGATCAATTACAGGGAAAATCAAAAGTATTCTGTTACATTACGGTCAATGGGGAAAAAAGTTTGAAATGCATTTTAATCGTTTGAAATTTAAAACATATAAATATTACATAATTTTGTCGAGTCATTTCAGATCTTATGATAATCAGATGCATAGATCAATTACAGGGACTATCAAAAGTATTCGTTACATTACAGACAAAGGGGAAAAAAGTTGCAAATGCATTTTAATGGTGTTACACTCATTCGAACATAATAAAATTGACATGAACCTATGACATATATATATATACTAAAATATAAATTCTGTACAATCTGAGATGCAAAGAATATTTATTATTAAATTACAGGGCCACACAAAAATATTCCACTACATAATGCTATACGGGGAAACATTGTTTGGGACATGTTTTAATTATATTAAACTGTGCCACATTTTATGAATATGATATACGTTGCTGAGGTGTAATGAAAATTACTTCCGGTGTGTTTATAGGAACACAAAGAGTTCAACAACTGTACTGTATCCGAAGTATTGTCTACTATATCAGGAAGATCTATATATTTTTAAAACTTCGTTGTCGTACGAACGAACCTCATTTGCTACGCTTCACGTGCAATTTCCAACTGGTTTCAATTGTATTTTGCTCCAGAACTTAATGAAAGCATAATAATAATAAAAAATATCAAAACTTAAGTTAAAAATTCATTACATTAAAGGATTTATAATGAAAAAACATAAAACAAAATAAGGTGGTATGGGGTAATAACGCCAGGCGGGGTAATAACGCCAAGTGCTTATATTTTGCATAATTATGAAATAATCTGGTAAATGACACCCATGTGCTCTGCGCAGAAGGGTTTCGAGTCATATAAATCGCAAAAAACAGCTTTAAGTTAATTTGTTTCATTTTTAGGTCTTATTGTTTTTACAAGCAACTAAAATTAACGCTTGATCTAAAATTTGCGAGATACGTTTTGTGATGTGAAGACTATTTTTTTTATCCGGAAATACTTTGTTAATTACATAAATTTGTAGTACATTTCATGGACTTTCAAAATGTTGTTGAAGATTTTGGATATCTTCTCGAGATAATTTGTAATTTAAAACGTACAGCGCAATAAATATAACGGGGTAATAACGCCAATCCTTGGCATTAATACCCCGATTGATTCCCTACAGTGGCCGAGCTACATCCTAAATACTGATTCAA
This sequence comes from Maratus speculifer, assembly GCA_964019185.1. Lineage (NCBI taxonomy): Eukaryota > Metazoa > Arthropoda > Arachnida > Araneae > Salticidae > Maratus > Maratus speculifer. The sequence continues at coordinate 208,553,067 of OZ025295.1, forward strand.
ATAAACACAGTTAAAACTGTGCAATGTTTCTAATAATTCTATTTAAGCGGTCCTTTTAAAGCAAAAAGAAGCTCACGGTCTGATATTCTTTTGCCTCATCCCCCCCCCCCCACACACACACACCACACCTTTATTTTTCTTACTCTTTCACAAAAAATTGAACATTTTCAATAGCTTAGAATGCAATTTGTCAATTTCTAAGTTTGTAGAGTTTGTATATTTAGAATTGGGCAATCTACATGCAATTATTCCATCTTATTCCATAGTTTTGTTTGCATGGCGTTATTACCCATATAGGTGGGTAATAACGCCAAATAGTATTGGTCAAGAAATCACGCCATTACATTTTATGAATACATATCTGTTAAATTATTTTTTTTATATAGATAGTCAATGAGTTGCTGTATCAAACCATATATTTGTTTGAAAAATACAATCTAAAACTGAGCCGTGAAAATTGGTAGAACCTTAACGTGGCGTTATTACCCCAGGGTACCTTATTTAAATTTAAGTTATGAATTTATTATAATCAAGGATTTATAATGTGGATATAAAACAAAATATTAATGATATTGTTAATTGTTTATTATTAACTAACATTAAAGGATTTATATTGTAAAGATATACAACAAAATATTTAAATTTAAAGGATTTACAAGATAAAGACAATGTTTTACTGAAATCAAGTTTAGATAAAATAAGGCATTAAAATAAGTCTCCAATGTTCATTCATATCATTATCTAAGTGATGTGCTTTGCAACTGTGAAATATAAAAAACAGATTTTCAATTTTATCTTCCCTTTCCGATAGTCCAAACTGCTCAATATGGAATTTTAGAATGCATTTAAAATGATAAATGTTCTTGCACTATCCAACCATTTTCAGATAATCATATAGCCCACCAATTTGGGCCAGATTGATTCCACAATTTCCCTTCAGAGATGCTTATATGGATATATTATCACCAATGGAACAATCTCATTATTTGCTGAAAAACATCCCATAACAGTGATTTGTTCTTTTTCGTTATTTGGTACTTCATAATACACATCTTTAACTGATTTTGGTCTCAAAATTTTCCTTGTTTTAAGAGCACAAAAGAAACATTGTTTTAACCTTATTGAAAATTCTCTCTGTATGCTTTAGAATTTGGAAGAAAATATTAATAATATCTTCTTCCAAATATGATTTTACATTTCTCAACCAACTTCTTTTGTAACGGCACATGTAGATTTTGTCAAATGTTCTGCTTGTGTTTTATACCAATTTTGGATGACTTTTTAAAAACAACTATTTATAAAGAAATTGCCTTTATTAAATTCTAATAGGTAAAATTTAAGTATTAAATTTGATTATTTAGCTTTTCAGTTAAATCAAAATATTTTATCTCTACTGAAATAACACTTTTTGTACTGGTCACTTGGGTGGTCCATTACTGGAAAATCGCGAAATAAGCAGTCCAGTAATGGACCACCCCTCCTAAAATTTTAAAAATAAATAAAATTTTGTTAATGGCCATTGGTACATTAAATTCAATGTTTTATATTGCTAACCAAACAAAAACATTCAATTTTTACGGAAAAATAAAAAAGTTATAAACTAAGTAAGTAAAGTCTGCTCTTAGCATGTTCATTAAGATTTTCAGTGAAAAACAGAAAAAGTGTAAAAAATTAATCCAACTTATAAAGCATGCAAGGTGGAGTTCAGAAAAAATAATAAAAGCTAAACTATTATTTATTATTTTTTTATAAACAAAAAAGTGCGAGGTGGCCCATTACTGGAAGGTGGTCCATTACTGGCACATCGACCCTATATCCTGGAAAAATTTTAAACCAAACATTACTACCCACACTGCATCCGTAGTAGGCACAGGGACCGATTTACAAATTTGGGGGCCCTGGGCACAGATGCTTACGCGCCCCCCCCCCCCCCCTTGCATCGATACTTACAGGGGAATTCACTAAAAAATGTTAAAAGATAGTTACTAAATTAACCATTATTGACATTAAAATATGCATTAAAAAATTAAATTTAATATTCAATAACTTATTTTTAAATAATTGTTTCACTATTATGAAATTTTAATGAGTAGACATTTTATACTAAACTGTGTTGTGCTAATTATCTTTTCGTATGCAAGTCTATGTATCTGGAATGATAAAGAATTTTCGACATCACAAAAGCTACAATTACATAAAAGTATTAGACCTGCAAGCTATGCTGATCATTACTCAAATTTTCTGAGGATAAGAGGAAAAAGATTAAACAAGAATTATGAACATAATATATTTTTAAAGTCATAAAGGTAAAAGAAAATATTAACTGTAATAAAGTAATAAATGGATGTTTCAGACAAAATATACAACGTTATAAAAATACAATATCAACATAGTAGAATGTAGAATGAAATGTAAAATTTCATTGGATATTAAAACTACACCAGATTTCGAACAATAATTGAGGAACTTTCAGCAGCATTTGGGGGCCTCTGAAAATCAGGGGCCCTTTTCATACTCCTGGGTCTATGCCCCGAATGCCCTGCCATAAATCTGGCACTGAGTGGGCATAATCGATTTCTTATATACGAATAGTATGTTGACCTACCCTCTAGCAGTTAGGATGTTATCTGCTGGTGAAAGGGTGCTAGGTTCGAATCTCGGTCCAGTTGTGTATGTATGTAATGGCTCGCTTCCATTTTAAGTCTGTTCTTAACTGCTCTGCTCAACAAGCGCAAAACGTTTTGACGCATTTAAAAAAAATGCATTTTTTAATAGAAAGGTATAAATTTGGTTGAGTTGACTGTAGGAAGCGATTTGCAATCGAACTGTTTTTCCATTTATTTTAAAAATAAATTACCTGTTGAGTTATAAGTGATTTTGACCATGTGACAAGGACATTTTTCATACGCCCTTGAGTGGTTATTCTTCTTTCGAGCAGAAATTCTGTTCAAAACGCCCACTTTGACACTATTTTCTGAAATATCCCCCCACTCCCCCGCCAAAAAAAAAAAAAAAAAAGCTTGAATCGATAGTTTCTAAAGAGCAATATCTGTTAGTTTTCTGCATTTCTGAACATAAATAAGTTAAAACTTCTGTCATAAAGTTGCTCTTTCGGATTTTAGAACAGCCCTAAACTGAAGTCCCGGCTTGCTTATTGTAGGATTAGTTAAATCTCGATTCACATATCAAAGCGCAGTCGATCTGCCAAGTCATATCTTGGTGGAAAAGCCTAAAATCCCAAATTTAGCAGTTGACTCGTAGGTTTTACCATTGTGTTTTAGCACCCAAAGGTATGAAAACATAGAGGATTTAGAGCAGGAAAACATAATGGTAACTTACGAGTCAACCTCAAAAATCGGGTTTTTAGATGTTTTCCATTAAGGTATGACTTACAGACCAATTGTGTTTTAATATGGGAATCGAGATTTAACTAATTCTAGAATTTCAGCCGTGAACTCGATGTGGTGATTGTCTGTACTGCCACTTAGAGATCTGCACGGGCCGTGCCTCGGCCCGAAGCCCGAGCCCGGCCTGGCCCGCGGGCCGGTCCGGGCTCGGGCCTTAATTTTTTTGCTGGAGTATCGGGCAGGGCCGGGCCCGGACCTAACTTTTTTTTTCGTACGAAGCCAAGACTGGTTTCATTCTTCCTAGTTTTCACGGACTAAAATAATCAGTTCCTATTGAATCTTCCTATATGAAAATCCTTTTCTCGACTCTTTATAAATCAGTAATATTTGGCTTTGTCCAAAAATTTTTGCAAAAAAAGGCATATACTTTTAAGCCGTCATTATTCTACAATTAAACATTAGAATTTATTCCTTTTAAAGAATCGTAGATTACTAGGCGTTTTTAAATAGAATTTAACACATAAAAAAAAAAAAAAGAAAAAGAAAACATGATTATGACAGAATTTTCTTTTAAACTGAAAACTGCAAGTTTCTTTTAAAATGTTCATCCATGCAGAATGAATACAACAATACGCGAGAAAAAAATGTATATTAAACATTTACATCTGTTAAGAAGGGAACCTATTTTTTTCGTTTCCAAAGAGATTCCGTCTTAGGAAATTTTACTTTTACCATATACCATTTTTTAGATTTTTTGTCTCCATTACATGGAACAAGGTAGAACCCGTCATTTTTCGACGAAAGAAAATGTTTAAGAAGGAGCTGTTTCATGGACTTATAATAAACCAACAAAATTAGTTACAATAAAAAATGCTCCTTTTATTGGCAAATCTAACTGTTAAAGAAATGATATTTAACCTAAAATTAACAAAATACTATTTCTATAAAACTCAGTCGTATGAACTGTTAAAATCAAACTTTAATCGTACATGTAAGCAGTAAAAAATAATATAAATGTGTTATTATGATAAAGTTATCAATTAAGGCTCTTATGCTAATACTCCAAATTGAAAAAAAAAGCAAAATTTATTCCATTTTGATTCGATCATAAATTTTTTCCCTCGTGAAATTGAATGACATCATTTTCACCATATCAAAATTTACATGTGCAACTTATCTGTATTCACCTTAATTATTATGATTAAAAACTTGAAGCCTCGATGCTATTAGCTGAACAGATACTAAACTGTTTATGTTCTTTGAAGTGTAAAAGAAACCAAAATTCAAAGTGTTTTATAACAAACGATATTCTTCATAAATATTTTTCTCTTTTAATGAGAAAATGGCAACATAAAGATACAGTAATCATTTTTTACTTACCCATCATACGTAGTATAGGGTAAGTCTTGCAATCGTTTTGAAAATCGAAAAAAATTTTTTTGACGGATTTACACGTTTTAGATAGTGGAGATTCCGAAAAACATATTTATAGAAAAAAATTTTTGCCGTCCGTCTGTCTGCCTGTCTGTATTATCTCCAGAACAAATTGAGATAGAGACTTGAAATTTTGTATGTAGTTAGTATGTAAGAATGGGACGAAGCCTATTTAATATCAGCAACCTCGATTATCCGGAACTATTTTTTTCGGACCCTCGAAAAATTCGTTCTGATGAAAGGTATATAAAAAATTTCGAATTTTTTTGTTCTAAGGAATGGACGTAAAAGGCAATAAAATAATACACATTTTGTATATAGAACGAAGTCGATCGGATTATTAGTTGCCGAGATATTTGTAATCCTGTTTTCCACATTCTTCGATTTTTCATGACCCTGTATTTCATTCAAATTTCAATTCAGAGGTATATTTTAATTGGAAATGAGACGCTTAATCCGACGCAATTAATTGTTAGTTAATAGAATTATTATTTTTTGGAGTTATAAGGATGTTTCTTTTACGCAGTTCGGTACTACTTGAGTAGTTTGGCGTTTTATATAATTTGTCTAAATTGGTACATCAGCAGTTATTTAATATAGCATTACTATGTATATTAACAATATTTAAATTTTGTTTATGAATTGCAATGCATTGTATAAATAGTTTTCACATATTTTATTTTCATATACATATCCATGATGGGTAAGTATTACGGTGGCCCCCAACGACTAGTTTTCTTTTTTCCTTAGCTTTTAATAGGGTACTCCTGTTGCCACAATTAGAAAAAAGGTATTAAAAAACTCCGAAAAAATTAATATTTCATAAATAAATTAAGATACAGTTTTCAAATAAATTACATTTAAAAATACATTTTTTTCTCTATACGACGGTGCAAAAATTTAAAATGTACGTTATTTAAAAGTTTAAAACTTGCAGCAGCAAAAAGTGCAAAACCGAAATTGCATTTCAAGTTTTAAAGTGTTGCCCTTCGCAGTATGACGTATGCGTTACGCACAGATACGCACAGGCCTTTATAATATAGATATGGATTAATAATACTAATGATAACTGAAACATTTACATACAACAAACAAAGATTCATTTAAAAGCGTAAATATCGCAGCCTAGGGCACTTCTGCATAAATAGAGATTATAAACATGAAAGAAAAAGACCAATATAAGTTTTTTTTTGGTCAGAACTCTTCCGTAAGAGTAAATATCAACGTTCTGTAGAAATTCACCCGAGCCGGGTCAGGTAAAGGTCTGCACGGGCCGAAATTTCCAGGCCCGGGTCCGGCCCGAACGAAAGGAATATTGGCCCGACCCGGCCCGGCCCGAAAGTTAAAATTTCGGCCCGAGCCCGGCCCGGCCCGAACGAAAAAAATAATGGCCCGGCCCGGAAGTTAAGATTTCGGCCCGAGCTCGGCCCGGTCCAGAAAAAAGTTTAAAATTCGTCCCGAACCCGGCCTGGCTCTAGTGAATTTCTACAGAACATTGATCTTTAATCTTATGGAAGAGTTCTGACCAAAAAAAATTATATTAGTCTTTTTTTCCATGTTTATAATCTCCATTTATGCATAAGTGCCGTAGGTTGCGATATTTATGCTTTTAAATGAATCTTTGTTTGTTGTATGTAAATGTTTCAGTTATCACTAGTATTATTAATCCATATTCCCTGTAATGGAGACAAAAAATCGAAAAAGCGGTTTATGGTAAAATTTCCAAAGACGAAATCGCTTTGGGGCGAAAAAAAAATGCATTCCCTTCTTAACAGATGTAAATGTTTAATATATTTTTTTCTCCCGTATTGTTGTATTCATTTTGCATGGATGAGCATTTTAAAAGAAACTTTCAGTTTTCAGTTTAAAAAAAAAATTCCGTCATAATCATGTTTTTTTTTTTTTTTTTTTCTATTTTTTTTTCTTTTCTTTTCTTTTTTTTTTTTTTTTTTTTTTTTTGTGTGTGTGTGTGTTTAATTCTATTTTAAAACGCCTAGTAATCTACGATTCTTTAAAAGGAATAAATTCTAATGTTTAATAGTAGAATAATGACGGCTTAAAAGTATATGCTTTTTTTGCAGAAATTTTTGGACAAAGCCAAATATTACTGATTTATAAAAAGTTGAGAAAAGGATTTTCATATGGGAAGATTCAATAGGAACTGATTATTTTGGTCCATGAAAACTAGGAAGAATGGAATCAGTCTCGGCTTCGTACGGAAAAAAAAGTTAGGCACGGCCCGATACTCCAGCAAAAAAATTAAGGCCCGAGCCCAGCCCGGCCCGGCCCGTCCCGAGTCTTCAGAAGTAAGGCCCGAGCCCGGCCCGGCCCGAATGCCATTATTGAAAATCGGCCCGAGCCCGGCCCGTGCAGACCTCTAGGGCCAGGTTCGGGCCGAATTTTAAACTTTTTTCCGGGCCGGGTCGGACCAATATTTTTTTCTTTCGGGCCTGGCCGGACCAGGCCAATATTTCTTTCGTTCGGGCCGGGCCGGGCCCGGGCCGAAATTTTAACTTTCGGATCCTGCTCGGACCTGGAAATTTCGGCCCGTGCAGACCTCTACTGCCACTCCCCGGTTTATACGTGAAAAGGAAAACAATTGTTGATATCAGAAATAATGTACATGATAGGTTTCCTATTAATCCGGAAGACCGGATTTATCCCCTTGTTCTTCCAATTGCATAAAAAAATTGCACTTCATTGCATGAAAATCGATCTTTTAAGTTACGAAATTTAAATTTTTATACGATTTTCGGCTCTTATAAAGTGCATTTAGAAAAACTTACTCCAAGTTCTATCAAGTTAAAGGTGCATTCGAAAAAATGATTTTTTATCTTTAACAGCTAGGAAATTTCCGATTCATTTTCAGACTCATTTTTAAAAGTAGAGACATGAAACTTGCTGAAGTGATTTTTGAACAGACTTATAAGATGCTGTGTGATTTAATTCTTCGCTTAATCTATTAAAATTTGATTTATAAACAATTATTTACTCAGCGTGACCCCCCTTTTTTTTTGTTCGCTGATCTCCTGCTTAGGAAAATTTGGCCCAAAACGTCGTTTTTGACAGCCTTTTTTGCAACATTTATCAAAAAAATTTAAAATGACGGCACTTTGTGTTAGCTTCTAAATAAGAGAATTTGAAAGTTTTGTGCATTTGAGAGCAAAAATGAATTTAAAAATAAATCTGAATGTAAGCAGTTTGGATCCTATCTTCTGAGATCAAAACTTACCAAATTATGCGTAGAATTTTATGAATTTTGAGAGTTTTCTGGCAGAAAAAATACTTCTCGTTTACAGTGTTAGAATGGTAGGATAAAACTAACATCATGGATTTTCGGTCAATGAGAATAGTTGGTCATTAAAACTCGATAGGTAGTTTAATTATCATAAAATGGAAAAATAAGTTCAATTCAAAATCTCTTCCATAATCAGGCATTCCAATTTTATAACTTTCTCTTAATAAATGAATTTGTAAATGTGTCAAAACGTTTTACGCTTATTGAGCGGAGCAGTTAAGAGCACCCTTAAGGCTTTTTGCTCAAAAATCTAAAAGTACAACTTTATGGCATAAGTTTTAGTTTATTTTTGTTTGGAAATGGATGAAACTAAGCAGGTGTTGTTGTTCAGAGACTATCTAATCAAAGATTTTTTTTTTTTTTTTTTTTTTTTTTTAAGAAACAAAGACGTTTTAATCCTCCCTTGAGTGATTATTCTTTTTTCGCACGGAAATTCAGTACAAAACGCCTATTTTGATGTATTTTCTGAAAAATCTCTTTCCGTTAAAAAATGAATTTGTAAATGTGTCAAAACGTTTTTGCACTTGTTGAGCACATCAGTTGTATTTTTCCAATCCACAACAGCTTGAAAATTTGTGAGACATTTTCAGACTCATTTTTTAAATTAAAAACATGAAACTTGCTGAGGTGATTTTTAGAAGATATGTATAAGAGGCGCTGTGATTTCATTTTTCGCTCAGTTAATTAGAATTTGATTTATAAACAATTATTTTCTCGGTGTGATGGTCTTTTTCGCTCCCAGATCTCCCGCTTTGAAAAACAAACAAAAGCTCCAATCTTGACAGCATTTTTTGCAATATTCTCTACCTTTATCATAAAATCGACAAGCATGGCATACTGTGTAGTTTCTAATTAAGAGATTTGCCAGTTTGATACGTTTGAGATCAAAAATGAATTAAAAACTAAATCAGAAAATAAACAGTTTGGATCGGAATATCAAAAAGGGAAACTTTGTGACATAAGTTTTAATTTATTTTTGTTCGAAAATACATGAAACTGCCAGGCGTTGTTGCTCAGAAATTATCTAATCGAACTCGTTTTTCTGTTTTATTATCAAATTCAACAGATATTTCAAAACAAGCCTTCAAAATTGATGTTTTGATCGGTATTTCATGACGAAAGCAGAAAAACCAATCATCAAACGGAGAAAAAATGCATGATCACGAGATCAAAATCGCTTAGAACTGGATAGGTAATTTAATTATCATAAAATGGAAAATTCAGTCCGATTCCAAATCGCTTCCATAGTCAGGCTTTCCAATTTCTTATTTTTCCATTAAAAAATGAATTTGTAAATGTGTCAAAACGTTTTGCGCTTGTTGAGCGGAGCAGTTGAGAAGAGCCTTAAACATTTCTTGGTTTTGTTACTCATAGAAATCTTTCTGTGTTTTGGGAAAAATTCCGTTAAATATTTTTTTTATTAAAAAAAATAAATAAATAAATAAAAATCCTTTTAAATTATACTTTTTTCCCTCTTGCCAAACCTACCACCCTTTTGCTTTCTCCAGCATACAAACTTTAAAATCTTTAAATTATACTGCATTATCTGTCTATACCTTTCTTGCAACAAAAAATAAAAAGTCACCTAAATTGTTATTCCTGCCCACCGAAATTCCAGCTTTCTCTTTGAACTGTTCCGAACAGTTGGTACTTTGCAATAATGATAAATCAGCAGCCAATCATCTAATTAAAGAGGGGAGGGGGGGCAGCAAAGCAAAACATATTTTTTTTTTTTTTTTTTTTTTTTTGCTATCTTATTCTCCCTCACTCTTTTTTTTTCTTTTTTTTTTTTTAACTATTTGGAAATTAGTTGTTGTCCTCGGTAGAGAATTGGGAAATCTGCAGTACATTTGTATCTTTTATTGATTGAATTTTGCAACTTATTTTATTTTATTCGTTTTCTGATTTTTCCATGTATAATGTCCAAAAATGGTATACAGTAAAACCTCTATAACGGACACTCCCGAATAGCGGACACCTCTATTTAACGGACAGTTTTTCGATCCCCACTCCCAAAATCTAAATTTTTGTATGTTTAACCTCTGAATAACGGACATTCCGAATAGCGGACAGTAATTTTGGCGATAAAGTATGAGAAATTGTTTTTTAACGTAGAAAAAAAAAAGTAAAAAGCCTCTAAATTTATCAGGATAATGAGTCAAAATTTTGCGATCACAGATAAATGTAGAGAATGGGCCGGGGAAAATCTTCCCTCCCACGTCCAGTATTAAATTCAGTGAATGGTCAAGAGGAACATTACTTCCCGGAGCATCACAATGCCTCTTCACTTTCTCCGGATGATTTGAGATTTTATGTTTTTAAGAAGTGGCAAAATACAGTAAGCAGTTACAATTTTTTTTGTCTTTAAGATGATTCAGAAACATCAGAACTATTGGCAGGGTTAAAACTTCACATTGAAAAAAATATATATATGTAATCTTTAAATGCAAATGGAAATCTTTTTATTTTATTTTATTTTTATTTATTTATTTATTTATTTATTTTATTCATTTATTTTTTTGTAAGAATGTAATAAAAAGTGTATAAAGGTATGTACCATTTTATTTCAATTTAATTGCTTAAAAATTATTTTTATTTCTGATTAATCACATATTAGAATTTTAGGACATATAAAAGTCAAGTAATGAATCTTTAAGTATTTCTTAGCAATTTTTGAATCTCCGAGGTTTTTCCCAATAGCGGACACCTCCGAATAGCGGACAGTTTTCATGCTCCCAAGGTGTCCGTTATTTGGAGGTTTTACTGTACTTCTGTTTTTTATTTTATTCGTTTTCTGATTGGTCCAAATTATCTAGTGGAATACATCTTTTGTCACGATGACAAAAAGAGCAATAAAAACATTTAAAAAAATTATAATTTGAAAACAATTTGTGATAAAGATTTCAAATAAATTTCATTAAAAAGTGCATTTTTTTCTCTACGCAACATGGTAAAGACTCTTCTCGAACAGCCAATGAAATGCTCACGAAAAAACGCAGGCGATTTTTGTCGCTTGCAATTTTTAGAGTGCTAAGTGCTATTACACGTAAAAATTGCAAGCGACAAAAATCGCCTGCGTTTTTTCGTGTTCTTAGCATTTTATTGGCTGTTCGAGAAGAGTCTTTACCATCATTTGGATTTCCAAGCATTTGATTGGCTGTTGCCGGCGACTCGCTTCGTTCCAGGCGTCAAAGACGCTCCGACAAAAGAGAATCGCGCGCAACCAAGCGACTTCCCTTGGTCCCATAGGATTACATGGAGACGCCTGCGATTTGACCCCTGCAGCAGCGCACGTAAAGGTGCTATTAGACGTGCGCTGCTGCAGGCGTCAAATCGCAGGCGTCTCCATGTAATCCTATGGGACCAAGGGAGTCGCTTGATAGCGCGCGATTTTCTTTTGTCGGAGCGTCTTTGACGCATGGAACGAAGCGAGTCGCCGGCAACAGCCAATCAAATGCTTGGAAATCCAAATGTTGGTAAAGACTCTTCTCGAACAACCAATGAAATGCTGAGAACACGAAAAAAACGCAGGCGATTTTTGTCGCTTTCAATTTTTACGTGTAATAGCACTTTAATAGCACCACGTAAAAATTGCAAGCGACAAAAATCGCCTGCGTTTTTTCATTTTCTTGGCATTTCATTGGCTGTTCGAGAAGAGTCTTTACCATCATTTGGATTTCCAAGCATTTGATTGGCTCTTACTGGCGACTCGCTTTGTTCCAGGCGTCAAAGACGCTCCGACACAAGAGAATCGCGTGCTAACCAAGCAACTCCTCTGGTCCCATAGGATAACATGGAGACGCCTGCGATTTGACGCGTGCAGCACGACACGTGTAATAGCAGCGTAACGTGTAATAGCACTTTAACTTCATCAAATAAAAATGCACATTTTAAACAGTTGAAGTTGCATATATTTATAAACTACTGTTTTTTTTTTTTCTTTCTTTTCTTTTCATTGGTCTAGGAACATTAATGTTTATAATGCATGGCGTACGTAATATATGACTCGTTATGAATGATCATCCTAAAGAGGATATTTATTATTATTACTTATTAATTTAAATTACAGGATTTATTTATAAGTCATTAAAATTTTAGTCTTTGACAATATTATTTTCCAAATAAATGTTGTAATTTATTAAAATACATTTTTTTTTTTTTTTTTTTTTTTTAACTTTTAAAACAGTTTTCTGCAGAAAAAAATTGATTTCAGTAAGTTAGTCATACAAACAAAGTAATTTTCTGCCTCATTATCTTCGTGAATGTTGAATATGTGTTTTTAAATAATTATTTGAAATGGCTGATTTAATTATTAAAATGATTTGTATTCTCTTAAACAAATACAAGATTTCTTTACAACAAGCAAAATTATAATTACAGAAAACTCTTCACATCTTGATTTAAACCTTTGATTGATTTAACCCTTAACTGTGGCACAATTTACAATATAGGTGAAAATTAACTCTTGTCACTCGCCACTTGGCGATTAAAAAATTACCCATTGAGCACCATCCCATTCGTCACTCGCCAAGGGGCGATTAAAAAATCTGTCACCTATCGTCAAATGAAGTACAACTTTTTTCATGGAAATATGCAACCGTTATTTCGATTACATTTTATTAGCAAACTGATTAAAATGACGTTAAAAGTCTGTTAACTACCTCGACATTTGTTTTATTGACGTATAATTCTGTTACACTTCATTATTTATGATTTACTATGTCTTTTGCTCCGTTTTGGTTAATAGGGTGTCTTTGTTATCTTTATTCATTCATTTTATTCTATTGTATTGTATTGTTTATTTTATTTTATTTATTTATTTATTTATTATTATTATTTATATATATATATATATATTAATTTATTTAACTAATTAATTTTTTTTTTATATATATATATAGATTGTCGTTGCTATTCTGTCACTGTTTGCTTTGATTGTGTCTATGGATGGCGGAGAGGGATTTTCTTCCAGGGGTTCATGCCTTTGCCATTTCTTGGTTGGCTCCCTGGTAGAGTGATCTAGCAAACTGATTAAATTTAATCATAAAAAAATTAATAAATAATCATAAATCATAAAAAATTAATTAGTTAAATAAATTATATATTTTAATTTATTTAACTAATTAATTTTTTTTATATATATATTGTCGTTGCTATTCTGTCACTCTTTGCTTGTGGTTGTGTCTATGGATGGCGGAGAGGGATTTTCTTCCAGGGGTTCATGCCTTTGCCATTTCTTGGTTGGCTCCCTGGTAGAGTGATCTAGCAAACTGATTAATTCTTTTCTTTACCGGGTGCAAGCAGATTTCAACCATTTAGTTGTATTTTCAATATTTCGCATTTCACCATGTGCTTGCTCTTTTGTTGGATTATTTTTTCCAGAAATATTTTTATTCTGCAAAATATATTCATCAGGATTCCACATGCATTTCAAGCAATTTATTCAATTTCCATTTTTGGATCAATAAATTACCTATTGAGCTATAAGCGTTTTTGATCACGTGAGAGACGCGTTTTTCACCCGTCCTTGAGTGGATATTATTCTTTCGCGCATAAATTCAGTTTAAATCGCCCACTTTGATATTATTTTCTAAAAAATCTATTGTGTTTGTAGAAAAAAAAAATAAAAATAGTTTAATTAGATAGTTTCTGAATAACAACACCTATAAGTTTCATGCATTTTGGAACAAAAATAAAATGAAACTTGTGTCATAAAGTTGTTTGAAAACACCCATAACAAGTTAAAGGTAGCCATTACATTTAAGGGTGTTCTTAACTGATCCGCTCAACAAGCGAAAAACGTTTTGACACATTTACAATTCATTTTTTAACAGAAAGTTACAAAATTTTAATGCCTGACTATGAAAGCGATTTCGAATTGAACTTATTTTTCCATTTTATGATAATTAAATTACTTATCGAGTTATAAGCTATTTCGATGACGTAATCACCCGTTTTTCTCCTCCTTTTCGACCCTTTTTTTTTTTTTTTTTTTTTTTTTTTTTGCTTTCGTCGGGAAATATGCTCAAAAGTGTCAACTTTGAAGGCTTGTTATGAAAAATCTATTGTGCTTTTTAAAAAACAAAAGAATGAGTGCAATTAGACAGTTTCTGAATAACAACCCCTGCTATTTTCATGCATTTCCGAACAAAAATAAATTAATGCATGTGTAACAAAGTTGCCCTTTTTGATTTAAGAACACCCTTAAAACGATGTAAAAGTGGAGCCAACCAACTAATCAATCAACTTTGACGCATAAACTATGTCAATTATTATCCCCTTGGGGACGAGCGACCTGCATACGTGCCACTTAAGGATGCTCAGAATCCTTGATTAGTATCACCAGTAAGTTTTTATTGAAAGATTTGCTTTATTTAATCCGAATGTTTTCAGATTCGATTAGTATAAAATTTCTGCTTTCAAAAACCGCTGACAAAAGATTAAAAACTCTGTAAATGACCTTCTTCCTGAAGGGGTTACCGTATTTACTCGTGCATACCGCGCACCCCTTACTTTACAAGAAAAAATTGCGATTTTTTTAAATCTCGTATTTAACGCGCACCGTAAATTTTGATATGCATATGAATAAATAATTAAATGAATCTCAGTAAAGAAAGTTGAAACAAACATTACATCAGGCAGAAAACAAATTTTTAGACTTCGGGTAGGGTCTGAATAGCGGCAGTGAGAATTGCTAATTAGCATTTATAGTGCAGTGCATTAGCAGTGTTACTAGCTCTGTTGCTTAAAAAAGTGCAAGGAGTGAAATAAAGATGCAGTATTATTTCAATTAACTAAGATTTTCTGAGTGGTTATGTCTTCTTTGAATACATTTCATGATTCATATGTATATGCCCTATGATTACATCCAGCAGTAAAAAATTATTCCGTGCATAACGCGCACCTAAAAGTTTTGCCCTTTTTTTTTTATTTTTTTTTTTTTATGCGCTTTATACACGAGTAAATACAGTAACTATTTCAATTAGTAATCACAAGTCTGGTAGATTATATTGAAGCCATATTTTCTCTACTGCGGGATTTTGCAGCAAGAATGAGCCCCTGCCCCTCTATTGATTCTAAAAGGCAATTAAAACAAAATAAAATAAAATAAAATAAAATAAAATAAAATAAAATAAAATAAAAATAAATAAATTTTGCACAAATCATAGAACCACACACACACACACACAAAATGTTCATATTAAGGGTGTTCTTAGGTAAAGCAACTTTCCGACGTAAGTTTTAATTTATTTTTGTTCAGAAATGCATGAAACTGGCAGTGTTTAGAAATTATCTAATCTCGCTCGGTTTCCTGTTTATTTATTTATTTATTTATTGTAAATGTTTGTTCTGATTTTTCTGAACAAGCCGCCAAAGTTGGCGTTTTGAACCGCTTGGAGAATAACGATTTATACATGTTATTTGTGTATTTTATTTTCGTTTTCCAAATCAAAATCGAATTCGAGGCAGATCCAGCATTGGCAAATGTCTGAAAGTAAAAATTGAATTCGTGTTAACAGTTCCCCATGTTTTTCCCCCAAAATTTTCATAGTCCCCAAGAAATACTTGTCCCCAAAAAATTCCCCAAAATTGGGACAAAATCCCCAATCTGGCAACACTGGAAAAACATTTTCTAAACAAAACATTACATCGTGTTCAGGATCTTCTGAAACGTATAAATTCATGGAAAACTGCAATCATAAAGCTCTTGGTTACACTGGGAAATCTAAAAGAAAAGAATAAAGCATTTCTATATTGAAGGAAAAAAAAAATGAAAAAGAAAAGAAAAGAAAAGAAAAGAAAAGAAAAAATAATAATATTTCCGAAATGTGGTTTGTGATGAATACATTTATTTTTGCGTACTCTAAATACACCAACCTTGAGCTGGAAGCAAGCCACCTGTATGTATATGAAAAAGCGCAAACACCCTGAGGTCTTAGCAAGACATTTAATGGATTACCTGATAAATGCCAGCAGACGATTATAAAGACCTCCCACAACTCGAAATACGGGAGACAAATAAATAATAGAATTATCTAAAGATTTTCCTCAAACATTTCCTCTGTATACTGAAACACGTAGCGGAAAAAAAGGAAGAAAAAATTGACTATTAAACGCGGAAATAAAATAAAAATGATGAACCTTCCACTGATAACAAAATTTTTCTGTCGATTATCTAGTTAAGGATTATACACATTTTGTTTTCGCAGGTGGCAACATCAAATATCCAGTCGATAAATCTTTATCAAAACAATTGAGAGTTCGGCGACGTTCACTTGTATGAACATGGGAGCTGGCAATGTTGGAAAGCGGAAGGGGGGTCATTGCTCCTCCCTAAATTTCGAAATTTATCATTCTTTTTACTAATAATTTAGCAAGAAATAACAAAAATTGATTGCTCTGCTCAACAAGCGAAAAATATTTTGACACGTTCACAAATTTATTTTTTAACGGAAAGATATAAAATTGCAAAACCTCGCCATGGAAGCGTTTTGGAATCCAACTCAGTTTTCTGTTTTTTAATTAATAAATTACCTATCGAGTTATAAGTTTTTATGATCGCGAGAAGGCAATTTTCACCCCAGTTTGGATTGTTTTTTTCTTCTCTCGTGCGAAAAGTCAGTTCAAAATGATCATTTTGACACTATTTTCTGAAAAATCTATTGTGTTTGCAAAAAGAAAGAAAAAAGGAAAGAAAAGAAAAGAAAAAATACGTGCCAAACAATCTAAAAGCATTTTCAAGTGAAATATATCAAATGTGTGTTAAAATAATAAAATTGTGAAATTTATCAAAAACTCTACATGTTGTTAAAAAAAAGGTCGAACTTTTTTTTTGTTTTTTTTCGTTTAATAAATTATTTATCGAGATAAAAGCAATTTTTTGCCAGCTGAAAAAGGTTTTTCTACTTTCTCTCGCAGTTGCATTTTAAAAGTCGGTTCAAAACGCCACCTTTGCCAGTATTTTTCGAAAGATCTTTTTCTTTTACCAAAAATTGAAAAAGTCTTTCGATTACATCGTTTCTGAATAATAACCCAATCTAATTTCATGCGTTTCCAAATAACAATGAATAAAAAATGTGTCAGAAACAGGGCTGCGGAATCGGACCCATGTTTCAGCAAAAGAGATGGAGTCGCTAAAAAACAAGCCGACTCGATTTTTTTTTCTTTTCTTTTTTAGACATTTTAAAGCGAAATTAAGCAAATTAGATGTAATTTTAAATCTATAAAATGAATTATTATTATTTATATGGACTATATCAGGCTATGATGGCCGATTTACTGCAGTGTATAAAAATTAGATACAGGGGTATGTACAGAAGAAGTCTGAGGTACAAAATAAGTACATGTACTTATCGGAGTCCAGTTACTATCCGCGCTCAAAGTAGATGCGGAAAATTTTTTTAATTTTAAAAATTCCTTTAATTCATAATTGTATTAAGGCAATTTTTCAAACAGTTTGTTTAAGTACAAATAAAGACAATTTATATTAATGGGCCTGATCAGACTGATTAAAAGAAAAAAAAGGAGTAAGATAATAAATTTGACAGAATCAATCAACGCCGATGAAATAGGAACAATTTACAATACACATGATTGGGTGTAAATAAAGACAAAGGCAAGACCGAACTTTTTTGGGGACGGGACTCAAAATTTCGATTCTTACCGGTAATGCGAAAATCATAAATTTGTGCTATTTTGTGCAAAATTCTAAAATATCCTTACCGACAATCACCCTATCGAGTTCACGGGTGCAAATCTAGGATTAGTTGAATCTCGATTCGCATATTAAAACGCAATCGGCCTGCCAAGTTACACCTTGGTAGAAAATACCTGAAAATCCGATTTTAGTGATTGACTCATATAGGTTTATTATTATTATGTTTTTCTGCTCCCAATCCTCCATGTTTTTATACTTTTTGGGTGCAGGAAAGCACAATGTCAAATCTACGAGTCAACCCCTAAAATAGGATTTTCAGGTATTTTCTATCAAGATGTAACGTGGCAGACCGATTGAGTTTTAATTTGCAAATCGATATTTAACTAATCATAAATTTGCATCCGTGAACTCGATGAGGTGATTGTCTATACTGCCGCCTCCCAGCCTAATTCCTTCTATATAAAAAAGAGGAAGCACTCATCGAATTTAGCCGCTCGCTAATGCTATTCCTGTGGATGAAATTTATAGATATCTCGGTTGCATTTTCAATACAATAAAATACCTAGATTCGATAACGAAGCTGTTGATCTCCAACTGAAATGTGTTATTAGACAACTACATTCCCAAACCACTTGATTGACGACAATGTGGAGGATTTCTATAGTTAAATTTGTTGAGCTGTTAACTTTATGCATTTACTTTTATAATTTAAAAAACGTTCAATGGATTTTTTTTCTCCAAGAGATGTTAAATTTCCGAGCACGGCAAGTTTTTATAAACAATTTCTATTAACCAAGATTTCCGATATCCGAGGTAGTGGTCCCAATTAGCACGGATAATCGAATTTGCACTATATATATGTATATATATATATTTTTCATTGGAATCGATCTGTCAAAAACCATATTTTTACTTTTTCTATTTTAATTGCAGATTTTTCTTTCTTTCTTTCTTTCTTTTTTTAAATAAGGATGTTTTTATTTTCGAAATCGGTTCCGAAAATGAAAGTGTCCTCATTAAATCTGTAAACAAAATCGAAATTGTAAAAAACGGTTAATTAAAACAATTGAATCAAATTATAAACTACTACTAAACAAATTTTGATGAGAAACTTTGAATTTCATGTATTTTTGCAATGCTAAATTATAAATGAATGGATTTTATTAGCATATTTTTTCACGTATAAAATTATTAATTTTTTCTCCGATTTTCGTAGATTTAAAATGATTTATTGGTACTAGCAAATACCAAATATTGCAACAATTAAAAATAAGGGGGGCACTCTGGCAGCGGTGGGATTCGAACCCACGCCTCCGAAGAGACTGGTGCCTTAAACCAGCGCCTTAGACCGCTCGGCCACGCTACCGTTGCGAAGAGTTATTGAAATAAAAATGGAAAATAAATAAACAAAAATAAATAAATACTTCCATCTTTCTAAGGTGCTACAATTTAATTTTTATGTTGTCCGATATCTGAACTAAGGACTTACCTCAATAACGCGAAAACACCCACTCACTAATATTAACCCTATGAGAGAAATTGTTTTAAATATTTCGTTTGCATTTCCATATTTTTAAATGTCTTTTCTTTTTTTCATCAAACAACTTCGTTCAATGTCTACAATGAACTTCTTTCAATTTTTTTTTTTTTCGATTTTGTCGCTTTCAAAAATGAACGTAGCCTAAAATAAGAAAAGAAATGCATTTAAAAATATAGAAATGCAAACGAGATATTTAAAAAAAATCGATAAGATTAATATCAGCCAGTGGATATTTTCGAGGTGATTGAGTTAGCCTCTTAGTTAAGATATCAAGCAACATAAAAATTATTCGCAATACAAAAAAAAAAAAAAAAAAAAAAAACAGGATTTACTCTTTTTGTTTATTTATTCAATTTTTATTGCATAAGTTTAGCATTTGAAGGTAGCGTGGCCGAGCGGTCTAAGGCGCTGGTTTAAGGCACCAGTCTCTTCGGAGGCGTGGGTTCGAATCCCACCGCTGCCAGGACATTATTTTTTAGTTGATGCAATTTTTGGTATTTGCTAGTACCAATTAATCATTTTAAATTTACGAAAAGTAGAGAAAAAAATAATTATTTTATGCGTGAAAAGTATGCCTAATATGTTATTAAAATCCATTAATTTATAATCTAACATTGCAAATGCACATGAAATTCAAAGTTTCTCATCAAAATTTGTTTAGTAGTTTATAATTTGATTCAACTGTTAAAGTAAAACAAATTAAAAAGAAAACATATGACATGTGCATAAGGATGTGCTGAGGAATGTATTTAGTTTACTACTTTATAACAAATCGAGAAAGAGGAATCCAATTTGAAATTGTTTGATGGATTTTAAAATATAACTAGTGCTGCCATCTATTGATTACATACACCACTAGCATTTACCGTTAATGCTGCCATCTATTGAGAATAACTGAAGGTATAAGGTAATATCTTTTAATTTCTGAATTCTTTATTCTGATGTCTGGAGGGATTTCGAAATTATTATGAAATTAAGTGAGAGTAAAACTCATTGTCTAAATTTCAGCAACTGTTCTACTTAAAGCATATAAATGAAAGAAACAAAAAATTGCAGTATCAAAGCTTTCATAAGTAAAAATGTATTTTTTTTATTTTTTATTTTTATGGCCTGCATGACAGACAAAAGATATCTCATCTGAATTTAATTTGTTGAACAAAGATTGAATTGAAAATAAAATTGAATACAGTTTCAAATATATATTCTACTTAAAAATATATTATTTTAAATGTAACTCTTAATCTCTAATTTTTACATATTTTCAAAATCTAAAAACACTTTACTAATTTTATTTTATGTTAGTTGGGGTCAAAAAATTAACAGAGAAAAATATCGCTCATGAAATTTGGGTTGTGTAATTGTAGTCATCATAATCATATATTGTATCGTCACAATGCATTTCTTTAGGGTTCAGATCCAAATTGTTTACTTATTAAAATATAATTGTTATTGCCATTCTCACACATATAAAAGGTTCAATTAGTCCCCCCCCCCCCCCCCCATGTTCACAAGAAAGAAAGAAATTTTTGCGTTTTGTTATGCCAATAAAGTTACTTTTAAATTATATGCTCAAAATAGGTATTTAAACCCAATTTCTCAGACATAAATGGAATCTACTAGGAATTATCCAGAAACTTTGTGAATCCACTACAAATTATCCAGAAACTTTGTGAATCCACTACAAATTATCCACAAACTTTGTGAATCCACTACGAATTATCCACAAACTTTGCAAGTGTTACTCAAAAATACCTTTTAGAAAAATCCCCTTCTATCAACAAGAAATAACTTTCAATTACAAACAATGTTATAGCCGAGAATGCTGGGCCTTAGCTACAGGTTATAATCAAAACTCTACTTATATTGTCTTTATCACATTATTTAACAATTCAAAAAATGGTCATGGAAAGCTTATTTTTTCATCTGATTCGACATATGTTATGCTAAAATATTTTTTTTAAATAATTCTAAGACTTATTCATATTTGGCGCCCCACCAACGTCTGAGAGGTTATGCTCTTGAGCTGTTATATATGAGGTACTGGGTTTGAACCCTATCGCACTTGTCGGTCCAATTGTTTGGAGTTTTTTCCAAACCTTGGATTTCCTTGCATAAATACGGGTTAGGTTCCCTTAGAAAGACCCCCCACGGAAGGCACCAATGGCCGCCATCATAAACGTAACCATATTTGGCATTGACACACAAGGTGAACTATGTATCATATAAAGTTACTGTAATCAAATTGTTTTTGGCAGTATCTAAAATACAATTTGGTCAAACAGCTGATTCACTGAATTCAACATGTTACCGTAAAACAAACAAATAACGATTGTTGTCCATACATCACTCAAACGGTTTATATTAAAAGAGAGTTTCTTTCTGGAATTTGATTTACTGAATAGACCGAGTCATGTGACCCAAATTAACCAGTGAGAATTATTGCTATGGTTGTCACCAAATAGCAAGCTAAAAATTCTGCCTGTTTTTTTCACTATGTTACGAGAAATATATATATACATAGACTTTTTGGAAATAATAAATCAAAGGTTTTGAATAAAAACTATAAGTGATGAATAATTGCTATTAATTAATTTTTTAAATAATGAGTAATTTTAATATAAAAGTTAAACTAATATTTAATTAAATATATTTTTTTTATTTGATGCATTTACTATTTATTAAATTAATAACATTATTAATTTAGATTACAAATTTCTATTTTAAAATGAAACTCAATACATAATGTATTTTATATTCAGTTTATCATTATGTTTTATAATAGCTACAAACTAAAATTTATTCTTTACCAACTTATAAATTTTATATTTAAAAGTTGATGAAATTTAAAATTATTAATACAATTAATAATAAAACTAAAATTTAAAAAATATATTAAATTTATTTTCTGGGAAAGTGGGAGAAAAGAGGTAATTATAAATAAATAAATAAATGACAAATACAAAAAATCATAGTTTTGTGATTTAAAAAATGAAAATAAAATTAATTAAAATAATAGTTCCATTCTTACATAAAATAATAAATATCATCTTATTACAAATAAATAGACCCAGTTTCAATAAAAAAAGTTTCACAAAAATTGTTTTAGAAGTGTAGAAAAACTTCTTAAAAAAAAAAAAAAAAAAAATTGCAAGCAGCAATTATGATAATAATAATAATTTTTAAAAAAAGGTGGCAATGGGAATGGATGAGTTTTCTGAAAACAAAACATTTTTTCATAGCATACTTAGCTACCAACTCATTGTTTCTCCAAAGTTTATAGTGGTAAAGTAGCTTATAAAAACAAAGTTTATAAAATACAATTTTGTATTACAAAAATAATAGGAAAAATTGAACATTTGTGCTTCAATAAATTTATCTAATTTCTGAATAATTAAAGGAAAGATTGTAGAGAGGTGATTTGAAGAAATATATAAATATAATAGCTTATAAGTGCATAATTGAATTGTTGAAAGAAACAATAATAATAAGCATGTTTTCATTATTATTCAATTAACAGTGCTTTAAAGGTTCTAAAAAATGTATGAAAACACACACACACACAAAAAAAAATCTATGGCAGCTTATAATATATATAAAGTACCTAATAATATTAATAAATTATTTAAAAAAAAACATTCTTTTAAATATTATAGCAAAAGAATATGTCCCATGTAAAATTATGTCATTGTTCCATCAAACAGAATTTCAACTCCCTGAGATTACATTATCACAAGTTTTAAAAGTTTAAATTTATAAGACTCTTATATTCAGCTTTTTGTGAAATTTGGGAATGGGGGGGGGGGTTAAAAAATAAAAGAAAGCCCCAAATAATGTTGAACCTACAGCATTTGGTGAGCCTATGTCAATTAGAAGTCCAAGTTATGATGGGGTGGGCAGCAAAATGGTGAGAGACCAAAATGACTAAAGACAATAATGGGCAAGGTGTTGGAATGAGTGGGGACCAGAATAGATGGGAACGAAATGTCGTGTACCCTTTGTAAATATGTCAAAACTTTTTGCGCTTGTTGAGCAACAGCTTTCACAAAATAATGATTATTAAATAATTACAACAATTTTGACTCGTTTTGAAATTCTAGGTACCTACGAATACAGAATCCATGATTGAAAAGGAGATAAATGTATACTAGTTAAGTATGGAATACCAATTACTTGAAAATTGTATGAAAGAAAATTTCACTAAGTTTATAAAACGTTTTATTTAAATCATTTTCAAATTTATACAATATAATGTAAAAAGTGGATGTAAAATGAGTTAACACTTTAGAAAATACACACATTTTAAAAAAATCAGAAAGCACACAGAATTAGTTTTTACATTATTATAAATGTATAAATAATAACTGGTGATCACTTCTTATATTTGTAAAAATCTGCGAATAAATCAAAGCACACATTATATTAAATTGTCGCAGAAAGTGAAACACTGTCTTCAAGGAAGAAGTAAACATGTAAATAATAAACAGTTTACTTTTATAACAGGAAAGAGAAACATGTAAATGACAATTATATTAATATGCTAAATGAAATAATATAAATTTTTACTGTTTTATTTGATAGAATGTTCATTCCATCTCTTTTTAAACAAAATCTTTTATCCAAATTCAATTTGTATAATTTGAAATAATGTAGTTCAACATAAAAGCAGTACTTATGGTTAAAACAAATACATTCAAAATTAGACCCAGTTTTGTAAATAATAAAAAAGGTATTTGAGGGGAAAAAACCCCCTATAACATGAATAATTGAACTCTTTTCATCCCCTTAATAATAAGTTAGTACATTCTATTACAGTCTTATTTATATTTCATATTAAGAAAAAAGAAGAAAAAGAAAAGAAACTGAATTTAAAACATAATTTCTAACAATGAAATGATTAATTTAAAAGGATTATCAAGCATATTTTCCAATTTTTTAAGATTAAAATTAATTATAAGATTTCATGAGTAAAATTTATGTACTAAAGAAACCCATTATGGTTATAATAATATAATTGGGGAGAAAATGAGCAGTTAAAAACAAAGTTATTTTTTAAAAATATTTATCATTAAAAATTAAAAGATTGCATGAAGAAAAATTATATAGTAAGAAAATCCAGTACAACTGTAATCATTCAGTTTTGGTTAAAAAACAAAGAGCTGTTAAAAACTAAGTAATTTAAAATTAAAATTCATTTAAAATTAAGTGATAATAATTATTTACTTTATTTATTATCATTTTATATTATTTATTAATTGTTATGTTTTTAAACCTGTTTTCACTTATTACTATTTTATTTCATGATTCTTAATCAAATTTTCATTTAAATCTTTTTATTTCGCAAGTGATTAGTAAAAAGCACTAGAAATTTGCTTGAAATTAGTTATGTAGATTATTATTCTGTTATTAATACAAAAAATTAAAAATATAGTTTACTTTTTTAGTTTTATTAATTTATTTTAGTATGATGCATGAAATTAAAAAAAATTCAATGGAAACAAGTGGGCATGGGATTTTCTTTCTTCTAACTTTTATTTACGTATTCTTAACTTTTATTTTTCATTACTAGTC
Organism: Maratus speculifer; assembly: GCA_964019185.1. Lineage (NCBI taxonomy): Eukaryota > Metazoa > Arthropoda > Arachnida > Araneae > Salticidae > Maratus > Maratus speculifer. The sequence goes on from OZ025295.1 coordinate 208,577,912, forward strand.
TTTTATTTACTAACTAGTTAAATTTTTTGACTAATAAACATGACAAATTTTGACATTTAAAAGAATATTATTATTCGGGGGGGGGGGGGGATGCGCTAAATACTAAACAGTAAACTTAATAATTAATAATAATAACTTAATAATTGTTAAACAATGAATTTATGCTGGGGTATAGCATAAATAATTATTTTTAGAAAATTAAAAATAATTAATTATATCAATTTCAGAAGAAAAAAGTGCATCATCTATAATGAAAGATCCTTTACAAAATGAAGAAAATGAAAGTGAAATCCTTCTTAAGATAACTAACACACAGGATTATAAGAATGTATAATATTTGTAATCACAATTCTTAAAGTGAAAGTTTAGATAAATATATATGTGCATATATAAATACAAGAAAATACTCTAAATAATTAAAAAAAAAAAAAGTCCCCAAAATTTTTTTTGAATATAGCTTTTGCTTCAAATGTTAGAGAAACAATCTTCAAACTAAAATTAGCAAAAGAGAGAGGGGAAAGGGGACAGTAAAACATGGATAAAGCAAACAATGGGACTGCTTTTTTCTAATCTTTTTTATTTTGCATATAAAATGTAACACAATTTAAAAAAAAAAAAAAAAAACTGGAAATAGTATGTTAAATTTATACCACCTATGTGTATTTTCATGTGTTGCTTTTCAAGCATTAATGATAAAAAAACATGTAGTCATAAATTACACAAAAATATCTTCCTTACAAATATGAATACTACTTAGAACACACAATAAAAAACAAGACACACAAACACATTTGTTATTCATATTTTACCAAATCTCTTAAAATCGAAGAGTTACAATTCCATTCTGCTATTAAAAAATTAGTATAATGTAAAAAAGGAATTGCATTGTACTAAGAAAGCTTTTAAAGCAATATATAAATATTTATTACTTTGATAACGCTTCCAACAACCTTAGAAGTATGACTTTTTTTGATAATTTTAAGAATTAAATTTATTAACAATGTAAGGAAAAAATAATGATCATGTTAAAAATATAAACTTTTTTTAAAAAATAAAAACACTTATTACCCTTCAGAGAAATAATATATCTAATAAACTGATTATACTAAAATTCATAAAAATCCAACTATTTTTTGATTTTATAAAACAACTGGACATTTTACTGAACACAAATTATTTATTTAAAATTAAAAAAGCAAATAATACACAATGATTCTAAATTAATTAAGAAACAATTCTAATAATAATTAAAAAAAAGGCCAATAATTTATTTTAAATTAGTTATTATAAATCAGTAAAATGCATTCACTAGTTAGTTCTTTGAAAATATCAAAGCCTAAATTTACAAGAATGCACAAATCATTAAAAATCATGATTTTTTCAAAAATTAACAAAACATATAAACCATAGTCTCGATTTAATATTTTGATACAACCCTCAACTTTTGATACTCCACATTGGATTTTTTTTTTTTCACAAAAATGCAACACTAAAATTCTTAAAATAACAATTAAAATATTAATTATTATTTGAACATACTCGGATTACAAAATTAAAATCATAAATAAAGTAATATAAATATTAATGATTTTCCCCTCTATATTTTTCACAGCTGAAAAACGTCCTTTTCATGGCACTCAAAATAAATATAGCTAGAAGAAGAAGAAGACATCAAAATACATATCATTAAATACAGTATCATGGAAATATTACAAACAGTGAATAGATAGATAGTAGGAAGCAGGTTAAGTTTGCTAGACAACTTATTTCCTAAAACATAAGTTTATATTTGCATAATACTTAGAATCATGATAAAAAACAATCACGAACAAATTAACATATGAAATTATACTTTTTTATGCAAGTATCTAGCAGAAATCATTTAATAATGGCTCACAAAGTACTTTTCCAAAAACGAAAATCCCAGATTGCATAAAACATTAAGAAAATTCTATATGCAGTTTAAATCTGTACTTTCATATACAGGGTTAAGCACAAAAATACAGTGACAAAGTTGTCTCCAACTCTTTCTTCATTACTCTTCCAACTTAGGACAAAGAGAAAAAAAAAAAAAATCATTAGCGAATTAAAAACAATGAACATTTAGCAGACAGTGAAATTGCCAATGCTGTGCTAAATGGAGCCACAATTAATGTGTTAACTAAAGATCAGAAAGCAAGGCATATGTAACCACAGAAGAAAATGTCAATGCATAAGTTCATAAATTTGACTACAGAATTAACACTCACTATCAGGATTGTCATTTTTCATTCCAAAATAGATATTCTCCCCCCCCCCCCCCCAAAAAAAAAAAAAAAAAAAAAAAAACCTTGTGAAAGAGCAGCCAGAGAAAATTGACATTGATCATTTGAATATTGCATGAAGAGGAAATAATTTTACTAATTGTTAGTTTTTTTTTTTTTTTTTTTTTTTTTTTTTTTTGTAATATAAAAAATATCAATTAGTCTTCTTTAATCTTTATTTTTTTGTTTTCCTGACATAATTAACACTTGGTTATCAATTAAATTATAACTAAAGACATCATTAAGCATACAGTGAGTGCTTATAGTAATTATTTCAGAAATCCAAATTTAAAAAAATAGAGCTTAGTCTCTGTCCTGTAGCTGCCAGATTTTTAAGGTCATACTGTATTAATTTTGCAATTAAAATCAAACACAGGGCAGAAAGAGTAATTGTCTTAGCAGTGCAGCATTTTGAATTTCAATAAACTGTACAAAAACAAACACAGATTAAAAAAAATATTAAAAAAAATTATTTAAAAAATACAGTACATACTGATGTACCACTCATGTAAGGTCCTGACTTGGCAGAATGTCAAGCCGATTCCATTGAGACTTTGGGGAGAACAGCCTATGAGGCCGAAATTACTTCTACGTATTCATGGAAATGATATTAAATATTGTTTTCTACTTTTTGTTCTGAGTAAAATCTTATTTTAAATTAAATAGATTGTGCACCTTCTATCAATTATATATATTTTTTCTCTTACATTTTTGTGAATATTTAATAAAAGCATGTTTTTTTCTTTCTTTCTTTTTTTTTTTTTACATTTATATTTATGGCTAAAACGCAGTCTTAACGATTGCTTGGCATCTGACTTGGCGGCTATACAAGAAATTCGCCAATTCTAACAACCTAAATATTCAGGGCACATGTATATCATATTCTCACTGGGATTTACTTGACGCCAAAATGGCATTATTTTGCCGTATATGGTAACCCTGATATTGTTTATTTTTTTATAAACTGTTTATTTACCTTAATTTTTCTTTTATTGAAATTATATAAAATGTTTTTTGTTGTATAGTTATTAGTTTTTAAAATTTAATATAATTAAAAATTGTTTTATTTATTGAAATTTTTTTAAATAATAGAAAATAATTTAAAGATGCATATTTAACCAGTATTCGAAAATGAGGTTTTCGCCAAATTGACGTTGGAAAAAAATTGTTCCAAACCTTATAAGTATATGATATCTGCGCCATATTCATATCAAATGCATGCAAATAATATAAATAAATAGTGTACACAATAATTTAAAGAAACATATATAAAAAATCGCTTATCTGGTATGTTTTAAAATCAAGCCATGTTGCCGTTACTTCTAAAAAGATTAAGTTGCGCTATATTGCGAGTGAAAAGTTATTAGGCTAAGTTTAATAATCATACCTTTAAATCGTCTTTTTTATTATGCTTGTCTTTTTATAACTTATTTCGTGTAACAGAATTACAATGTAATTTTAAAAACAGATAATTCAGTTACAGAAACAAAAAGGTATTCCCCCCCCCCCCCCCCCAAAAAAAAAAAAAAAAAAAAAACTTAGGGTTGTTTAATAAACAAACTCATCTCGAGATGGTGCTAACTTCCCCATTTTTGACATGGACTCTCTCTTTTCGACCATGCGCAGTTCTGTCCAGGTTCCTCTCAAACGTGGTTCATCAGTAGCAGAAAACATTTCTGAAAAAATTTTGCAAACTATGAATTCTCTTGTGTTACTGATTACATACGAAATATATATTCTTGTTCATGAATCTAGAATAGATATAAGATATTCGATTAATGAATAATAATGCAGTACTAATATTAATAAAGTACAGGTAGCACTGTTTACATGTTTCAGTTTTTTTTTTTTTTTTTTTTTTAATGGAGGAGAGGGGGGAGGGGGATTATGTTCTAGTTTAAAACTTTTGTAATGATGAAATGTATTGTTTATATGACTGAAGGAATTCCTATTTTCACTCATACTAAGTGTTTTATCTTCACTGTTTATGAATCATATATTTATGAAAAGATCTTATTGAAAATTTTATTTAAAAATCTATAAAGAATTCTTTTTTTAAATAGATATTTTTTTAATATGTTTATAATTTCCTTATATATAAATTAAATAGATAATTAAATAGATAATTTTTTTTAATACTTTTTAATGTTTACTTACTTACTTATTATTATTTTTTTTTTTTTAACATTTCATATCTATGAGTAATTATTTATTTTCATGAATTGTAATATTTATAACACGATAGATATATTTATGGAAAAGTTTTGCAATATAATGTTTTATTATCATGATGCTTTGAAATTATTCTTCTAAGAGTATTTTATTTTATTGTATAACTTTAGAAGTGCTGAGATATCCTGAGAAAATATCTCTTATTCATGAAAATAAAATAATTAATGACAAATATTAACTATTTTGAAATAGTGTATTGTTTTAGATGATACTCACGAGACTGCAGTTAAAACAAGAACTTTTTTTTATAGCTATACAAATCAAGTTTTCAATAACATCTATTCAGAAATATGCGATTCAGAAACATTGAGGATAAAACACATAGTACAAGTCAAATTGTGAAATTCTTTGGGTACACAATCAATACATTTTATCATTACAAAAGCTGTGAATCAAAACATAAAATGAAAAGATGATAAAAATCATAAATAGTGCTTTCTGAACGTTGCTAATACTTGTAACTACTACATTATTATTCATTAATCAAATATCTTCTATCTAACATAGATTCATGAACAAGATTACAAAATTTTTTAAGATTATTTTTTAAAATCTGAACAAATGATTAACAGTAACTGCGATGTTATTATGCAATAGAATTCAATATTAATTCTTTTTAATAAGTGCACTACCATTGTTAAAATTTGAAAACATGACATTCGTAAAGGTTTCCAAAAATGCACAGAAATATTTATGAAATATACAGAAACATTTTCTAATGGTCTACCAGAATATGCTGAAATGTTTCCAAATATGGGAATGTCCATTCAGAAATTTTGTGACAATTCAAGCAAAATTTTATAAATAATCCCAATTATTTTATTAAAAAATATAATTAAGATAGAAATTGATATAACAAGATAAACATTATTGTGTTCTGCTCACGTAACATGTACCTAATTCGCAAGAAAAAGCATTTTATTTGTCTATAAATTAAATCAAAATTTTGTTACTCTTGCGACACTTTGGTCACAAGATTAACAGTTATTTTATAAGGAAAATACATTTTGTAACAAATTAGATATATTTTATGAGAGTAGACTACAATGGTATTTAACTAGTTACATCATTTTTTATTATACTTTTTTAATAAAATAATAGGAAATATTTATGAAAATTTGCTTGAATGGTCAGAAGTTTAACAGTGGATGCTCCCATATCTGCCCAAAATATGCAAAAACATTTGTGAAATATGCAAAAAATATAAAAAGATTTTGCGATACATTGTTGCCCCACTATTTGGAGTATTATTTCTGATCTGATTTTTACAGTATAGTTTCATTTGAATTACAAAGGGGAGAAAAGATATTTGACAAAAGTAATAGCATGAAAACAATATATTTCATAAATGTTATGTTAGAAAAGTTCTTTCATAACAAAATTTTTAATTTTAGCAAATAATTTTTAAGTAGTTGGAGAAGAATAGTAAACTTAAAATCCCATAAAATTACATCCAAAGGATTTAACAAATTCAAAACTCATTGGGTCACTCAGATCTATTCATTTGATTTGGTTTTGCATTTGACTGAAGTTCTATATTTGCCAATGCCAGAAGATTAAGCAAAGGTGCTTGATTTGAAGCTGAAAGAAAAAATAAACAACCATTATTATAATTAAATGAAAGTGAAAATAAAAGAATGCAGATTAAAATAACTTAAACACAAATTAAATAAATGATATGTTAGCAAGGGAAAAATAAAGCCTGACTATGACAAAAAATGAGAACAAATGTATTTTTTGTATGATTTTAAATTAAAATGTATTGCACTTTTTAAATATATTATCCAGTCTATGATATTATGAAATATTTAGTTAAGTGATAAATAGTATTTATTAAGAATTAGTTTGATCAATATTCAGATCTTGATGACACAGCTGTTGCACTGTAACACAAAAATGCATTAATACAAAATCGGATACGTATATATATTAAATTGAATAATACTGAAATAATGTGACTACAGTACAACCCTGATAATTTGGATTAATTGGGACCGGGCCCAATCTGGATTATCGAAAATCCGGATTATCCAGAGAATTAGTAAAAAATGAAATAAAATAAAACATACTTACAGAAAATTATCTTTATGTGAAACTTATTGAACATTTACAGGCAGCAAAAATGTTTGCCTAATTCTTCCAAAAAAATTTCACAAAAAGTGTTTTTTTTTTTTTTTTTTTTTTTTTTTTTTTTTTTTTTTTTTTAATTCAAAATAAGGTTATGAAACAAGTTCATGTTATGAAAATTAGCCAATAGCATTTCAAACTTGGAAAAAAAAATGACCAAACTGATCCGGATTATCCGGAGATCTGGATTAACGGGGTCCGAATTATCGGGGTTCTACTGTACATATTAAATAGGACGTAATCAGAATGCAAACTTAGAATCATCACCTGTCATAGAACATCATTGAATTTATTACACATGAAAAGATTTAATAGAATGAAGAAAACTTTTATTAATACCTTTTTAAGTTCTGATTCAATCTTCATAAAATTTGAATGGCTCGAAAAAATTCTGCAACAGTTATATGAATTAAATTTCAAACTATTCCAATGAGTAGTTTTTGTGATGTTAAACGTGGACAAAACAGATGAGTCATACAACTGCTACATATTTATATAAATATGACAGTTACTTATTACCATAATATAACAAAATACCTTTGAGTGTCTTTGTAAATAAGCTTTGAATGTTACATACCTTATTTTCAATACTGAACATAGCAAAGTAAATATTATTAAGATATATCAAGTACATCCAATTTTACTAATGCAAATTACAGTTCTGACAGACAGAAGGACAGACTAAACAAATCCATAAAAAACTTTCCACTGTGTTGGAAAGTGTTAAAAACAAACAATAGGTTAAAATTTGATTTTCAAAAAATTATAGTAATAGCCAAAAGATACTTCAATACTTTTTGTAGAGCCTTGTATTTTACCTGCTATCATATGTATATGCCATTATTTACTTAAAATGCAATTAAGACTAAAACAAGCTTAAAACTAGTTAAATAACACTTCCAGAGATTGTCTCCCATAGACAGTCATGTAACTAATTCTTTGTGTGCCCTGTGTATCATTTTTCTACATTATATAAGCATATTTTAGCATACTAAACAAAATCCAGCATAAAAATACATAATTTATTTTAAAACTACCTTTAAGGTTTTTTGTATATACTCAGTGGACCCTTATGATTTCTTTTGTGTAGAACTGTAAACAACCTACATTCATACACACAACAACATAATATTCAAAAATTTAGACTTAAATTTCATATCATAAATAAAAATGCACTTCCAGCAGTCATCTTTAACATACAGTATTTCAGGTAAAGTATGGCATTCAAAATCTTTTGTGTGTCCCTGTAAACATTATGCATTTTCTATTATGTAGGAAAACAATTGAAGCAAATCTCAGTGACGTATATCAATTTCATTATATGTCAAATAATTGAATATAAAAGGTGCCACAAAAAAAGTTTAACTCTATAACCATTATCTAACAAAATTCTTTTATGTAGCCATGTAAATGACTAGTAAATATTCTTTGCACGGTCATAATATAATGAAAAACTTTTTATTGTCTTTTTAATTGAACTATATATTCGATTTTCATAAAATTTGAAATGGCTCGACAAAATTCTAGAACAATTGTATAGTTAAAATTTTAAACCATTCGATTAAGTAGATTTTGCTCTACTATAAGTGGATGGATGGTGGACAGAGGGACCAGACGACAACTAAAGGTGCTATTAGTCTAAGAGCTAGCAACGTCAAAAATCACGTCATTTTATCAAGGCTCATTTTTTTATATGTTTTTCCCTCTTATGGTAGAATACGTTTGCAAGCGGTCTGGCAGTTGGGAGAAGTTGCGTTTACCTGTGGCAGAAGGGGTTATGCAGGTCAAAAATCTTCAAAATCACGTCATTTTATCAAGGCTCATTTTTCAATATGTTTTTCCCTTTTATGGTCGAATATGTTTGCAAGTGGTCTGGCAGTCGGGAGACGTTGCGTTTACCTGTGGTAGAAGGGGTTGTGCAGGTCAAAAAGCTTCAAAATCACGTCATTTTATCAAGGCCCATTTTTTAATATGTTTTTCCCTTTTATGGTAGAATACGTTTGCAAGCGGTCTGGCAGTCGGGTGACGCTGCGTTTACCTGTGGCAGAAGGGGTTATGCAGGTCAAAAAACTTCAAAAATCCGCCATTTTATAAAGGCTCATTTTCTTATATGTTTTTATCAAGCTTAAAAATTACAAGATATTACTCTTTGGACAGCAGACAACCTATAATTAATTTTCCAGACACAAATTCGGTTGCAAAGTTAATGCCAGACGGCTTTAAATATGGCAACGAAAGTGCCTGTTCCATGAGTGGTTTATAATTCAAATTTTACAAGACCTCTTTACGTCATTTTATCAAGCTTAAAAATTACAAGATATTACTATTTGGATAGCAGACAACCTATAATTAATTTGCCAGGCACAAATTCGATTGCACAGTTAATGCCAGGTGGCTTTAAATACGGCAACGAAAGTGCATGTTCCAAGAGCGGTTTATAATTTAAATTTTACAAGACCTCTTTACGTCATTTTATCAAGCTTAAAAGTTACAAGATATTACTCTTTGGTGGGCAGACAACCTATAATTAATTTGCCAGACACAAATTTGGTTGCACAGTTAATGCCAGACGGCTTTAAATATGGCAACGAAAGTGCCTGTTCCTGAAGTAGTTTATAATCTAAAAATTATAAGACCTCTTTACGTCATTTTATCAAGCTTAAAAATTACAATATATTAACTCTTTGGTGGGCAGAGAACCTATAATTAATTTGCCAGTCACACATTCGGTTGCAAAGTTAATGCCAGGCAGCTTTAAATATGGCAACGAAAGTGCCTCTTCCAAGAGTGGTTTATAATTTAAAAATTATTAAGCCTCTTTACGTCATTTTATCAAGCTTAAAAATTACAAGATATTACTCTTTGGATAGCAGAAAACTTGTAATTAATTTGCCAAACTCCAATTCGGTTGCAAAGTTAATGCCAGACGGCTTTAAATATGGCAACGAAAGTGCCTCTTCCACGAGTGGTTTATAATTTAAATTTTATAAGACCTCTTTACGTCATTTTATCAAGCTTAAAAATTACAAGATATTACTCTTTGGATAGAAGACAACCTATAATTAATTTGCCAGACACAAACTCGGTTGCAAAGTCAATGCTAGACGGCTTTAAATATGGCAACGAAAGTGCTTGTTCCAAGAGCGGTTTATAATTCAATAAATTTTAAGACCTCTTTACGTCATTGAACCGAAATTGCAACCCTGGATTTTTCTGAATCTTATTGATTAGATTCACTATTTTCCTGCACCTGATTTTTTGCACTACACTTTTTCAGAGCCTGATTGAGTAAATTTGTGATACTTTGTGCTTGATTGACGAAAGTTGCATCTTTTTAAGTCTTAACAAGCCTTTGCATGTGATGAAAATTTGTGCACCCGGAGAAAGGTTAAGGTGTAAGAATTCATATAATTTGTTAACATCAACTCACAGCTTAAATATTGGACAAATAAATTCCAGTGTGGCCAAAACCGGGGCATCCACCCTAATATTTAATAAAAGAAACTTATATTTTTATAAACAAGCGCTTTTTATAAGTAAACTTTATATTGAAAAAAAATTGCCGAATTCGCCGAATGCAACCGAATTTGTGTCTGGCAAATTAATTATAGGTTGCCTGCTATCCAAAGAGTAATATCTTGTAATTTTTAAGCTTGATAAAATGACGTAAAGAGGTCTTATAATTTTTAAATTATAAACAACTCTTGGAACAGGCACTATCGTTGCCATATTAAAAGCCGTCTGGCATTAACTTTGCAACCGAATTTGTGTCTGGCAAATTAATTATAGGTTGTCTTCTATCCAAAAAGTCTTCTATCCAATCCTAATATCTTGTATTTTTTAAGCTTGATAAAATGACGTAAAGAGGTCTTATAAAATTTAAATTATGAACCACTCTTGGAACAGGCACTTTCGTTGCCATATTTAAAGCCGTCTGGCGTTAACTTTGCAACCGAATTTGTGCCTGGCAAATTAATTATAGATTGTCTGCTATCCAAAGAGTAATAGCTTGTAATTTTTAAGCTTGATAAAATGACGTAAAGAGGTCTTATAATTTTTAAATTATAAACTACTCCAGGAACAGTCACTTTCGTTGCCATATTTAAAGCCGTCTGGTATTAACTTTGCAACCGAATTTGTGTCTGGCAAATTAATTATATGTTGTTTGCTATCCAAAGAGTAATATCTCGTAATTTTTAAGTTTAATAAAATGACGTAAAGAGATTTTATAATTTTTAAATTATAAACCACTTTTGGAACAGGCACTTTCGTTGCCATATTTAAAGTCGTCTGGCATTAACTTTGAAACCGAATTTGTGTCTGGCAAATTAATTATAGGTTGTCTGCTATCCAAAGAGTAATATCTTGTAATTTTAAATCTTGATAAAATGACGGAAAAAGGTCTTATAATTTTTAGATTATAAACTACTTCAGGAACAGGCATTTTCGTTGCCATATTTAAAGCCGTCTGGCATTAACTTTGCAACCGAATTTGTATCTGGCAAATTAATTATATGTTGTTTGCTATACAAAGAGTAATATCTTGTAAATTTTAAGTTTGATAAAATGACGTAAAGAGGTTTTATAATTTTTAAATTATAAACCGCTCTTGGAACAGGCACTTTCGTTGCCATATTTAAAGCCGTCTGGCATTAACTTTGCAACCAAATTTGTGTCTGGCAAATTAATTATAGGTTGTCTGCTATCCATAGAGTAATATCTTGTAATTTTTAAGCTTGACAAAAACATATAAGAGAATGAGCCTTTATAAAATGGCGGATTTTTGAAGTTTTTTGACCTGCATAACCCCTTCTGCCACAGGTAAACGCAACGTCACCCGACTGCCAGACCGCTTGCAAACGTATTCTACCATAAAAGGGAAAAACTTATTAAAAAATGGGTCTTGATAAAATGACGTGATTTTGAAGCTTTTTGACCTGCACTACCCCTTCTGCCCCAGGTAAACGCAACGTCTCCCAACTGCCAGACCGCTTGCAAACGTATTCTACCATAAAAGGGAAAAACATATTAAAAAATGACCCTTGATAAAATGACGTGATTTTGAAGCTTTTTGACCTGCATAACCCTTTCTGCCACAGGTAAACGCAACGTCTCCCGACTGCCAGACCGCTAGCAAACGTATTCTATCATAAAATGGGAAAACATATTAAAAAATGAGCCTTGATAAAATCAGGTGACAAAAACGTTGCTAGCTCTTAGACTATATGTATTTATATAATTATGAATGCACCTAAAAATGCTTTAAAGCTGTTCAGAAATTTAAACAGGCTACTTTAGAAGACACATTTGAAATTTATTTTTGTTTGGAAATGCATGAAATCGATAGGACCTGTTACACAAAACTATGTACCATGTCAAAATCGTTCTGACTGGTGTATGCCACAGCATGGAATCAAAGAACAATAATGGCATAAGGATCCCGAATAAAATCAATTTTTTTTTTTTTTTTTTTTTTTTTTCATTTTAAGATTTTAATGAATCTAAATTTGACAAAGCAGATTACGCAGTACACATTTTATGATTACATATTTTAAATTTTAAAATAAGTGAACTATAAGAAAATTCATAAAATTCTTTTTGAAAAAATATAATTTGTGAAGAAAGAGGGGGGGGGGGGGGGGTGAAAAAATCCATGTCTACCCAGACTGCAAAAAAGGTTAGTTTCACCCTTGCATATACATGATACCAGGGTCGTACTGGCCCACCGGGCAACGAGGCAAATGCCCGGTGCGCCCCTACTCAATTTTTTTTTTTTTTTTTTTTTTTTTTTTTTTTTTTTTTTTTGGAGGACGTTTAAAAGCATTAAAAGCATTAAAGTCATTCTAAGCGAAATAGTTTTGACATTTTTTGGCCTGGTATTTTAGAATTTCTACCTATTGAGCTAATATAACCTATTGAAACAAAGGCGGCGTTGACAGTCATGGTGCTTTCTTTGGGATAGATGATAAAAAAACTTATATAAAGAATTCATCCCTTTTTAACGCATTTTCTTCCTTTTAGTATATGGCGCCTCCCATGACTGCCCGGTATTTTGAAATTTCTACTTAATGAGCTAATTTAAGCCATGAAACAGGATTATGTACCTTTAAAATCATGTTATTCGACCTATTGACAGAAGCGCCTTTAGCAGTAATGGCGCCCTGGGGTAGAAGTATTTTTTCAGCGCCTTTACGAATGGTGCATTTAAAAGGGAAAAAGCTGATATTAAGAATTCATCCCTTTTTAACGCATTTTCTTCCTTTAAGTATTTGGCGCCTCCTATGATTGCCCGGTATTTTGGAATTTCTACTTAGTGAGCTAATATAAGCCCTGAAACAGGATTAAATACCTTAAAAATCATTTTATTCGACCTATTGACAGAGGCGCCTTTAGCAGTAATGGCGCCCTGTGGTAGAAGTATTTTTTCAGCGCCTCTACGAATGATGCATTTAAAGGGGAAAAATCTGATATTAAGAATTCATCCCTTTTTAACGCATTTTCTTCCTTTTAGTATATGGCGCCTCCCATGACTGCCCGGTATTTTGAAATTTCTACTTAGTGAGCTAATTTAAGCCATGAAACAGGATTATGTACCTTAAAAATCATGTTATTCGACCTATTGACAGAGGCGCCTTTAGCAGTAATGGCGCCGTGGGGTAGAAGTATTTTTTCAGCGCCTCTACGAATGGTGCATTTAAAAGGGAAAAAGCTGATATTAAGAATTCATCCCTTTTTAACGCATTTTCTTCCTTTTAGTATATGGCGCCTCCCATGACTGCCCGGTATTTTGAAATTTCTACTTAGTGAGCTAATTTAAGCCATGAAACAGGATTATGTACCCAAGGATGGGAATTTTCCGCTTTTTGGCGGATTTGCACTTTTTTGTTATTTTAAGAAACTCCGCGGATTTCCGCTTTTTTGTTATTTTGATATGTTTCAGATTTTTCACCCCAAAAATTCCGCTTTTTTCCGCGGATTTCAGAAATATGCAACAGGGATGCCGCGGACACGCTATAGCGCGTAAAATACACAAAAAATCGACGACGGGACGCTAAAAAATGGAGCTTACGCGTCCCGCCGGATGCGTAATTTTCGTCAAAGAATCGCAAAAAAGGCAAATTTCGTTAAAAAAATCGCGAAATAACGAATAATTTCCGGCAAATTTCGTCAAAAAATCGCGAAAAAATGGTTAACTTTGTTACAAAATCCCGAAAAAAAGTCGGATTTTCTCGAAAAAATGACAAGTTTTGTCCAAAAAGCGTGATAAAACGGAAAATTTTGTCGAAACATTCGCGAAAATCGATAAATTTTATCAAAAAACGGTAATTTTCTTTAAAAGATGCGAAAAAACAGAACATTTTGTCAAAAGATCGCGGAAAAACGGTACATTTCGTCAACGAATTGCGAAAAAGGAAATTTCACTAAAAAAATCGTGAAATAACGAATAATTTCCCGCAAATTTCGTCAAAAGATTCGCGAAAAAATGGCTAATTTTGTTATAAAATCACGAAAAAAAGGTAGATTTCCTCAAAATCGCGATTTTTCACGATTGAAACGACAAATTTCGTCCAAAAATCGCGATAAAACTGCAAATTTTGTCAAAAGATTCGCAAAAAACTACAATTTTTATGAAAAAATCGTGATAAAACGGTAACTTTTGTCAAAATATCGCGAAAAACCGGTACATTTCGTCAAAAGATCGCGAAAAGCCATCACATTTCGCCAAAAAATCGTGAACAAACGGCAAATTTCACCAAAAGATCGCGAAAAAACGACAAATTTTGTCGAAAAATTGCATTAAAACGCAATTTTCGTCAAAGGGACAAGAAAAGAAAATTAATGCCCGGTGGATAGAATTTTTCTGTTCCAAAAACTCTTTCCTGCATCCAAATTATTCTTTTTGCTGCTCCAAAAATAGATTTTCCTGCTTCACAATCTTTTTTTGATTGTTCCAAATCTTTCTCAGTGAATGTAACTTCTGAATTCTGATAACACCTATTCATTAAACAAAAAGTACCCCCTTACTTGTGGTGCAATTTTTCATTTGCGCGTGTGATCAAAATGTGGTGCAATTTTTCGTTCACGCGTACTTTCAGTCTTTTTGCTTTTTTGCAGTTCCCATCCCTGTGTACCTTAAAAATCATGTTATTCGACCTATTGACAGAGGCGCCTTTAGCAATAATGGCGCCCTGGGGTAGAAGTATTTTTTCAGCGCCTCTACGAATGATGCATTTAAAGGGGAAAAAACTGATATTAAGAATTCATCCCTTTTTAACGCATTTTCTTCCTTTTAGTATATGGCGCCTCCCATGACTGCCCGGTATTTTGAAATTTCTACTTAGTGAGCTAATTTAAGCCATGAAACAGGATTATGTACCTTTAAAATCATGTTATTCGACCTATTGACAGAGGCGCCTTTAGCAGTAATGGCGCCCTGGGGTAGAAGTATTTTTTCAGCGCCTCTACGAATAGTGCATTTAAAAGGGAAAAAGCTGATATTAAGAATTCATCTCTTTTTAATGCATTTTCTTCCTTTAAGTATTTGGCGCCCCCCATGATTGCCCAGTGTTTTGGAATTTCTACTTAGTGAGCTACTGTAAGCCATGAAACAGGATTAAATACCTTAAAAATCATTTTATTCGACCTATTGACAGGGGCGTCTTTAGCAGTAATGGCGCCCTGGGGTCGAAGTATTTTTTCAGCGCCTCTACGAATGGTGCATTTAAAGGCGAAAAAACTGATATTAAGAATTCATCACGTATTTAACGCATTTTCTTCCTTTAAGTATTTGGCGCCTCCCATGATTGCCATTATTTTGGAATTTCTAATTAGTGAGCTAATATAAGCCACGAAACAGGATTAAATACCTTAAAAATCATTTTATTCGACCTATTGACAGAGGCGCCTTTAGCAGTAATGGCGCCTTTGGTAGAAGTATTTTTTCAGCTACGAATGGTGCATTTAAAGGGGAAAAAACTGATATTAAGAATTCATCATGTATTTAACGCATTTTCTTCCTTTAAATATTTGGCGCCTCCCATGATTGCCCGGTATTTTGGAATTTCTACTTAGTGAGCTAATATAAGCCCTGAAACAGGATTAAATACCTTAAAAATCATTTTATTCGACCTATTGAAATGAGGCGCCTTTAGCAGTAATGGCGTCCTGGGGGTAGAAGTATTTTTTCAGCGCCTCTACGAATGATGCATTTAAAGGGGAAAAAACTGATATTAAGAATTCATCATGTATTTAACGCTATTTCTTCCTTTAAGGCCCCTGTCCTCGCTCGAGGAAACGCTCGCGAGCTAATGCTATTCCTATGGGGAAGCATTTTTCTAATAATTCTTTCGCATTTTGACATTTTTGAATTTTTTTTTTTTTTTTTTTTTTTTTTTTTTTTGCATTGGATAGCTAAGGTGCATGCCGACAGCGTACCTTTTTTACTTTTTCGATTTTGGTTGCAGATATTTTTTAAAAAGCACTTTCAGTTTCGAAACCGGTTTTGAAAGTGAAACCAACTTTGTAAAAAATATCTGCAACCAAAATCGAAAAAGTAAAAAAGGTGCGCTGTCGGCATGCACCTTAGCTATCCAATGCAGAAAAAAAAAAAAAAAAAAAAAAAAATTCAAAACTGTCAAATTGCGAAAGAGTTATTAGAAAAATGCTTCCTCATAGGAATAGCATTAGCTCGCGAGCGTTTCCTTGAGCGAGGACCGGGGCCCCCGGTGTTTTGGAATTTCTACTTAGTGAGCTAAAGCAAGCGACGAAACAGGAATCAATGCCTTAAAAATCACTTTATTTTGCCAAATTTTTTCATTGCCTCTACAAATGATGATTTCCGAATGAACTAATATTAATTATTAGCTCCAGTTCTCTTATTTTGCTCCATGTGTAGTTTCAATACATTTTGGCATTTCTCCTCTTTGTGGATATTGTGGTAATTTTTTCAATTTAAAAATATCAATGTTGCACTCAACAAATTTGTTTTTTCAGTGCAATGTTTTTCATGGAATGTTTTTTAGAGTCGAAATTATTTCATAGCTTATATATAGTCGAAATTTGCAATTTTTTTTTTAAAATCAAATTATTATTTATCCATCCACTTATATGTTATTTGCAGTTTCTTTCATTTACTAGATGTTAAGTACGTCTTAAGAAACATTAGTTACGAATTCGATTATTAGTAATAAAATAGAATAATATTCTTACTGTTGTCAATTTTTAAAATGTATTTGTCTATATTTTTTAATCGATGTTTAAAAGAGGTCATGAAATTCGCTTCCTTACTTTTTATTTAAGAGAGACATGAAGGGACGCAGACTTTCCTAATTTATTAAATATTTAAAAATGCAATCATTAATAAATTCAATTTTATGAAGGAAAACATTGATTTTCTAAAGCTATTTTGGGCTGTTTAAAAATGCAAGAGCTGCCGAAAAAGTTATGTTATCTTGCTGTTTCATCTTAATCGTCAGTAAGTAATGAGATACAGTCTGATATCATTAGTTTTACTAAGAATTATCTGAAAGAAAACTATTACTCCTCTCACCTTTAGCTGAAAAACCGACCTCCCAAAAAATCTTTGAATACACATGGACGATATTTCTAAAACGAGAATTAAGAGCCTGCATCAGTCAAACCGAAACTGAAAATCCTATCACAAACCTATGCGTGTTGCCACCAGGAAGGCGTATCCCGAACCCAAAGATTGACACTTTAAAAGACCAATGATATTTTCCAAGCTTGTAATTAATAAGAAAATGGTCATCTCACGCCACCCTTTACCTCCAGGCGATAAAAAGGGGATAAGATACCCCAGGAAGAAAAAAGTCATTAGCAAATGCTAAAAACTCTCGCACCTTTTCAATACTGATAGCCCGAGGGATATGTGCATTTGGATAGTTTCTTCGAGATAATTTCTTACCAAAACACTCGGATCCGTTTTAAAACAAGTCGACATTGACCTTTTTTGTTAGATAGTTTCAAGTGAAATTGAATCATTTATATGTAATTTTAAAAGACAACATACAGATTGTGATTATTATGTCAGAGATTGCACATTAAACATTTTCCAAAGAATCTCCTCTACATTTTAATATTTTTAAATGATTTTTTTTATCATTGAATAGCTGAGATCATTGAACTGTACAAAGACCGTTTTATATTTTTTCGATTTTGTTACGAGTATTTTATAGTGGCTTACATCAATAAAGCGAAATCCCAAGATAGAAATTTTTAAGATATCTCGTTTGTATTTTAATATTTTAAAATGTTTTTTTTAGCATTGAACAGCTGAAATTTTTCGGTATAAAGACCGTTTTGTACTTTTTTGATTTTGTTTACAGGTGTTTTAAAGAGGCTACTTCAGTCAAGTGAAATCCAATGGAAGAAATTTATAAAAATATCTCTTCTACATTTTTATATTTTTAAATTATTTTTTGGCATTCGATATCTCAGATATTTCGGTACAAAGACCATTTTGTACTTTTTCGACCTTCTTTAGGGAAATTTTAAAAAATCTACTTCAGTCAAGTGAAATCCAGTGGGAGAATTTTATAAAAATATCTCTCCTGCATTTTAATATTTTTAAATTATTTTTTAGCATTCGATATCTCAGATCTATCGGTACAAAGACCGTTTACAGAACTTTTTCGACTTTGTTTAGGGGAATTTTAAAAAATCTACTTCAGTCAAGTGAAATCCAGTGGTAGGAATTTATAAAAATATCTCTTCTACATTTTAATATTTTTAAATTATTTTTTGGCATTCGATATCTCAGATCTTTCGGTACAAAGACCGTTTTGTACTTTTTCGACTTTGTTTAGGGGAACTTTAAAAAAGCTATTTCAGTCAAGTGAAATCCAATGGTAGAAATTTATAAAAATATCTCTTCTACATTTTAATATTTTTAAATGATTTTTTTGTCATGTTATAGCTCAGATCTTTCGGTACAAGGACCGTTTTGTACTTTTTCGACTTTGTTTAGGGGAATTTTAAAAAATCTACTTCAGTCAAGAGAAATCCAGTGGTAGGAATTTATAAAAATATCTCTTCTACATTTTAATATTTGTAAATCATTATTTGGCATTCGATATCTCAGATCTTTTGGTACAAAGACCGTTTTGTACTTTTTTGATTTTGTTTACAGTTGTTTTAAAGAGGTTACTTCAGTCAAATGAAATCCAATGGTAGAATTTATAAAAATATCTCTTCTACATTTTAATATTTTTAAATGAATTTTTGTCATTGGATAGCTGAAATCTTTCGGTGCAAAGATCGTTTTGTACTTTTTCGACTTTGTTTAGGGAAATTTTAAAAAATCTACTTCAGTCAAGTGAAATCCAGTGGTAGAATATTATAAAAATATCTCTTCTGCATTTTAATATTTTTAAATTATTTTTTAGCTTTCGATATCTCAGATCTATTGGTACAAAGACCGTTTACAGAACTTTTTCGACTTTGTTTAGGGGAATTTTAAAAAATCTACTTCAGTCAAGTGAAATCCAGTGGTAGGAATTTATAAAAATATCTCTTCTACATTTTAATATTTTTAAATTATTTTTTGGCATTCGATATCTCAGATCTTTCGGTACAAAGACCGTTTTGTACTTTTTCGACTTTGTTTAGGGGAACTTTAAAAAAGCTATTTCAGTCAAGTGAAATCCAATGGTAGAAATTTATAAAAATATCTCTTCTACATTTTAATATTTTTAAATGATTTTTTTGTCATTGGATAGCTTAGATCTTTCTCTACAAAGACCGTTTTGTACTTTTTCGACTTTGTTTAGGGGAATTTTAAAAAAGCTACTTCAGTCAAGTGAAATCCAATGGTAGGAATTTATAAAAATATGTCTTCTACATTTTAATATTTTAAAATGATTTTTATGTCATGGGATGGCTGAGATCTTTCTGTACAAAGACCGTTTTTTATATTTTCGACTTTCTCTAGGGGAATTTTAAAAAAGCTACTTCAGTCAAGTGAAATCCAATGCTAGAAATTTCTAAAAATATCTCTTCTATATTTTAATATTTTTAAATGATTTTTTTGTCATATTATAGCTCAGATCTTTCGGTACAAAGACCGTTTTGTACTTTTTCGACTCTGTTTAGGGGTATTTTAAAAAAGCTACTTCAGTGAAGTGAAATCCAATGGTAGAAATTTATAAAAATATCTCTTCTACATTTTAATATTTGTAAATCATTATTTGGCATTCGATATCTCAGATCTTTTGGTACAAAGACCGTTTTGTACTTTTTTGATTTTGTTTACAGTTGTTTTAAAGAGGTTACTTCAGTCAAATGAAATCCAATGGTAGAATTTATAAAAATATCTCTTCTACATTTTAATATTTTTAAATGATTTTTTTGTCATGTTATAGCTCAGATCTTTCGGTACAAAGACCGTTTTGTACTTTTTCGACTTTGTTTAGGGGAACTTTAAAAAAGCTATTTCAGTCAAGTGAAATCCAATGGTAGAAATTTATAAAAATATCTCTTCTACATTTTAATATTTTTAAATGATTTTTTTGTCATGTTATAGCTCAGATCTTTCGGTACAAGGACCGTTTTGTACTTTTTCGACTTTGTTTAGGGGAATTTTAAAAAATCTACTTCAGTCAAGAGAAATCCAGTGGTAGGAATTTATAAAAATATCTCTTCTACATTTTAATATTTGTAAATCATTATTTGGCATTCGATATCTCAGATCTTTTGGTACAAAGACCGTTTTGTACTTTTTTGATTTTGTTTACAGTTGTTTTAAAGAGGTTACTTCAGTCAAATGAAATCCAATGGTAGAATTTATAAAAATATCTCTTCTACATTTTAATATTTTTAAATGAATTTTTGTCATTGGATAGCTGAAATCTTTCGGTGCAAAGATCGTTTTGTACTTTTTCGACTTTGTTTAGGGAAATTTTAAAAAATCTACTTCAGTCAAGTGAAATCCAGTGGTAGAATATTATAAAAATATCTCTTCTGCATTTTAATATTTTTAAATTATTTTTTAGCTTTCGATATCTCAGATCTATTGGTACAAAGACCGTTTACAGAACTTTTTCGACTTTGTTTAGGGGAATTTTAAAAAATCTACTTCAGTCAAGTGAAATCCAGTGGTAGGAATTTATAAAAATATCTCTTCTACATTTTAATATTTTTAAATTATTTTTTGGCATTCGATATCTCAGATCTTTCGGTACAAAGACCGTTTTGTACTTTTTCGACTTTGTTTAGGGGAACTTTAAAAAAGCTATTTCAGTCAAGTGAAATCCAATGGTAGAAATTTATAAAAATATCTCTTCTACATTTTAATATTTTTAAATGATTTTTTTGTCATTGGATAGCTTAGATCTTTCTCTACAAAGACCGTTTTGTACTTTTTCGACTTTGTTTAGGGGAATTTTAAAAAAGCTACTTCAGTCAAGTGAAATCCAATGGTAGGAATTTATAAAAATATGTCTTCTACATTTTAATATTTTAAAATGATTTTTATGTCATGGGATGGCTGAGATCTTTCTGTACAAAGACCGTTTTTTATATTTTCGACTTTCTCTAGGGGAATTTTAAAAAAGCTACTTCAGTCAAGTGAAATCCAATGCTAGAAATTTCTAAAAATATCTCTTCTATATTTTAATATTTTTAAATGATTTTTTTGTCATATTATAGCTCAGATCTTTCGGTACAAAGACCGTTTTGTACTTTTTCGACTCTGTTTAGGGGTATTTTAAAAAAGCTACTTCAGTGAAGTGAAATCCAATGGTAGAAATTTATAAAAATATCTCTTCTACATTTTAATATTTGTAAATCATTATTTGGCATTCGATATCTCAGATCTTTTGGTACAAAGACCGTTTTGTACTTTTTTGATTTTGTTTACAGTTGTTTTAAAGAGGTTACTTCAGTCAAATGAAATCCAATGGTAGAATTTATAAAAATATCTCTTCTACATTTTAATATTTTTAAATGTTTTTTTGTAATAGAATAGCTGAGATCTTTCGGTAAAAAGACCTTTTTGTTTACAGCTGTTTTAAAGAGGCTACTTCAGTCAACCGAAATCCTATAGTAAAATTTTATAAGTATGTCTTTTCGACATTTAAAGATTTTTAAATTATTATTTGTCATGGGATAGCTGAGATCTTTAGGTACAAATACCGTTTTGTATTTTTTTATATTTTGTTTACAGGTATTTTAAAGAGGCTACATCAGTCAATTGAAATCCAATGGTAGAAATTTATAAAAATATATCTTCTACATTTTAATATTTTGAAATGACTTTTTTTTTTTTTTTTTTTTTTTTTTTTTTTTTTGTTATTGGATAGCTTAGATCTTTCGGTACAAATACCGTTTTGTACTTTTTTAATTTTGTTTACAGATGTTTTAAAAAAGATACTTCAGGCAAGTGAAATCGAATGGTAGGAATTTATAAAAATATCTCTTCTACATTTTAATATTTTTAAATGAATTTTTGTCATTGGATAGCTGAAATCTTTCGGTACAAAGATCGTTTTGTACTTTTTCGACTTTGTTTAGGGAAATTTTAAAAAATCTACTTCAGTCAAGTGAAATCCAGTGGTAGAATTTTATAAAAATATCTCTTCTGCATTTTAATATTTTTAAATTATTTTTTAGCATTCGATATCTCAGATCTATCGGTACAAAGACCGTTTACAGAACTTTTTCGACTTTGTTTAGGGGAATTTTAAAAAATCTACTTCAGTCAAGTGAAATCCAATGGTAGGAATTTATAAAAATATCTCTTCTACATTTTAATATTTTTAAATCATTATTTGGCATTCGATATCTCAGATCTTTTGGTACAAAGACCGTTTTGTACTTTTTTGATTTTGTTTACAGTTGTTTTAAAGAGGTTACTTCAGTCAAATGAAATCCAATGGTAGAATTTATAAAAATATCTCTTCTACATTTTAATATTTTTAAATGTTTTTTTGTAATTGAATAGCTGAGATCTTTCGGTAAAAAGACCTTTTTGTTTACAGCTGTTTTAAAGAAGCTACTTCAGTCAACCGAAATCCTATAGTAAAATTTTATAAGTATGTCTTTTCGACATTTAAAGATTTTTAAATGATTTTTTGTCATGGGATAGCTGAGATCTTTAGGTACAAATACCGTTTTGTATTTTTTTATATTTTGTTTACAGGTATTTTAAAGAGGCTACATCAGTCAAGTGAAATCCAATGGTAGAAATTTATAAAAATATATCTTCTACATTTTAATATTTTGAAATGACTTTTTTTTTTTTTTTTTTTTTTTTTTTTTTTTTTTTTTGTCATTGGATAGCTTAGATCTTTCGGTACAAATACCGTTTTGTACTTTTTTAATTTTGTTTACAGATGTTTTAAAAAAGATACTTCAGGCAAGTGAAATCGAATGGTAGGAATTTATAAAAATATCTCTTCTACATTTTAATATTTTTAAATGAATTTTTGTCATTGGATAGCTGAGATCTTTCGGTACAAAGATCGTTTTGTACTTTTTCGACTTTGTTTAGGGAAATTTTAAGAAATCTACTTCAGTCAAGTGAAATCCAGTGGTAGAATTTTATAAAAATATCTCTTCTGAATTTTAATATTTTTAAATTATTTTTTAGCATTCGATATCTCAGATCTATCGGTACAAAGACCGTTTACAGAACTTTTTCGACTTTGTTTAGGGGAATTTTAAAAAATCTACTTCAGTCAAGTGAAATCCAGTGGTAGGAATTTATAAAAATATCTCTTCTACATTTTAATATTTTTAAATTATTTTTTGGCATTCGATATCTCAGATCTTTCGGTACAAAGACCGTTTTGTACTTTTTCGACTTTGTTTAGGGGAACTTTAAAAAAGCTATTTCAGTCAAGTGAAATCCAATGGTAGAAATTTATAAAAATATCTCTTCTACATTTTAATATTTTTAAATGATTTTTTTGTCATTGGATAGCTTAGATCTTTCTCTACAAAGACCGTTTTGTACTTTTTCGACTTTGTTTAGGGGAATTTTAAAAAAGCTACTTCAGTCAAGTGAAATCCAATGGTAGGAATTTATAAAAATATGTCTTCTACATTTTAATATTTTAAAATGATTTTTATGTCATGGGATGGCTGAGATCTTTCTGTACAAAGACCGTTTTTTATATTTTCGACTTTCTCTAGGGGAATTTTAAAAAAGCTACTTCAGTCAAGTGAAATCCAATGCTAGAAATTTCTAAAAATATCTCTTCTATATTTTAATATTTTTAAATGATTTTTTTGTCATGTTATAGCTCAGATCTTTCGGTACAAAGACCGTTTTGTACTTTTTCGATCTGTTTAGGGGTATTTTAAAAAAGCTACTTCAGTGAAGTCAAATCCAATGGTAGAAATTTATAAAAATATCTCTTCTACATTTTAATATTTGTAAATCATTATTTGGCATTCGATATCTCAGATCTTTTGGTACAAAGACCGTTTTGTACTTTTTTGATTTTGTTTACAGTTGTTTTAAAGAGGTTACTTCAGTCAAATGAAATCCAATGGTAGAATTTATAAAAATATCTCTTCTACATTTTAATATTTTTAAATGTTTTTTGTAATTGAATAGCTGAGATCTTTCGGTAAAAACACCTTTTTGTTTACAGCTGTTTTAAAGAGGCTACTTCAGTCAACCGAAATCCTATAGTAAAATTTTATAAGTATGTCTTTTCGACATTTAAAGATTTTTAAATGATTTTTTGTCATGGGATAGCTGAGATCTTTAGGTACAAATACCGTTTTGTATTTTTTTATATTTTGTTTACAGGTATTTTAAAGAGGCTACATAAGTCAATTGAAATCCAATGGTAGAAATTTATAAAAATATATCTTCTACATTTTAATATTTTGAAATGCCTTTTTTTTTTTTTTTTTTTTTTTTTTTGTTATTGGATAGCTTAGATCTTTCGGTACAAATACCGTTTTGTACTTTTTTAATTTTGTTTACAGATGTTTTAAAAAAGATACTTCAGGCAAGTGAAATCGAATGGTAGGAATTTATAAAAATATCTCTTCTACATTTTAATATTTTTAAATGAATTTTTGTCATTGGATAGCTGAGATCTTTCGGTACAAAGATCGTTTTGTACTTTTTCGACTTTGTTTAGGGAATTTTTAAAAATCTACTTCAGTCAAGTGAAATCCAGTGGTAGGAATTTATAAAAATATCTCTTCTACATTTTAATATTTTTAAATTATTTTTTGGCATTCGATATCTCAGATCTTTCGGTACAAAGACCGTTTTGTACTTTTTCGACTTTGTTTAGGGGAACTTTAAAAAAGCTATTTCAGTCAAGTGAAATCCAATGGTAGAAATTTATAAAAATATCTCTTCTACATTTTAATATTTTTAAATGATTTTTTTGTCATTGGATAGCTTAGATCTTTCTCTACAAAGACCGTTTTGTACTTTTTCGACTTTGTTTAGGGGAATTTTAAAAAAGCTACTTCAGTCAAGTGAAATCCAATGGTAGGAATTTATAAAAATATGTCTTCTACATTTTAATATTTTAAAATTATTTTTATACATGGGATGGCTGAGATCTTTCTGTACAAAGACCGTTTTTTATATTTTCGACTTTCTCTAGAGGAATTTTAAAAAAGCTACTTCAGTCAAGTGAAATCCAATGCTAGAAATTTCTAAAAATATCTCTTCTATATTTTAATATTTTTAAATGATTTTTTTGTCATTGGATAGCTGAGATCTTTCGGTACAAAGATCGTTTTGTACTTTTTCGACTTTGTTTAGGGAAATTTTAAGAAATCTACTTCAGTCAAGTGAAATCCAGTGGTAGAATTTTATAAAAATATCTCTTCTGAATTTTAATATTTTAAAATTATTTTTTAGCATTCGATATCTCAGATCTTTCGGTACAAAGACCGTTTTGTACTTCTTCGACTCTGTTTAGGGGAATTTTAAAAAAGCTACTTCAGTGAAGTGAAATCCAATGGTAGAAATTTATAAAAATATCTCTTCTACATTTTAATATTTGTAAATCATTATTTGGCATTCGATATCTCAGATCTTTTGGTACAAAGACCGTTTTGTACTTTTTTGATTTTGTTTACAGTTGTTTTAAAGAGGTTACTTCAGTCAAATGAAATCCAATGGTAGAATTTATAAAAATATCTCTTCTACATTTTAATATTTTTAAATGTTTTTTTGTCATTGAATAGCCGAGATCTTTCGGTAAAAAGACCTTTTTGTTTACAGCTGTTTTAAAGAGGCTACTTCAGTCAACCGAAATCCTATAGTAAAATTTTATAAGTATGTCTTTTCGACATTTAAAGATTTTTAAATGATTTTTTGTCATGGGATAGCTGAGATCTTTCGGTACAAAGACCGTTTTGTACTTTTTAGACTTTCATTAGGGGAATTTTAAAAAAGCTACTTCTGTCAAGTGAAATCCAATGGTAGAAATTTATAAAAGTATCTCTTCTACATTTTAATATTTTAAAATGTTTTCATCTCATTTGATATTTGAGATCTTTCGGTACAAAGACCGTTTTGTACTTTTTCGACTTTGTTTATGAGAATTTTTAAAAAGCTACTTCAGTAATATGAAATCAAATGGTAGAAATTTATAAAATTCTTTCTTCTACATTTTAATATTTTTAAGGGATTTTTTGTCATTGGATAGCTGAGATGTTTCGGTACAAAGACCGTTTTTGCTTTTTTGATTTTGTTTACAGGTGTTTTAAAGAGGCTACTTCAGTCAAGTGAATTCCATTGGTAGAAATTTATAAAAATATCACTTGTACATTTTAATATTTTTAAATATTTTTTTGTCATGGGATAGCTGAGTTCTTTCGGTACAAAGACCGTTTTGTACTTTTTAGACTTTTATTAGGGGAATTTTAAAAAAGCTACTTCTGTCAAGTGAAATCCAATGGTAGAAATTTATAAAAATATCTCTTCTACATTTTAATATTTTTAATTGATTGTTTTGTCATTGGACAACTAAGATCTTCCGGTACAAAGACCGTTTTGTACTTGTACGAGTTTGTTTAGGGGAATTTTAAAAAAGCTACTTCAGTCAAGAGAATTCCAATAGTAGAAATTTATAAAAATATCTCGTCTACATTTTAATATTTTTAAATGATTCTGTTGTCATTGGATAGCTGAGATCTTTCGGTACAAAGACCGTTTTGTACTTTTTTTTAAATTTTGTTTACAGGTGTTTTAAAGAGGCTACTTCAGCCAAGTGAATTCCAATGGTAGAAATTTATAAAAATATCTCGTCTACATTTTAATATTTTTAAATGATTCTTCTGTCATGGGATAGCTAAGATCTTTCAGTACAAAGACCATTCTGTACTTTTAGACTTTTATTAGGGGAATTTTAAAAAAGCTACTTCAGTCAAGTGAAATCCAATGGTAGAAATTTATAAAAATATCTCTTCTACATTTTAATATTTTTAAATGATTTTTTCTCATTTGATAATTGAGATCTTTCGGTACAAAGACCGTTTTCTACTTTTTTCGATTTTGTTTACAGGTGTTTTAAAGAGGCTACTTCAGTCAAGTTAAATCCATTGGTAGAAATTTATTAAAATATCTCTTCTACATTTTAATATTTTTAAATGATTTTTTTGTCATTGGATAGCTAAGATCTTTCGTTACAAAGACCGTTTTGTACTTTTACGACATTATTTAGGGGAATTTTAAAAAAGCTACTTCAGTCAAGTGAATTACAATGGTAGAAATTTATAAAAATATCTCGTCTACATTTTAATATTTTTAAATGATTCTGTTGTCATGGGATAGATAAGATCTGTCGGTACAAAGACCATTTTGTTATTTTTCGACTTTGTTTACAGGTGTTTTAAAGAGGCTACTTCAGTCAAGTGAATTCCAATGGTAGAAATTTATAAAAATATCTCTTCTACATTTTAATCTTTTTAAACTATTTTTTGGCATTCGATATCTCAGATCTTTCGGTACAAAGTCCATTTATACTTTTTCGTCTTTGTTTAGGGGAATTTTAAAAAAGCTATTTCAGTCAAGTGAAATTCAATTGCATAAAATTATAAAAATATCTCTTCTACATTTTAATATTTTTAAATAATTTTTCTGTCATTGGATAGCTGAGATCTTTGTGTGTGAAGACCGTTTAGTACTTTTTGGTGTTGTTTACAGGTGTTTAAAGAGGCTACTTCAGTCAAGCGAAATCCTGTAGTAGAAATTTATAAATGTATCTTTTCTACATTTAAATCTTTTTAAATGATTTTTTGGCATTGGATATCTGAGAGCTTGCGGTACAAAGACCGTTTTATATTTTTTCGAGTTTGCTATGGGGGTTTTAAAGGGGCTTACTTCAATCAAGCGAAATCCTATGAAGTTTTGAAGTTCATATAAATATATATTTTTCTCTTCTACATTTTAATATTTTTAAATGATTTTTTTAGCATTGAATGTTAGAAATTTATAAAGATATCTCGTCTACAAGTAAATATAAACTGATGATTACCTCAATCAAGTAAAATCCCATGGTAGAAATTTATAAAGATATCTTTAAGATCATTTAAAAGTCATTTCTATAGATCATTTTAATACTTGTAATTTTTGTTTCATTATATAACTGATATCTTTCTTTACAAAGAACGTTTTATATCTTTTCGACTTTGTCACGGGTATTTTATAATTACTTACTTCAATAGAGCTAAATCACATTTTAGAAATTTTTAAAGATATCTCGTTTGTATTTTAATTGTCTTTAAACTTTTTTTCGGGGGGGGGGGGGGGGGCATTAGATATCGGAGATTTCTCTGTACAAAGATCTTTTTACATTTTTTAGATTTTTTACGGGTATTTTAAAGTGTCTTACTTGAATAGAGAGAAATCCCATTATAGAAATTTATAAAGATATCTCGTCAACATTTTAATTTTTTAAATGATTTTTTTAGCATTGAATTTCTGAGATATTTCTGTACAAATACCTCTTTATATTTTTTTCGATTTTTTTACGGGTATTTTAAAGGTGTTTACTTCAATGAAGTGAAATCCTATGACAGAAATTTATAGAAATATCTCGTCTATATTTTAATAATTTTTTTTATATTGAACAGCTGAGATCTTTCTGTACAAAGACCGTATTACAATTTTCGATTTCGATACAGGTATTTTAAAGTGACTTACTTCAGTCAAGCGAAATCCCATTGTAGAAATTTATAAAAATATCTCGCCTACATTTAAAAAAATTATTTTTTTTTTCTTACATTGAATAGCCTTTACGATTTCATTTATTTTAAAGAGGCTACTGCAGTTAAACGAAACAATGTCTTCGCTTTAAAGCTAATGCTATGAAAGAAATTTATAAAAGTTTATCGTCTGTGTTTTAATAGTTTTAAGTATTTTTTTTTTCTTACCTTGCCTAGTTGATATCGATTTGCACAAAGTCCATTTTCTATTTTTCGATTTATTTTACGGGTATTAAAAAAAAAAAAAAAAAAAAAAAAAAAAAAAACTTTAGTTAAGCTAAACAATTTACTAGCTTATAATAATTCTTTCGACGATAATCCAACGGTCGAAATTTATAAATAAATCTCGTCTGCATTTTAATATTTTTTTCCCCCTTTAATAGTTCAGAGCGATCTCTTCAAAGGCCTTTTTCTACTTTTTTAATTTTCTTTACAGGACAGTTTCATTTTCGGAACCGTTTTCAAAAGTGATATTATCCTCATATTTAAAATCTACAATCAGTATCGAAAAAAGTAAAAATCGGCCTCTATACTAACCATCGTCACCTATACTATGCAGAAAAAAAAAATAATTAAAAATTGGAATGAAAATATGGCATCTTTATAAAAATCTTCCGTAGGTTTAGTATAATTGAGTTTGTCTTTTCGCGTGACTGAAAAAACCGTTATTCTAAAATTTAGATCAGTTAGACTATGACAGGCTTTGGAATATATACGTATTATTTAGTTAAAATAGTATAAGAACTTTAAAAATCATTCGTTTATCTTTCTGAAAGGGAAAAAGACAGGAAAGACAATTTATATACAATAAAGCATAAATGTATCATTTACGGATGTGAATTTTACCGCAACAGAATATATTTGCTAAAGTATTGTAAATTAGTCATAATTTTCGATAGAAGTGTCAAAATAAATATATTTCTATCTTTTAAATTAGTGTTATCCAATTTAATCATAAATTGCATAATATTTACTTTATATTTTAGAGTGGGTATACTGCAAACTTTTATTGATTAAAATAGAAATATTTATGAAATATTTATGAAAAGGAACATTTAAACTAATTCATTAAGAATTGTCTAAAAGAATGATACAAAAAAAAAAAAAAAAAAAAAAAAAAAAAGACAGAAAAATTTAATACAAATGTATTTATTCGCGAATATATCTATTCATTTTTAATGTCAGAACCATTGTTATTTTCTTTCTGCCCTTTCTTCTTTTCCCTTTGTCGACTGCAGATGACAAAAAGTTAATTCTGTTATGTTTTATGAATTAACGAATATATCACTTTGATGTTGTACGCAATTAAAGAATCTTTTTTAGAAATTAAACTTCAAATATATGGAAGAAAAATAATAAAAATGGTAAATCTGTTTTTATTCGAAATCAATAATGCTTTTAAAGTACATTTGAGATTAGATGCCTAATTAAACAAACTTTTTGAAATCAACATGTATTTACATCATTTCTGAAATTCATTTCTGATCGAACTTCTTGCGTGAGATATCATGCATTCAGAAAAGGATGTTTTTATTTTTTCATCCTAAAGCAGCAAACAACATTTTACTAATAGCCACAGGCAAGATTTTACACCTTCGTCCCTGTAAGACTCCCTACAGGGTAAACCCATATCGTCTTTCACCCTAATTACTCTTAAGGCGTCTCCCTTTTAAAGGCGGAGTTAAACACCATTTTCGACTCCTTTAAATCAAAGTGCTTCAACTTTTTATACAAATAGCATAGATTAAATTTTTTTAAAAATAAAAATAAAAAACATTTTCTGAAAGCTAAATAATTAAACTCTGCATGCTGTTTTACCAAATTTTAAAATGTCAAACAGATTTTTCGTAATAAGACATTAAAGGTGAATTTTAAAGACTATAAAATAACGCACTTGTATCGCCTTAAAATTCAAAAAAGAAATAAAATTTCAGAATGACGTGCATACTTTAAACCTACAGGTTTGCAAAACAACAAAAATTATTAAATTTGAGCAAAATGCAAAGGAATGAAAGCGATAAATTTCTTCCATTGAAATAACATTAGCCGTTCTATCTCTTAGCGTTACTGATGTAGGGCCTTAACAACAGCAGTTTTGCATTAGTGATCAAAAGGGATCCGTTTGTGAGCAGGTGAGGGATCATCAATCAAAATCGACTCCTGCTCATAGGCGTAGAATTATATGGGCCCATGGGGCTCGGGCCCCTCCAATAATTTTTTCAAATGGGCTGTATTTTTTTACGTCAACCAATATAGAAAAAAGTCACAAATTTCGGAATTTATAATAATTTATAGAATTTTTCTGAGTATATTGTTTTCAAGAGAAAATGTTATTTTCCTAAATTCTTTGTTTACTTTTATTCTTTATAAATGGCTAAAAAAAACCCAAGATAACTTTCACCATAGTGAATGGACTCTCTCAGTCTCCACTGATTTTATTTTTTCTTTCTTTCTTCTTTGGACAGTGGGCATAGTTTCAAGGAAAAATAACCTTTTCTGATTCTGACGTCTTGCACAGGGGGTAATAAATTAACACGTCGTTACGTTAAAAACGTAGACAACGAGTCTGACACGATCAAATTACAAAACCTTAGATAAGATGTTTGCCTTTCCTCAAACATATAAAGAATGGGCTTTCCGGTCTTCCATCTTCGAAGAACATGGGCAGTGGGTGTGTGTGTGTGTGTGTGGGGGGGGGGGGGGGTTAGTCTTTTGCTGTGGATAACCGGGATGACCAAAACAAAACAATCAGTAAGACAACGAATGCCAATAGGATACTTTCTTTTTCTAATACAGGCATAAAGCATAAAATTTGTATATAAATGCAAACTGCAGATGGAGAAATATCTATTAAAATTATCTAAAGGTAAACAACCGCCTCTTGCAGAAACGGAATCAAGGGTCTAGTAGTTCTAATACACAGTAAGTATTCAAATGTTCCAACTTTTTATTTTAAAGAATTTATTTTTGCGTCGCCTTAAGTTATCTGATTAAAAGTCTCCACAGACATGGGCCGAATCCGAAATTCGAACTCAGACTAGTTTCCTTTCATTGACCGCAACCTGCTAAAGTCATGGCCTACCACCCAATATTTTTTTTTTTTTTATCATATTAATTTGAAATTTGATTGATTATTATCGTTTCGATGTTCACACTAGAGATCTGAACGGGCCGGGTCTCGGCCCTAAGCCCGAGCCAGGCCGGTCCGCGGGCCAATTTCCATTTCTGAAATTCGGGCCAGGCCTAGCCGCTAATCTTTTCGTGCCGGGTTGGGCTCGGGTTTTATTTTTTTAGTATCGAATCGGGCCTAACTAATTTTTCCGTACGAAGCCGTGACTGATTTAATTCTTACAAGTCTTCACGGACCAAAATAATCAGTTCCGGTTGAATCATCTCGTATGAAAATCCTTTTCTCAATATGGCCAAGTCTGTTCAAAAATTAGTAAAATTTGGTTTGGTCCAAAAATTTTTGTAAAAAAGGCATATACTTTTATGTCGTCATTATTCTACAACTAAACATTAGAATACTTTATAAAGACTCGTAGATTATAAGCTAAATAAAATAGAGTTAAACGCATGAAAAAAAAACTGCCTATTACGGAATTTTTTTTAAACTGAAATATGGAAATTTCTTTTAAATTGTTCATCCATGCAAAATAAATATAATAATACGCGAGAAAAAAATTTATTAAACATTTACACCTGCTAA
This sequence comes from Maratus speculifer, assembly GCA_964019185.1. Taxonomy (NCBI): domain Eukaryota; kingdom Metazoa; phylum Arthropoda; class Arachnida; order Araneae; family Salticidae; genus Maratus; species Maratus speculifer. Next base: position 208,610,492 of record OZ025295.1, read on the forward strand.
GACTACCATCCGGGCCCGTAGGCTTGACTTTCTTGCGCGCCCCCTTCCTCTTCTTAAAAATAATACATACCGGGTAGTTCAAAACTGTCTGCTAAAATATCTCACTAACCACTGATGATAATGGAAACACAAAGAAATTAAAGATATTAAATACAGCCTTTATATATGTATTTTATTTTACAAGGAGTATGTATACATACAATTAAATACGAAATTTAATTTTTAAAAGGTTTTAATGTTTTATAAGTAAAATTTAGAAAAAAAAAAGTTGCCCTTCGTTTAAGGAGTACTTAAAAAAAAAAAACTCTTACGATCAAAACTTAATTATGAATCTTGTGTAATTTTTGTGTTTTCTGGCAATAAAAACAGAAAAATGCCCTGTTAGTACACAACAACATCCTGGAGCCTCTGAAGCTGAGTGGTCAAGATACTACGCGGCTTATGAGCGTAGGAGTCGTGGGTTCGAATCCCGCTGGTTAACCCTTTAACGTTCATTGGTACAAAATTTTAATTCCGATATGCAACAACAAGGGAATTTTTATTTAAAAAAATCCATTTTATTATGTATGTGAAAAATCCCTTTATCTTATTGACAAACATATGTTCGCAATGACCGGTGTCCTTCATTTATTTCAACATCTTAGCAATAAAAATGCTTTGACCGCCAAAAGGTTAAATTGCACACACTCTTAATGTGGAGTTCCCGGTTGTATTTTCTTCGCGTTGTAAAATTTCTTTGTGCTATCTCGTCTTTGGATATTGACGATGACTTATAAGCAGGCCTTAAGCAGGTCGAGAACACTAGTTAAATGTATGTATTCAATAAATAAATAAATAAAACAATAAAAAATATATAAAATTCGAGAAAATTTATTGTAAAGAATAGCTTTTTTATTTTAAATGCTCTTATTATTGGAGAAAAACAATTTTTCAAGGACCAGGGACCATGTAAAAATTAAATTTCTTATGCTAATATTTACTGTGCAAAACCTTTTTAAAACAACTGCTATATGCAAAATCTGTACTTGATTTGTATAATTTTTGCAATTAAAAGAATATTTCTATCATCCTGTATGTAATATACCGTCAGGCGGCAGCACAGACAATCACTTCATCGAGTTCACGGATAAAAATCTAGGATTATCTAAATCTCAATTCACATATTAAAATGAAATCGGTCTACCAAGTTATATCTAGGTGGAAAACTCTTAAAAACCCGATTTTAACGGTTGACTTGGTGGTTTACCATTATGCTTTCCTGCATCCAAAAGTATGAAAACATGGAGGATCGGGAGCAGGAAAACACAAACCCATGAGTCAACCACTAAATTTGGGTTTTTAGGTGTCCACCAAGATATAACTTGGCAAGCCGATTGCGTTTTAATATGCGAATCGAAATTTAACTAATCTTAGATTTTCATCCATGAACTCTATGAGGTGGCTGTCTTTGCCGCGGCCTCCCTGTTTATAAGAGATAATAGAGCAGATAATAATAGAGCAAATATTTTGAATCAACCGGTATAGGACAATTCTAAGAATATTTGAAAACAATTTCGATAACAATAAAACATTCAAAAAATATTTTCTTGGATGAATTTACCGTAAGAAAATCTTGGAAATTAATGTATTTTCGAGTATTGTATCAATGTATTGTATTTATAAACATTTATATGCGGTCTCTAATCTCAAAAGAACTTTCTTTGTTTAATGATTTCCTTAGTAATCAAATCCAAAAAAGTTATTTTCTGATGTATTTCCGATTTTTTTTTTTTTTTTTTTTTTTTTTTTTTCCGGAAACGCATGAAACTGGCAGGTGTTCTTATTAAGTGTGTAACCGAATAACGCTTTCCATTTTTTGGTAAAATTAAATGATCTTTTTAGGTGCGTTCGTAATTATATAATACGTAGCACCTATGGTGGTCGTTCAGTCCGTCCGTCTGTCCGCATATAACAACGCAAAAACTACTCAACCGAATCGTTTCAAATTTAAAATACATAATTATTACATAATTTTGTCAAGTCATTTCAAATTTTATGAAACTCGGATGCATACATCAATTACAGGGGCAATCAAAAGTATTCCATTACATTACGGTCAATGGGGAAAAAAGTTTCAAATGCATTTTAATCGTTTGAAATTTAAAATACACAATTATTACATAATTCTGTCGCGTTATTTCAAATATTTTGATAATCGTGTGCATAGATCAATTACAGGGGCAATCAAAAGTATTCAATTACATTATGGTCAATGGGGAAAAAGTTTCAAGTATATTCTATACGTTTGAAATTTAAAATACATAATTATTACATAATTTTGTCGAGTTATTTCAAATTTTATGAAAATCGGATGCATATATCAATTACAGGGACAATCAAAAGTATTCCGTTACATTACGGTCAATGGGAAAAAAATGTTTCAAATGCATTTTAATCGTCTTACACTCCTGCGAACTTAATAAAATTTATATGCAACTATAAAGTACATATTATAATATACATCATACATAATTTGTGGTGCAAAGAACATTTGTTATTGATTTACAAGGCCACACAAAAGTATTCCATTACATAATGGTATAGGGAGAACATTGTTCGATGAGCGTTTTAATTGTAATTCACTATTTATAATTTTTTGAGATTGATATATGAAAGTAATATTTTTAAAACTTCGTTATCGTACGAACGCATCTAATTTGCTACGCTTCACGTGCAATTTCCAACTTGTTGAAATTACATCTAATTTTACTGCAATTTTTACGAAAAAAAAAAACTGCTGGTAACATTGCTGCCACCCGTTTTTGTCGTGAATTTAACGAATTTTTTTTTCAGTGTACTCTTTAAATAGCCATTTTTATTAACATCATCCTACATATTATCTTAAATAAATGATTATTCATAGAATTTTTGATTGGTTAATACATAGCTGTATACCTGAAAAGTATATTTCACTAATTTTCTTGCTTAATTCATACATGATTTCAATATATAGGGGAGAGTGGGGATACTTGAGCATAGGGGATACTTGAGCCACCCCTATTATCTCTACAGTTGGTTAATTTTTCTTTCTAAAACTACCAATATGATAACATATTTATAGTTCTGAACATGTAAAAAAGAAATCACACATCTTGGTACCATTTTGAAAATATAGTAATTAATAGTTGTCTTTTCCCTACCTGAAGTAAATATTTGGGTGCATAGCTTTTTTGTTTTTTTGTAATCAAAGTTTTGTTTAAAATTGCAACTATATACATACATTTAATAAGCATAATTTCAATTGTATTTTGAGTCTAAAATAGTTCTAATAGCTGCATGCTTTATTTAGTAAAACTCTGGGAAACAAAAATAGTGATAGTGGGGATACTTGAGCCAATGAGAGTGGGGATACTTGAGCCATGCCTCAACCATCCCCACTAGAAATTAAACATGTTTGAAACAAACAAAAAATAAAATTCCATCCTTATATTCACTAATAGATATTTTTCTGGATAAAAGGGAGAATAATTTTTCATTTTATTTATTTATTTTTTTTTTTTTTTAAATAACGACCTAAAAATGTTTAAAAATGTATATTTTTTAAATGAAAATATCTATTTTATTTTTCATTTTGACTAACAAAATAGCCTGTCTAGATAAATGTAAACATAGTTTTCAATTTAACTTTCATTAAATTAAAATAACTTTTTAAAACGGTTTTACAGGCTATAATCTCTAATACTTTAATTAATTAGGTCCAACATATTAAAATATTTATTTTTTAATATAACATATTAAGATTAATATTTTATATTGAAATCGTAACCTCTGTTGCTGTAACTTTTTTTTAACTAAGAAAATTGAAGAAAAATTGGTAAAACGAGCGCACAAAAAACAAGAAAAGCAACAAAAATCCCAGTTCAAACTTACCTGCATAGAGCCAAAGAGGAAGAAAAATCTTTTCCTGTGAAATCAAAAAAGTGTTTGAAACAGTAGAATGATACATCTGGCTTAAATTCCGACAGCTACTAAATTAAAAGCACGAGTTCGACAATATAATTAGAGGAAAATTCTGTCAATGATGGTGATGATGTGAAAAGAAAACCTTCTATTGATGGTTGGTTACTAATAAAATATGCCAGAAAGAAAACTGTAAAAATATTTGTTGGATAAGTGCTTAATATTTTGAAAATGAAATTTGCCCGAAGAATTGCAGATTACAAATTTAAATGGCTCTGAACTGAGGATGTTTCTACCGTCGTTATAACTCAAGTTGAAATTATCATCCGACAACCAGTTTTAACGACAAAAAATGATCGTATTACTAGCTTTGTTTTCTCAATTGGTTTTGAATGACTTTACGTTTCATAATTTATCATTCTGTAAAATGTTTGTGCAAAAATAAAGCGAAAAAAATTACTTTTGTAGGTATTTTTCCTTAGTGACTCAAGTATCCCTTTACTATGGCTCAAGTATCCCCGCCATGGGGATACTTGAGCCACGATGTAAAACAAAAAATAAACATTTATTATACATAGAAAAATAGTTCAAAATTAATTGAAAGTGGTTTTTAGTTGAAGAAAAAATATCAAATTTTCATTTTCAATATTTTATTTTATTCTAAAAAAATATAAAAAATTTAAAAAAATTAAAATTCAAAAAATGGCTCAAGTATCCCCATCTTCCCCTATATATATATATATATATATACATATATATATATATATATATATATATAACTTATAATCGTCATATTTATATATATATTTTATTTTGCAAATTTCGAATATATATATATATATATTTATATTTTATTGATATAGTCGAGTCTCTCTACAACGAAACTCCATACATCGAATTTCTCCATACAACGAATTTTTAGTAGGAACGTTCCCTTTTTCCCATGATTACATTAAAAACAGTCTCTATATAGCGAAATATCTATCTCCATATAACGAATATTTTCATAAAATGTTCTTTATTCAGTTGTAAAAAAGCTTCGAAATCACATGAAATCAATTTTCCATCACTTATTCCTAATTTATCGTTCAGTGCTGAATTTTTTTTTAAATATTACTTCGCTGCATGAATCTCCTTGTTCTTTAAGTCCGACGAATTCATCCTCCCCCTCCTCGTCCTCCCACCCACCTTTTAACATCTTTGTCTTTCTCAAAACAGTGTCAATTGGATAGTTATACATATAAGAACGGGATCAATGGGGGTAATTGAAGAAAAAACAATTTACAATTGCTTCAAAAAATGGATTTTGAGAACGAAGAAGATGCGACTTATGCAGACTTAAAAAGATAAATGGAAATCAATTAAGGATGAATGCCGAGATGTCAACAATATCTCTCTGATTTTTTTGGAAGTGGTTTACAATCTCACTATTGCACAGTACTGATATAGTGATATTTTAAGCAGAGTTATGAACAATTTCAAATTCTTAATTAAATACATCAAAAATTACAATTGCTTAAAATTTACACATTAAATAAGAATTTTAACGTTATTCTCTATTCAACGAATTTCTCTATATAACGAATTTTTTACTCGAACAATGGATTTCGTTATATAGAGACTCTCGACAGTATATTGTTAGCACATATCATTTTTTACCTGTTAGAGATTTGAAAGCAATGTAAATTGCAAAATTATTCAAAAATACTATAGGAGTTAAGATGAGGTTTATTAAATACTTCGGTCATTAATTTTCAATGTGTTAATTTTTATATGGGTCTTCGGTTCTAGAAGTTATATAATTAGAAACATTTTCTCCATGCTTTGACAAGTAAAACTGGGTTTTGTTCTAGTACAACCAAAACTCCCCGAAAAAATTGAATTTTATGAAATTTCGGAGCCACTAGGTTATAAAAAAATGTCTGTCAATTTTTAGTACCAGAAATCTACGAAATATTATGAAATTCAATACATCATAACTCTGTGAGTTTTGGTTCAAGACTGGATTCTTTGCTGTGATAACTTATAGGACAAAGGGTTATATAAAAAATTTAATTTTTTGAAATCAGTGACAGTTATTTTTTCTGCAACATAATCTTTGGATCCTATCTTACTTCGAACACTTTTTCAATATGCATACATACAACAGTTAAAAGTTTAAAGCATGTTTTAATGTTCTGTATATATATATATATATATATATGCATATATATATATTTTTTTTGTTTGTTTGTGTATACATTTAGTTACTTTTAATAATGTATATAAACTATTGCAAAAAGCTTCATATTTTTGTAATATTATGTCCAAAAATTTTTAATCTGGGCTTTTATTGCTAATTGAATGTAAAATTGGACAATTGCTAAACATATCAAAATCTTTTTTTTAATTATCTAAATGAATAAAATATATAGGCATTGATGATAAATGTCCAGAATACGGAATTTCCTAATTAGAACATTTCCTCTTCCATAAAATTTATTTTAGAAAATTTTATGTAAAAAAAGTAAATTAATATTTAATGTCATATAAATAAAGTTTCAAGAAAGTGCAGAAACTGCGACTTGTGTTCAATTATTCTTTTTTTTTCTCGGTACAAAACATGCTATTATTATGAGAACAGAAGGCCAGGGCCTAATTAATGGCGTAATTTAATTATTACAGTGGTTTTATTAATTCTATATATAAAAACGAAAAGAAATTTTGTCCTTGATGAATTTTGAATATTTTTTCCCTCTGGTAATCAGGTCCTGAGCATATCATTTTGCTTACTTTTCTTTTTGTGGTTTATTTAAAAAGTTTCTTTACATGATATTACATTATTCATCAATATTTATAAACACTTACTTGTAAGCTATTATTTATTTGCAAAAAGTACAAACTTTAAAAATTTTCGAAGAATAGGAGACTTCCCTCCCCCCCCCCTTCACATAAAAAAATATGATAATGACAATGTGTCCTGACATGTATATTGGCTGTAGCAGGAGTCAGAAATTACAGCAGTCTGTTAAAATATAAAAGTGAATTATGATTTCACGAGTGAATGAATTTTATTTAATTCTTGACGAATACTAGATGCGCCATTTCTTTCTTTTCAGTTGTGAATAAAATCTATCCTCTTCAATAAACAGTCATGCGTTGCTGACGACTGACTTTCTCGCTAATCATTGCCACAGATTAATCTCGGAAAATGAAGATGTGTTGGTTATCAATAATATACGCTTTAAAAAATTTTCATTCGCAACGCACATTGCCCGTATAATCGGTGTCCCACTAGTTTTAAATATATGTACTCTCTTTAAAGACACTGTCTAAAAATACTATTTAATTATAATAGAATTTTACTTATATTCCAAACACACAAACGCACGCATATTTATTTTTTACATATAAAAAAGTTTTCCAGCTGAGTCCATTGACGTAGCCATAGGATTTCTTCTCAGAAAAGAAAGAGGGTGTCCAAAATTTTTCTTCATGTCATATATATATATATTGAAACCTACTAAAACGGAATTTGAAGGCGAAAAATTCCGCTTGATGAGTTTCTCTCTTAATAGGTGTAATGTAAATGCACGGTACTTTTTTTTCAACGGAATTACGGTATTTTCCCGATTAAGATAAGTTCCGATTTCACAGATTTTGCTGTATTTACATATATCTTTATATATTTGTTATATGTACATTAAAGCTGCCAAAACGGAGCCTGCCTATAACAAATTCTTGTCTTAAATGGAAACTTTTCGTGCTCCGATGAAAGGAATACCATAACCAGCTAAACCAATCAAACCAGCTAAAGTCTGCAGAAACCTGTCAAACACATTTTTTCGGTCCTTTACACTTGATTTTCAAACGTTTTACTGCATAAATATTTAAGCTGTTTAAACGAAAGTAGTCTATAAAAGAATCCTGCTTCAATCGGAAACATTCCACGACTATAACGAAATTAACACGTTAAAAATTTACCTGCTAAGGCGGAAACTTGTTTAAAACGGAAATTGTCTGGATTCCTTGCAATTTCATCATAGAAATCATTGCTGTTTTTGTATATATCATGAAATAATTAGTTTCTTGTTTCAAGGGGGGGGGGCGGACTCCCCCTCTCTCCGCCGCTGAATGAGCCCCTCCAATAATTTTGAAAACTCTATGCCTATGCTCCTGCTTGCTGCAAAAGAGTCATCCTATCACCGCTCTATAGTTTAACATTAACAACACACTGACTTGATTGGTTCTAGGAACAGGATACCTCTATTTGACAGAAAAAAAAAAAAAAAACCTCATGTTTTAGAATAATTTGAATACGTATAATTTACTCTGGAATGTATATTTTTTAAATTCTGAGTTCGTTTCTAAATTTTTTTTTTTTTTTTTAATTTTTGTGGAGCTTAAAGTAACAAAATAGAAACGTATAAAAAGCCAGGCCTAGAAAGTTTTATAATTTTTACGAAATACAGTCATACAAATACGAAACTGTTAATTCCAAATGGAGATCAAATGTTCGATACGTGAGAATGGTAAGTAAATTTAAATTGTTAAGTTTCGACTATTAATATTATGTTAATTATACGTATGTTTGTCGTAAAATTTTCATGAGTATTTTTTTTTCCAAATATCAGTATGCTTCTATTGTCCTTTGTAGAAAAGAATGAAACATGAGAACCAGCAATGGGGGAGGGAGAAACAGAAGAGGGTAATTGCCCCTCACTAAATTTTCGAATTTAATAATTTTTTTTTCTCCGATTTAAAAAATAATAATAATAAAGATTCAAAATCTCAAATGATGTATAATAAATAAACATTAAGAGAAAAGAAAATCAAGGATTAAACGCCTGTTTCCATAAAACCTCTTAAAAAGATTATTTTTAGTTCTGTTTTTCATTTGCTTTTATGCAGCAAAAATTATCTCAAATTGCGGTTCAGAAAGAAAGAAGTAAATTAAGGGGAAAAAAATAAAGAAAACTACTTAAATTTTTCATGTATAAAAAAGCCTATAGAAGTTTGATTTTCGATATGTTTGTTATTGGTTACGTTTCTGCATTGTTTTTTTTTTTTTTTTTTTTTTTTGTACTATGTTTTGAAATTGTGTTATGGAGGATTCTTACCCTAATAAAAGTTTTGTCAATTATTAGAAGCGCATACCTGTTTTTTTCTTGGATTTTTTTTTTTTTTTTCTGTGGGTGTCCAAGGGGTAAAACAGACTTTAAGTTTTCAGGAGCTTTTTAAAGCATTTAAAATATGTTTCTCTTAACCCCACCGGCACCTTAGTTAAGATATTTTATTGAAAAATTATAATATTGTATAAATGTGTGTGTAATTTTTATAAAATTTGTACCAACAGAAATAAAATTATAAAATTAAAACTCAGTCTTTTAATATTTTTTAATACAATTGAAAAGTTTGTATGACTTCGATTAGTCTGTCCATCAAATTGCAAATGAATTCAGATGGCCGCCACTACAAGTATATGGTGGTTACATGGCACAAGTATATGGTTTACTAATGAAGATTCCTCAAGGCTCCTGTCCCTGCTAGCAAAGACACTCGCGAACTAATGCTATTTCTTCGGGGAGGTTATTTTCTAATAACTCGTTTACATTTCACATTTTTTAAAAAAATACTTTTTTTTTTTTATGTATTGGATAGGTGAGGTTTCTCTCTAGATCGTTCCTTTTTTACTTTTTCGATTTTAGTTGCAGATAGTTTTTATAAAGTTAGTTTCACTTTCAAAACCAGTTCCGAAAATGAAAGTTATTTAAAAAAATATCTGCAACCAAAATCGAAAAAGTAAAAAAAGAGCGATCTGGAGAGGGACCTCACCTATCCAATGAAGGAAAAAAAAATCCCTTTCGGCATGGCCTATAGGCGGAGGTAGATTTCGAAAAGTTTTCATCTCAAAAAAAAAAAAAAAAAAGCCTATTTTTACTCAAATGCCCATTTTGGCAATATATTTTGAATTATATTCTTACTTTATTTAAAAAATTGAACAATATGCTCATTATATAGTTCCTAAATAACAAAAAACTGTTAATTAAATTCGTTTGACAGCAAAATTGAATTTAAAAATGAGTCATATAATAACCAATTTATTATTTTAATACATCCACAATTCTTTAATCAAGATCGCTTTGAGAAATTTTGTGCGAAGTGCCTACTTTGACAGATTTTTTTTAAATATATATTTAGCCTTTATCAAAACTCTGACCAATACGGCACATTACACAGTTCCTAAATAACAAATAACTGTCAATTGAATGCGTTTGAGAGCAAAATTGAATTTAAAAATGAGTCATAAAATAAACAATTTGTTATTTGAATACAACCTCAATTCTTTTATCATGATCGCTTTGGGAAATTTTTTTGTGAAGTGCTTACTTTGACAGCTTTTAAAATATATATATTCACCCTTTATCAAAAAATCGACGAATACGCACATTATATAGTTCCTAAGTAACAAAAAACTGTCAATTGAATGTGTGTCAGAGCAAAATTGGATTTAAAAATGAGTCATAAAATAACCAATTTGTTATTTGAATACCCACAGTTCATTAATCATGTCGCTTTGGGAAATTTTGTGCGAAGTGCCCATTTTGGCAGCCTTTTTTTAAATATATTCTGCCTTTATCAAAAAACTGGCCACTCCGTCACATTATATAGTTCCTAAATAAGAGAACCTGTAAATTGGATGCGTTTGAGAACAAAAAAAGATTTAAAAATGACTCGGTAAAAACGCAATTTCTTAAATTTCCGCAAATTTTAATCACGATAACTTCGTGAAATTCTGTTCAAAATACCCTTTTTGGCAGCCTTTTAAAATATATATTCTGCCTTTATCAAAAAACCGCCCAATACGTCAAGTTATATAGTTCCTAAATAATAGGACCTGTAAATTGGATGGGTTTGAGAACAAAAATGAATTTAAAAATGACGCATAAAAAACGCAATTTGTTATACTTAATGAATTTTTTAATGATGAAAACTTCGGGAAATCTGTTCAAAATACCTTTTTTGGCAGCCTTTTTAAAAATATATTCTGCCTTTATCAAAAAATTGGCCAATACGTCGCATTATATAGTTGCTAAATAATAGGATCTGTCATTTGGATGCGTTTAAAATCAAAAATGAATTTTAAAATGAGTCAGAATATAAGCAGTTTGGATTTGAGGTTTTTTCCCCAACTCCTATTTTTGTTTAATTTATTTTTGCTATAAGAATTGGTTCTATGAAAAACTTGTCAATATAAAAATTGTAGATATTATTGTGAAGATGTAAAATAAATTTAATTAGATTTAATTGCTTAAGAATTGAGTAAGTTATGGTTTTTTTTCTTTTTCCTCCCCCCTTTTTCTTTTCGTTTTTAATTTTTTTCATCGGTAAAAATTGGTCCTATCAAAAACTTGTAAATACAAAAGTTTTAGATAATATTGAGTACATTTATATAAAATTTAGTTGGATTTGATATCTTGAGAATTGACGAAGTTATGATTTTTTTTCTCCCAAAAACCATGTTTTTTTCGCCCCTTGAGCCCACTTTTAACTTTATCAAAAATCTGTCACGCATAAACTTTTTCCTCATTTTTTAGAAGTAATATAAACTTTAAACTGATTCGATATCTATTTTAATTAAAAAGTTATCGCGTTTTTTCTGTTTTCACAAAAACCCTCCTAACTTTCACCTCCTTGGTCCGATTTTGCCCATTAACGAACTTAACCGAGATTTTATGCCCTTTGATTTTATGTAAAAGTTTGATGAAGATCTGAGCATAATTATGGAAGTTATCGTGTCTAGAAGAAAGTGATATACACCGATAGATAGATAGATAGATAGATAGATAGATAGATAGATAGATAGATAGATAGATATATAAACTTTTTTACTGATGGTAGTTTTGGGGTCTAGGAGTCATGATTCGTGTAGATCCGCAAAAATTTTTCAGAAATTCCAACATGGGAGACAATGCAATAGGTAGTATTTCATACGAAATCTACCTAAAAATGTCGAAATGCATTTGAAAAACGACTTAGTGAGAAAATAATCTCCCCACAGGAATAGCACTACCTCCCGAGCGTCTTCGCTTCCAGGGGCAACTGTTCCGCTTAACAAGCGCAAAACATTTTGACACATTAACAAAAAGTTTATAAAATTGGAATTCCTGACTATGGTAGCGATTTCGAATCGAACTGAATTTTCCATTTTATGATAATTAAATTATCTATCCAGTTCTAAGCTATTTCGATCAAGCGATCACACTTTTTTTTTTCCTGCTTTTAGAGCGGTTTTTATGCTTTCGTCGAGAAATGTGCTCAAAAACGTCATCTTTGAAGGCTTATTATGAAAGATCTATTGTGTTTTTTTAAAAACAAAAAATTGAGTGCAATTACAGTTTCTGAATAACAACGCCTGATATTTTCATGCATTTCCGAACAGAAATAAATTAAAGCATGTGTCACAAAGTGGCCCTTTTTGGTTTAAGAACGCCCTTAATGAAAATAGAGTCTGTAGTGTTTACAGTTCATTTATTGGGACGCAAAAATATTCAGTTGCATTATATCTTATATCATATGAAAAAAAAAAAAAAATTGTACTGTATTTTAAAATACTGCACTACTTCAAACATTATTTAATTGGTATGTATTGCTGTGGTACACTACATAGGATATAGATTGAATAACTGAATGTTTTTATCGTTTCTTTACAGGGATACAGAAAGTAATCTAACTGTATTTTTATTCTCAATATAGAGTAATTGTTTGAAATCGTTTTCAAAATTGATACAAATGATTCTTTTGAAATTGCTTTTTTGTTCACGATTACACCATTATATATATAGCTATACAATTCTTTATAAAATAAAAAAGGCACCGAAAACAAGTACACTTAAACGGTAAACTCTAGAACAGATGATTTCATTTTCATATTCTCTTTTTCTAAGGGTGAGAGGCATTTTGTCTTTGTAAATTACCCTGTTTTTTATATCATTGATTTGTAAAGGGATATTTTTTGTCTGTGTTTTATTATTATTATTATTATTATTATTATTATTATTATTATTATTATTATTATTACATTCTGGGCTTTAATTTTCGTAAAGATTGACCAATCTTCATGAAATTTTAATAACTTGAAAGGCTAAAAAATCCGCTTTCGGACATTATTTGCTCCGCGCTTCGGAATGTGGTTTCTGGCCTTCACTGGTGCAACCTTTTATATTGTGGTGTTTAATTAATTTCTCAGCCGATTATCACAAGACAACAAAATTGAGATTCAGGTGCATTATGATCTACCTTGGGCTATCCTCATTCAAAATTTCAGATCTTTTATGTGGTAAATTTTCTTAGCCATTTTTTTCCCTCGCGCACACACATTGAGAGAGAGAAACGCTTTTTTTAAAATTAAAATTACAATAACGAATAAAAAATTACAATAACGAATTTTATTGTGAAAGAGTTATGCCATACATATGGCATTAGTACGAAGCTGTAATTAGCAGATTAAAAATATATGTATCTGCTAAAAGAAAATTTATGGGCTAATTTCTTTAATTTTTCGTTTCTATCTAAAACTGCTGCTGAGATATGGCGAAATGTGTTATAATTTTCGATCATCTCCTTAACAGCCTTAGGGAAAGGGATTTCTAAAATCACTGAAATATGTGTTTAGTTATTTTTTAATAGATTTTTTATCCTGAATTACTCGCTGCGACTAAAATTTGCGATCCCCCCATTTAACCCCCTTATTTGAGATTTTCTAAAATTGGTAAAATAAGGGTTAAGTACGTTTTAGTAAATCAATTATCCTGAAACTTATCCCTTTATCTAAAACAGTTGTTGAGAAATGATGGTGGGGGGAATGACCTAAAAATTTCGATATTCCCCTTTAATCCTTTTAAAGGGTAGGAGAATTTATGAAATCGCTGACATACATGTTTTATTTTTTAACAGGTTTATTATCATGAATTTCATGCTCCTACCTAAAATTGCGGCCTGGATATGATCAAATGTTGAAAATTTTCGACCCCCCCCCCTCCTTCCTTTAACTACTTAAGGAGAAATTTCTAAAGTTACTGAAATACGTGTTTAATTATTCTTTTAGTAGAATTTTTATTTGGAATTTTATACTCCTACCTTAACTGGCTGCTGAAATATGGCCAAATGTTCTAAAAATTTCGACGCCCCCTTTAATTTTCTTAGGGGGTGGGGTTCTATAATCGCTGAAGCAAGTGTTTAATTATTTTTTTATAAATTTGTTATCCTGAATTTCTCGCTTGTACTTAAAATGGCAATTGAGATATGCCAAATGTCAACCATTTCCTTTAAACCCCCTTTAGAGAGGGGGGGGGGGAGGTATATCAAAATTTTCTGAAATATGTGTTATTTTTTTTTTTCTTTAAGTAGATTTATTTTCTAAAATTTCTCGCGTCTACCTAAAACAACTGTTAAGATATGCCAATTTTTTTTTTTTTTTTGACTTCTTCCTTTTTTTTTTTAACTTCTTTTACGGACGAACTTCTAAAATCGTTGAAATACGTGTTTAATGATTTTAAGAGCATTTTTTCTGAAATTCCACGCAATATCTAAAAGGCAGCTGATATATGCAAAAAGTTTTGAAAATTTCGACCCCACTTTTAATCGCCTTAGGTTGGGATTGGGAATTTCTAAAATCACTGAAATGCGTGAGCGTGTTTAATTATTTTTTAGTAGATCTATTATCTGGAACTTCATACTCCTATCTAAAACAACTGCAGAAATAAGACCAGATGGTTCCTCATTTTCGACTTTTACCTATCCCCTTACAAGGGGGATTTTCAAAAATCCTTTCTTAATGCACACTTATGTCATAAGAAATATTTTCTCCCCGATTTTTATGCTTCTAGATTCAGTAGTTTAGACTGTGGCTGTGTGTTAATTATCAGTCAGGACAAACTCTTTTATGTGTATATAGATAGATAAACCTGTAGTTTTTATGTTAACGCTTCAAAAATATTGTTTATTGTACTTTTAAATAGTATTTGGCGCCCTTTTGATTAGAAGTTGGCGCCCTTTTGATTCAAGTTGCCACCGCCCTTTTGTTCATGCCAGTACGACCCTGCATGATACTCATTGTCAAACTATTATAAAATGCTAATGGGAAGTTGAATAAAGTATAATAGAGAATAAACAGGGAAAAAAAACTGATTTTAAAGGAGTTCTCAAGTTTCATGCTCAACAGCATGAGCTTTTTGACACATTTTTTTACTCATTTTTAAACGCTAAAGGCATAAAATTCACAGTCCTGATTTTTTAAAGTAGTTCTGAATCAAAACATGTCCCTGTTCCCATTCTTTTTTAAAATAAATTACTTATTCAGTTATAGGCAATTTGCATGTAACAAATATTTAGCCATTCTTGAATTGTCAAGTCAGGATTTTGGTTCAAAATGCCAATTCAAATTAAAATTCATGACATAAATTTTAATTTATTTTTGTTTGAAAATACATTAAATTAGCAGGTGTTGTTCAGAAATTGTGTAATCAAACTTTTTTTTTTTCAAATGCAAAAGTTTTTTTTTTTTTTTTTTTTTTTTTTAAATAAGTGTCAAGGTGGACTTTTTGAAACGAATTTCTGTGTAAAAGAAAAATAACCAATCAAGCATGAAAAACATCTTTGTCACATGATCAAAATCACTTATAACTCAACAGGTAATTTATCAAAAAATTGAAAACAAAATTTTATTCCAAATTGTTTCCACAGTCATGCCTTCCAATTTCATATTTTTCTGTAAAAAAAAAAAAAAAAAAAAAAAAAAAAAAAAAAAAAAAAAAAAAATGAATCTAACTGCATCAAAACATTTTGTGCTTTTCAAGCAAACCAGTTGAGAGTTAAAGAAGGCATGAGATTCATCAAAAATGAGACAGCATCAATCTACAATGTTAAAGAAATCTTATTTTGCTTTTAAACAACTGCTAATAAAGAGAGGAATATATATTTTTTAATGAAATAATTAATTTTTGACTTATTTATTTCATATGACTAATAATAAAGACATTTTACAATTTCTTAGAAATCACAGCTGATAAAATGAACTTACTTTTATTTGAACTTGAAGCCTGATTATCTTGACGAAGAGGACTCCATATTGAATAACTACTGGGCAAATCAACTTTTGGAACTTGTGTGGGTAATTCAATGGGTAACAAGGTTGGAGATGGACAAATCTGATTTGCTGCATATGCAACTTGATTAACACCTTTTTCAAAAAAAAAAAAAAAAAGTACTATCATTTACTATTACTGGTCATAAAATTTGACATGAGCATAAAATATTATATATGGATAGATAGATACACAAGAGCCAAAACATTATGACCACCCCCATTTTTTGCAATGAACTCGCCTGAATGACCTGCAAGGTACATTATCCGGTGGGAATGGTATATAAATGGTGCTATGGAGCCTCAAGAATCATTTTTGTGTTTATGTCTGTTTGTGAGGGTAAAGACTGCTGATTTAAGCTACCTTGAAAGAAGAAAGAATTCAATCATTGGAAAACTCAGAATGAGTAACTTCAAAACTGCACATATCATAGGTTGTTCAGAATATATCGTTGTTAGTACTTATAAAAATATATGAATGATGGTGAAACTATCAGTAAAAGCTATTGCATTGAATGCCCAGGCATTATCATATAAGAATGTCTATAACTCCCTCCCTTGATAAAGCAAAATCAGTAGCAGACACTGGCTCAATTTACATCCCAAGACAATACAGGTCCACAAGGAATTCTTTTGGAGCGTACAGTTCAGTTGACACTGTTAAATTGGAGACTATGGGTATAACATCCCATTCATATGCCCATGTTGACCAAGCATTATTGCCAAATACTCCTGCACTAGACCCGAGAGCATTACCACTTGACTATGGAACATAGAGAGTTGTCCCATTGGATGAAACATGAATCAGCCTTCAACAAGTTGATGGCTGTGTTTGGGTACACGGTCTTCAATGTGCTGTTACTCTGCTTTATGCAACAGGTCATACACAGCCAACTGTGGCGATATTAATCTTTAGAGAATGTTCTCATGGGCATCCATGAGACCAGTGGTTGTTGAACAGACCACATATGCCACGGACTATCTGAACATCATTGCGAATCATTTGCACCATTGCATGTTATCTGTCTTCCAAAATGGAACATTGTCTTAATATAGTCTTGTGCAAGACAATGTTCCACGTCACATGGCTTGAATGGTTCCAGAAACATAATAAGTTCCAGTTAATGTCCTGCTCGCCGAACTCGGTGGATCTTAACACGAAAAAGCACATTTTGGGTGTCATTCAACTGCAACCTGGAGCTCAAAAACAACAATTTTGGAATATCACAGATATGCATGACAGCTGCTTGAACAGCTAATACAATTTATTTCCAGTCATCTATCAAGAACTTGTGGCAAACATGTCAAGGCAGTTTACAGCTGTTCTGTGTGACAAAGGTGAACCAACATGTTATTAGGTAAGTGGTCATAATGTTTGGCTTTTGAGTGTATATCAATCAGATTAAACTGATGAGTTCAAATGTTAACCTTCTGAGAACATTAATCTTTTTTTACACATTAACTTCATTTGGCCAATAATAGAGATATCCAGTGATAAAAAAAAAAAAAAAAAAAAAAAAAAAAAAAAATCATGTCTGATAAAATAAACTTACTTTCATTTGAGCTTGAGGTCTGATTATCTTGATGAGGGCTCCATATAGAATAACTATTAGACAACAAATCTACTTTTGGAACTTGTGTGGTCAATTCATAGGGTAACATATTAGGAGGTGGGCAAATAGGGTTTGCTCCATATGCAACTTGATTAATACCTTTTAAAAGTATTAACTTTTAGTATCACTGGTCATCAAAGTTGGTAGGAGCACAAAACATATTAAAAAAATATATTATTAAATTTATGAGTCTAAATGTCAATCTTTTGGGGATAGATATTTTAAAAAATTGATGAAATGTCATTGTTTTCTTACGACACAAATCTATCTTAAAATCTAGCAAGCACTTTTTTCCCTTCACAATTATTGTTAATCATACTCCTCTGACACACAGGAAAACAACAACTTTGAGGAAAAGAAACTGTTGGTAGCTTTTAATAAAATCATTATCATCTTTTCATAAGGGATACTTTCAGGCTAATATGTAAATTAACTCTTCTGAAAAGGTTATTTATTGCCGTAAAACTCTGAAAATACCCTCATCTGAATATAAGACCCCCCGACAAAAATCTTTGGTTGGAATGTGTTTTCATCCAATAAGCCAATATTTTATATTGTCAAAAAAAGTAAGGGGGGGGGGGGTGATTGTTTTCGGAATTTTAAGGTAATGTAAATTTATTTCTTAGGGAGGAAAATAAGCAAAACTATAGTTGGAGATAATGGTAAAGTGATATGGAAAAAAAAAAAAAAATACAGAATTAGCAAGAAACAAGTGACCCATTTCAGAGAGCTACAGAGCCATTTTATTGTTTTGAATTCAATGAGATTATTTAAACCATGCACGATAGTTAAAAGTTAAATAAAACAATCTAGCACAAAAACTAATCAATAAATGTATGTATACCAAGGGGGGGGGGGGAAACGCTTATCTTTTTTTTATTTTTTATTTAGACAGATTTATTGAATTAAATTATCAGAAAATAGTTTTGTCATTTTAACATACTGTTAAAAATGAAAGCAAACACAGACGTGTTGAGTATTTATTATATGCATGTTAAATATTTATGTGAAGGAAGCAGGGTTGGGTTTCTTCCGGAAGAAACCTATTTCTTCCAGGACAGTGGAAGAAACTGGAAAAAACCGGAAGAAACTGGATGAAATGGAAAAAACTGGAAGAAATGGAATAAACTATCAGAAACCAAAACCAATGCTCAAAGTTAAAGTAAATTAACTATATAAAAGAATTAAAGTATAATTACATGAAATCTAAATTGGAAAATTTAATTAATATTATTAATATTATTATTATTATTTTTAATTTGATAAGTTCTTTTTTTATTAACAAACTTCTTCAGGTTCAGCCGACATTTTCAGGTGATGGATTTTTACTACTCTAGAGGTAGAGGGATTTTTTTTAATTATTATTAATTACGCTATTTATGTAAAAAGAGAAAAAAACCACCTACAAATTTTTATTTTTCATATAAAAATATATTATTTTCATATAAAAATGTCTTATTTTAAACTGTGCAACACAGTAAATAAAAAAAATTGTAATTATTTATACTAACATCTAGCATGAATACCTCAATGCTGTAGTGTTCTAAAAATATCTATGGGTAGGTCAAAATGCTTTTAAATTATTTTGAAGTGTAGGACTTTAAAAAAAAAATTCTTCATTTTTTGCATTCATCAAATTTAAGTTGAGAAACTGCTTGCTTGCCTACTGATTTTTTTTTTTTTTTTTTTTTTTTTGCTGTATTATGCTGGATTTGCTGCATTATACAAAGGAAAATTAGAATTTTAATGATTTTTTTTAATACTAGGATCGACCGATAGAGGTTTCAAAGGCCAAAACCAATTTTCAGAAAATTCCAAGTTTCAGGCAAAAATGAAAACATCTAAAAAAAATTAATTAAATTGTATGTTTTAAGGTAATTAATACATACATAAATGTAAATTAATTATATGTACAGTAAGTAATAGGTTGTTGCCTGGTGCAATATGATAAAATTAAAATTATTTACAACGTTAGAACACCAGAATATTCGTATTCCAAGCATACCGGTTTCGGTAGCATATAGCATACCTTCCTCAGTGCTAAAGATAGTGGGAATTTGCTCCCTGTATATATATGAGCAAATTCCCACTATCTTTAGCACTGAGAAAGGTATGCTATATGCTACCGAAACCAGTATGCTTGGAATACGAATATTCTGGTGTTCTAACATTGTAAATAATTTTAACTTTATATGTACAGTATTTATTAATTATGCACAATTGTTAATTATCCAAAAACTTTATTTTCATATACAATAAAACATAATTAATGCATCAATGACACAGGAAGATTTTTTAATTATATAAATTTTATTTAATTAAAAAATATTTTAGTTTAAAGTATATACATCTTGATTTTTCTTCTATAATGATTTTTGTAAATGATCATTTATTATTCTAGAACTTTCTCAAAGAATATTTGAAACACTAATGCAGGTTAAACTAAAACTTTTTTATAAGATGATTGCTAATTCATGACTGATAATTATAAACAACAAAGTTCATTGCAATATACTCATTAGAGCTGATACAGTTCAAATCAATGATTTATGTTGAAAATTTCCAAAAGAAACAAGAATTTTTAATACTTAGAGTTTCAGTTAAGCTGAATTTTCAATCGCATTTTTGGCAAAACTCTGATTTTGGGCCGAAAACGAAACCATATTTTTGAACAATCTCTGATTAATACAATATTATTAAAAATTTAATATTCAGCTTTTAATATTACAGTAATTATTGTATATTACTTACATTAATAAAATTGATGTAAATTAAAAGCTTTTATTTAAATGGGTTTCATTGTACAATTGGTAAAGAATCCCTACTATTTACTACTAGTTTTAAAAATTTAAAACTGTGCTGGCTAAATTGAAATGAATAACATTTAATTAATTTTCTGTATTTTAATTTTGGATAAAATTTTTTTTCATTTAGCCAATGGTTGGAGATCTTTAGACAGGTGTTGTGTGCGATCTTGGCTAAAAAACTGATGTAATTATTAATTTAGCATATATATTTAATTAAATTTGTTTTGGTCCAATGAAATTAATTCATATAAGATTACAGGAAGAAAATATTTATTATATCTTACAAAATGGGAAGTATATGGTAAATTTTAGAAGAAAAACAGTTTCTTCCATTTCTTCCACTTGGAAGAAACCTATTTCTTCCGGGCGGTTTTTTCCATGGTTTTTTCCACTGCGGAAGAAACCTGCCAACCCTGGAAGGAAGGCATGTTAGGCATTAAAATTTATAAGCCTAATGAGCACATATTAGAGTGCTATAGCACCACCTTTTAAAACTTTTTTTGCATAGGAATTTTTTGTTTTATAATTAATAAACACATCACTTGAGTATCACTTGAACACATCACTGTAGTAATGTCAGACAGGTATAAAATATGTAATCGAAATTAGCCATCTAACAAAAGTATCAACTTCATCAAAAAACTCAATAAAATTAAATAAATATGCAAAAAGCATAACAATTTATATATCACAATGACAAATACAATCTTATTCCCAAATTTAAATAAGCATAAGAAAATCCAGCATACAATTATTATTATTATTATTATTTTGATAAATTATTTGTCAAATACTGAATAAGTCAGTGAAAGTAAATGAAATTTGATAGAAAAATTAAAAAACATTTTTCATAATAATCACTGAGAAAAATATTGAAAATATATCAATAAAATAAAAATGTCATACATCTAGACCAGGGGTTCTCAAACTTTAAGAACGTTGTACTACTAAATGGATGTTCATACTTCTGCAAACCGCCAACAGAAAATCTTAAATCTAATGCAGAAACCAGTATAAAGTTATCATCTTTGGGTGAAAAATATAGATGCGTATAAAGGCTCTTGTTAAACATAAAAAAAAAATCACCTTGTTCGTTAATTTTTTGTTATAAGAATACTATGATTATATTAATAGTAAAATACATAAGAAAATTTCACCTAAGAAATGATATACATTTTGAAAATAAGCTGCTTAATAATGTGAGATCAAAGATCTTGAAGTAAATAATGTTCACACATATACTACAGTAATAGAAGAAAACCTTTCCTTTTTTTCAGAGAGGATGAAAGGTCAACTCACAACATCTACCTCAGTATTAGTTCTATTTGTCTAAAAATTCTAATCAAAATTACATTAAAATAAGAGAAAGTAAAATACTGTCAAAGCAGTAATGGTAAAGCGTTAACCTTGTGAACTGACAAATCAAGAAAGAGAAGCGGCGGATTGAACTGTTTTTTGATTCCACATGCTGTATTTTGTACAGTCGAACCTCATTAACATGCTTAACGTGAATTACTTTTAACATGAACTGGTTTCACAGTCCCCTATAAAGACAAATACAAAGATCTGATACTGATAACATGGATTACTGTTAACATGAACAAAATTTTGATTTCCCTTGAGATTCATGTTAACAAGGTTCAACTGTATTTCATTTCATGTAACAGTATCGCACTTTCGCATACCAGCAGTAGCGACTCGTCAGGGAGTGCTGCATCAAATTTTTCACACCACTAAAATGTAACAAAATCTTTTATGTTATTTATTCGACAGTTTTTGTTGATTAAACTAAACTGGAATCTCTATACAATTTTAGCGGTGGAAAAAATTGATGCAGCACCCCCTGACGAGCTGCTACTGCGCACCAGTAAACAGACCTTGACATACCAGCAGTGGCATAGCTATCAGGGGGCAGAAGGGGCGGTCCGCCCCGGGTGTCACTCTCTAAGAGGTGACACCCAATCTTTATTTGCAAAATAACACAGAATTGTGATTAAAAAAATATGACGAATCGGTGGGAGGGGGTGTGACACCACGGTGGCTTGAGTGTAACATCCGCCCCGGGTGTCACCCATCCAAGCTACGTCACTGCATACAAGTACTGGTATGCATACCATAGTTTGAGAAACCCTGATCTAGACTGTTCAAAAATAAATAAACATATAAATATAGCCAATGAATTTTGCTGCAGCAAAAACATATATTTAATTAAAAAATATATAGCTTTTATATATTTATATTAAAAAATTGAACTATTCCAATACAAGTGCAGATATGCAATTGCATACCCTTCTAAAAATACTTAATAGAGTTTTAATTCAGATAACAGTCCCACATTGTATCAGGTAACCCAACTTATCTGAGATATATGACTTATGGGTTGAGCTGATTCTTCAAAAGAAAATCTAGGATATTGTATAGTAAAATACACCAATCATCTCATAACCAATTAAAATATACCTTTGAATTGAAATTTGAATGAAATAGAGGATCGTGAAAAATTGAAGAGTGTGGAAAATATGATTACAAATATCTCAGTAACTAATTATCTGATTGATTTCATTCTTTATGCAAAATTTATGTTTTTCTTATTGTCTTTTATATTCATTTGTTAAAATAAACGATTTCAAAAATTTGTATATACCTTTCATCAGTAAGAAAATTTTGAGAATCCGAAAAAAATAATTCTTGATAATCAAGGTTGCTGATATTCAATAGGCTTCTTCCCATTGTTACATACTAAGTACACACTAAATTTTTGGACTTTATCTCAATTTGTTCAAGAGATAGAGCATTTATAGATACACAGACAAACAAATGAACAACAATTAAAAAAAAAAAAAAAAAAAAAACTTTTTTTTGAAATTTTTAGTAACAGTAAGACATGTAAATCAAAAAAAAGAAAAAAAAATTCTGATTTTCAAAAAGATTACAAATTTACCCTACACTACATATGATGGATAAGTAATACATACAGAATGATATAAAACTTATGAAAGTCTTTGACACTGCATGTGAATTGAAAATATCATTGTTTACATCTGCAATGATATGTGGATTTTAAGTGTTTGTAGATTTGAGGGAGTCTATTTTATATAAATTTTAATAATGGGATGTTACAGTAACTAGTCAATTCTAAGCTTAACCTTCACTGCACTTAATACTGTTGGTAAAAGCTAAATATCAACAATATGCACTAAGTAATATAAAAGAAGACTAAACAAATATAGTAGACTCCCTCAAATCCACAACTCTCTAGAATCCGCACATAATTTACAGATGCAAACAGTGAAATATTCAATTCAGATATAGGGATTCCAATTATACATATATTTTAATTTGTGATTTTTGTTAATTTTACTGAATTTAAGTTTTTTTTCCTGAAGGAAAAATAACTTTATTTCTAAAAAAAAAAAAAAAAAAAAAAAACACGATATTGCTTATAATATTGGTAATCACAATCTTCTTACGAAATATATTTCGGTATTAATCAAGCTTTTTAAGTTATTAAGTCTGGCTAAATCTGAAATAAAACTTCCTTATTTTATGATTTTGACGTGAATTAGTGATGTACCTTTATGAGGCAAGTTTTATTTAATAATTTAGGAAAAATACATTTCTCCTTTATAATGAATATTTAATCATATATTACTGATTATTAACTTGACCTTTGCTTTTAATATGTTAATCATTTTAAAAATTATCTAATTTTTTATTATTTTAGTTTATTATTTATTTTAATATTTTATTATATTGTAAGCTATTAAAGTTTAAATTGCATTATTAATTACATTCAAATTATGTTTAAAAAAATGTAAACAAAGCCAATGGCCAGAAATCTGCAAAATTCTGAAATCTGCACAACCTCTGGTTCCAAGCTATGGGGATTTAAGGCAATATGAGGAGAATCTGCTAATTTACTTATTACATATTCAACATTTATATTTATAATGTGTTTCGAAAACACTGTAATAATTTAATGAGTCTATGTAATACTTACAATTCTGTAAAGGAGTAACGTTTTTTAGTGCATGTTCAGCAATACAGTTTCTAGCTTCTTTAGAAGAAAAGAAAAATGCAGAAATTTCAAAGCATTTGGTAGGGCATGGTAAGTTTGGAATATGCACCTGGAAAATAACAAAAGAAATACACATGAGATTATAAAATATCATTTAAACAATCAAGCAAAGCAAACATTCAAATTCACAGCAAATAAAAGATTGTGCCCTGATAAAAAATATTAATAATATATATATAATAATTTATAATAATTAGATTTTGTATTAAAATTTATGATAATGAACTAAAATAAGCTCATTAATGACATCATTTCCAGTTTTTCTCTTCTATTCTAGACAGTTTCATTGGATTTTAATTCCTCAAACTATTTTTATTAAAAATATTTTGAGATCATTTTTTTACTTGCTTTTTTAATTTTCTCTTTAAAAAATCAAAATACAATTATAATATCGAAAATTACACATAAAAATGGGAGATGCTAAAAAACAGCTTTTTTTGCATAAAATGGGAGAGTTGGCATTTCTGCAAGCAGTATTTATGGTTTAAATCATAGCTGCCAACAGTGGAGACCATCCCCCCAAAAAATCTTCATACTTCAACATTGACCCCTCCCCCCCTCTAAACAGAATATCAATTGTAAAATATATTCTATTTATAATCTACTGCACATTCAAAAGATAGTGAGTTGAGCATAGCAGAATGAGTTCCTATTGGCCCTTATCTAGAATTTAAAGAAAGAAAACACAAGAACATTTCTGAAAATTCAATGTTGACATTTTTTTAATACTATATTAAAATAATCGAGATTTTCAAAAGATAGTGAGTTGAGTACAGCAGAATGAGTTCTTATTGCCCTTATCTAGAATCTAAAGAAAGAAAGCAGAGGAACATTTCTGGAAATTAAATATTGAAAAAATTTAAAAGTGATATTAAAAAAGTCAAAATTTTTTTAACAGTAAAAAAAGGAAATATTAAGAATTTAAAAATCCCCCCTCCAAAATTTACTTTTTCTCAAATCCCCCCCCCCCCAAAAAAAAAAAAAACTAAATTGTATGACGCATTATGTGTCACCAAACCCCTCTATGGGCACCCCTGGCTGCCAACTCTTCTGACTTTTTGGCCCGGAAAAAATGCATAGAAATTTTTTCCTTTTTTAATCAGCAGATCACGGCGATTTGAAATGGTAAAATTTACTATGATTTTTCCGGGCCAAAAAAGCAGAAGATGTTGGCAGCTATGCTTAAACTACAAAATGTTTGATACAGACAATTTGATTAACATATATTAAAATTGAAAAGTTATTTAATATTCAATGCTATAGAAAGTTAAAATCATAAATAGTAAATCAATACCATTACCTTAGTTGTGTAAAAAGTATCCAGCTCATCTACACTACTACTAGTAAGCGTGATGGAAAATATTGGTTCACCCCAACCATTGGCTTGACACATTTGCGAAAGCAGCTGGAATAGAAATTGTATTACAAAATGAAGAATAGAACCGACTAACTGGGGAGACTAATTAATAACAACATGGTATTGCATATGTTAAATTTGTACTTTGTACAACAAGAACAAAAATAAGATGCACATTTTAATTTAATAATGAATTTTAAAAAATTGTACAGAAAACTAAATCGCTAAAAATCAACCAATGTTTAAATGCACATTATATAAATTAAATACTATGAAAACAAACATTGTATGTTTCATGAGTAACTTGGATTCACATCATCTGTATCAATGAAGTAAAATCAGCATCCTTCCAAAACCCAGAAGATAGTAAATAACACACCCAAAGATCATCATATTCCAGTAAATGATGATATTAAAGAAGAAATTGATGCACCATGACACAACAAATTAATCCAGAAAGATAAGAGCTAAGGCAGACTTGAAAAATTGATGACCCAGGAGTTTCTAAATTTATGAATATAAACAGCTTCAAAAAATGCTTGCATTGTTAAAAGGTGGAACATAATCTCAACCCTGATTCAGCCATTCAGGGTTGCTACACATATGGGAGAATGAAATTACCTGACTTTTCCACATGTATATTACAAGAAAATTCTGGTCTAGCTGTGTAGCATGTAGTGGACATGCTGAGGGTAAAAAAAATGTTATATTACTCAAAATACATTAAGATTTCTAGAATAGAGTTGCTAATAATCCCTGAGCTAAAGCTCTTTATTCCAATTCCCCTCCCAAATGAATAACAATCTTTCTTTGAGGTTTACAATTGGAATTGATCTCTTTAATAATTTATGATCGCAAGCGTTTAAATAAAATTTCCTACAAACTGTTCAAACTTGCTACAAAATATTTTTGCACAGAGTTCACAAATATTCATTTTGTTAACTATATCCTAAAATCATTGTCTAGTTATAGTTTATTTTCAACAGGAGTCAAAAGGGAAGGGGAAACAAAGTTGAGAGATGGAGGCTTGTGATAATTACTTATTGTAACATGAAAATAACTGCTAGAAGAAGTTTTAAAATCTGTAATAATGAGTATTAAAAATATAAAATGTGAAGGATGAAAGAGGAAACTTTTGAGAAAAAAGAAAGGTTGGTGATTTTTCTTCCATTTTTAAATATGCAGTTTGCCAAATCATGGAAGATTCTCACTTCTGGCCGCAGAACAATCGAATTCTCTAAGAGATCACAATGAAGGTTTGTCAAATTCCCTGACTTTTCCAGGTTTTAGGAAAAAATATTGAAATTCCCTGACTTATTTGGCTAATTTCCCAATTCCCTGATTTTTCTAGATTCTCCAGGCTTTCCTGGTTATGTAGCATCCCTGGCCATTATTAATACAAAATGTAATGCTCCTTCAGATTTAGACTTTTTTGTAGCTGTTTACAAAAAGTTAAGCAGAAAAAAAGAATTACTTTTCTCAAGAGATATTTCAAAAACAAGAATGTATTCCATATCTATAGGTAATTTGATATCTATATAACTCTTTACAGAAAGCAATGTTTGTTGCCATATGATACATTCTAGATTAATAACAGCAGTAGTGTCCCCCCCCCCCCCCCCCCCATAGCCTCCAATCACATATAAATATTTCATAAATTATTTACAAAATATAAAACAATTTTATCTCCAGTAGAAAAAAAAAAAATGCATTACACTATATTTATTGTCATTCACATATAATAAGATCTGTTAAATGAACATAACAAAAAAATTAATATCAGGAGTAGGAAATTTTCAGAAATCCTACTCGCAAAAGATTTCTTTGGGTCAAGTCGCTAAGTACAACTTCCAAGGCTGCTTCGATGGGTTTCGAGTGAAAATGGCAGACACAATTTCAGTTAATTCTATAATTATTCAATGTTGTTTTAAAACCATTGGACCAAAAAAAACATTGGCTCTACACTTGTGAGTACACTAAAACCTCCATTAATGGTCACTTCTACCAACCGGCCATTTTTTCATAGAACGGAATGAGTTGTATTGAAATAATATTAGATCGAACCTCCGAATACCGTCACCTCTGAAAACCGGCCGTGGCCAGGGAAATTCACTCCGAAACGGCCACCAAAAGAAGACGAGAGCATCGTAACTTACGACATTTATAAAAAATCTTTTGTTTTGGACATCTGTTTTGTTCCCCAACCGTCCCTCCATTGCTGCTAGTGAGGAGCACTTTTTATTTTGTCGAATAGTGTGCTCGCCTTTTTCTTCCCCTTTCCCTCTCCACACAATTCTGTAGAGTCGTACTGGAGAAACTCTATGTACTGTACAGGTGTATTTATTCTCGCAGTGACGCAAGGAAATTGTGAAAGTAACATAAACAAATTAAAGTACGTTAAACTGAAGTGAGAAACTTCTTTTACTAATTTAAAATATAGTTTGAGAGTTAACTTTGTTAATTCGTTCATATTTTTGCACTATTTCACACACATAATGTGATATGACAATTAAATATTTTTTTACAATTTTTTTTTCTTCACAACTGGCAATAATTTTGAAATTGGCAGTGAAAACGCATCATATTTGAAAACCTTTATTCAATACGGTTATGCTGATGCCCTCACCTCCTATCTGTTCTATATGGTTCCTCCCTCTCTACGCAGAAAAAAAAGGAGTAAGCCTTTGCCAGCCACATTTGCCAGCCATTTGTCTCTAGTTTTCTAAATTGAACATGAGTAAAATTTATAAAAAGAAATTTTTATCACTCAGTGTAAAATTGAAGGTTATTGATGTTAGTAAGATGGACATTAGAGCATGGAAATTAGCAGAAAAATATGGATGCAGAAGAATGCAAATAAATGAAATTTTAAAGAATAAAGAAGCGCATCGTGAGAAACATCTTAGAGGTGAAAGTCTAGAAAACAAAGTCAAATGTCACAAAACTGGGAATGAAGCAATTAATGAAATGCTATTAGAATGGTTTAGAAATTGCAGATCTAAAAATTTACCAACATCAGGGCCCATTTTGCAAGAAAGCGCATTGAAAATTGCCAAAGAACTTGGTATTAATGATTTCAAAGCTTCTAATGGCTGATTAGAAAATTTTCGCTTGAAAAATAATATCGTTTGTGAAAAATGATGTGAAAAATAATTAAAAAATTATAAAATTTTTGAAGCATTTTACTGAATTAATTAGTTTTTGTTATTTTTCTAATCAGTTGAAGCAAAACCTCCATATACCAGTCACCTCTAAGAAGCGGCCACTTTTACACAGTCCCATCACTGGCCGCTCTTCAGAGGTTTTACTGTACTCCTAAGCAGTGGCGCCAACTTATATGAGCCCGTGGGACCCAAGCCCAATAACTTTGAATCATACATAACGTACCCTGTTTTCATTGTTCTTGTTACTTATTTCATTATTATTTTATTATTCATTTTTCTCCTTAATTTTTTTTCTTTCCCCTGATAGCCATGTGTTTTAATTCTCCAACTGACAACCATAAATCCCAAATGACTGAAATGTTTTGCTCCATGTTTAACTTTTTGCTAGTTTAATTTGTAGTCATGTTCATGCTATCATGACATTACAATGAATATCAGTGCTTGTATAAGGAAAAACGCATGAGAATATAATTTAATAAAATTGCAAATTTACTAAAACATGATAGCTTGACTTAAAATTCTCATCTTTCACCACCTGTCAACCCTTCAAAGAAAAACAAACTGGTCATACCTTTTTACAAAAATATTTTTGAGCCCATTCAATATTTTTGAGCCCACCCAATATTTTTGAGCCAACCCAATATTTTTCAAAAGTTGGTGCCACTGTATCTAAGCACTCTGGTAAGAGGATTGGAGATGGTTGGGAAAATAAAAGATAATTAGGCTTTGATTTTTCAGAAAATGTTGTTTGGCTGCATTCCAGAAAGCAGTATTTATAAGTTCTTGTGAATTTTAAAAGGTATTTACTAAAAACAAAAGTACCATAGCTGAACTCTGGTACAAATTAAGCACTGCTTATGAGTGTGAAACAACGATTAGATAGTCAAAAAATAAATACCGTATTTACTCGTGTATAGGGCGCATGCGTGTATAAGGCGCACCCCTGCTTTACAAGTAAAAATGGCGATTTCTTTAAATCTCGTATATAAAGCGCACCATAAATTTGATACGCTAAGAATGACCAAATGAACTTCAGTAAAAAAAAAGTCTAAACAAACATTAGACTAGACAGAAAACAAGACGAAAATGCATTTTTAGACTTCGGGTTGTAAGAGAATGACGGGAAATAGGAATGAGTGACGGTAAAGAAAATTGCTAGTTAGCATTTAGATAATGTCATTAGCTCTGTTGTATAAAAAAACTGCAAGGAGTGAAATAAATATGCGGTAATACTTCAATTAAGTAACATTTTCCGAGTTTTAATATCTTCTTTGAATAATTTCTTGTTTCATATGTATATCGTTCGACTGCATCCAACAGTAAAAAATTATTCCGTGTATAAGGCGCACCTAGGAGTTTTGCCCTAATTTTTTGGAAAAAAAGTGTGCCTTATACATGAGTAAATACGGTAATATAAAAAGAATTATTCTCTTGCTAAGACAACTTTTCTCAATCTCATCAGCCTTTATATAATTGATATGTTACCCTTTTTCTTAATGTAGCCATTATTATACTTGATACAATAGGTTAGTAATCTTACATTTGGTCTCAATGATTTTAGCAACTTAGTAAATATTAAATCAACTAATTACCCTTGGCCACCAGTTTGGTCTCCCTTAAATGTATACTAAGCATTATATGATGTGACTTTTATTCATAATTTAATTTACTTTCGTATTCTTTCACCAAATAGGAAAATTGATAGAGAAATCAAGAATTTGGTATTTTTATGATAGACGAGTGCAGATAACAAATCCCCAAACTTTGTTCTCATTGCTTTTCATTAATTTTATTTAAAATATATTTCTTTATTAATTTTTTTTTTAAGAAGAAAAGAAAAGAAAATAATAAACAATACCAAATCATGACATTTAATTTGAACATCAAAGCATGGTTTTACTTTACCACAAAAAATTTTTAAAAATGCTAACTGGTGAGTTAAAAAATGCTATTGCAGAGCTATGATTTGTGCCCAGCTAACATAAAAATACCAAGAATTTTTTGAGATCATGGCTACTTTTATTTGGTTTTATTCGAAAAAATAATTTTTATTATAAATGAGCACCTTGGATGTGAAAAATGAAGAGATCAGTCTGTAAATGTTTATGACAGAGACTTGATTAGGACTGTCATAATATACATGAAACAATGGCAATTTATCATCTACACCCAGCTGACATTAAAGTACCAAAATGGCCACCTGGCATATAAAAAGTGAAACGATTGGATTGGTTCTGTTAATGACAATCACATGACTTAAGCTATAATTGTACAGATTACAATGATACAACTTTGTTACCTTATTCATAACAAACGTATGGAAAGTAATAAGATATGGCACAAATAAATATTTACATATAAAGAAAGTGCAAATCCAAGGAGAAATTCTGAAAGAAAAACTGTCAAAATTCAACAAAACTTACCTTCACAGGAGAATATTCAAACAAATTCCTTTCATAATAATGACTGTGACTTGGAAAAAAATCATAGCCACTTAAACTTCTGAAAATAAAAATTTTAAATTATATATAATAATAAATATAATAATTTTATTATATATTATATAATATAATTATAATAAATATAATAATTTTAAATAAATAAAATAATGTATAATCAGAAATAACATTATTTCTCTGTATGTGAAAACGCACAGATCAAACATTCCTTTAATTTTATAATAATTGGTAAAATAATGGTTAAAATAAGAATACAGTACCATTTCTGTCAATTTTTTAATAAATATAGAAAATATTACAGTAAAATTGGTCTTTTGAACCAAACTTTTTGAAGCGGGAGAACTGGGAAAGAAAAAGATGGTCATACTGAGAAAGTAATTGTTTATAAATGAAATTCTAATGACCTGAGAGAAAAGTGAAAACACTCGGCATCTTAGACATTGCTTCAAAAATCACGTCAGCAAGTTTCATGCTTTTTCTTTTAAAAATTAATCTGAAAATGTCTCAGAAAATTTTGAACTGCTGAGGGTGGAAAAACATTTTTTCGCATACACCCTTAAATGCTAAAAAAACCTGATTTTTCTAACATAAAAAAATAATTACATATATGAATGTAATTGTTTACAGTGTTAATCATTACTTCAGTTATTAATATTGCATGTTGTCTATATTAATTGAAATAACGCTTGCATTCAGTGAAAACTGGAGCTTAGTGAATTTATTAACATGAGCTTGTCAGTAAGGGCTTATAAATATTGAAACAATCAGATTGCTAAAAATAAGATATATATTTTCATTATTTATTACGCTATTTAAACTTTTTATTTCATGGTTTAGTGATAGTACGTAAGATTATAATTATCACTATCAACTATTAGAATAATTTTACAATTGATATTCTGTTTAGGGGGGAGGGGGGGATCACTAGATAGGAAAACAAGCTTGGGCGATGCTAACCTAGTAAATAATGTTCAATGAAACTCACTTAAGATTTCCCATTTAATGTACAATCCTGCTTAAGATACAAATGATCTGCAGTCTCTTGAAACAGAAACCTGTATAAAATTCCCTGGACAACATACAAAATTTCCTAAGTCCCCTGATTCATTACTTAAAGGAGTTTCATTATATTTTTCAACTGTTCTTTATTTGTGTCCCTAACAGCCACTTTATTTGTCAGTTCCCAGTGATGACACTGAAACATAAAAATTATTTTCCAGTTTACCAAATTTGTCATACTATGCAATTCTAATAACATAAAGAACTTTAATTCAAAGTTGATCAATTGCGATTTCCTTATGAACATGTTTTAATAGGCTTGACTACATGGAACTCAAATTAAATGATTCATTTTCTACAAATAGATGAAATAAAAGATAGAAATAAATTCCATTTCAGACAAATTTTTTATCATAGCACAATATGATATTCATTTTAGCTGCTAGAAACAAGAAAATTTTCAATTTAGGATAAAATGTCATTATGAGCAGACTCTAATACTACTTTTTTTCTACAAATAATCACACACTGGGGGAAAAAAAAAAAAAAAAAAAAGGCTTTGAAATGACACATAATTAACAAAGTGTTCACATATGCTTCCTAAAATTTACTACTTATATTTTTGTGCTCTGAGAATTAGAGATGCAACAAATAATGGTTTAGCCGAATAACGAAATGTCAATTATTCGGCCTAGTTGTGGCCGAATATTTGATTTATTCAGTCACCAAATAACGAGCTTGTCAGGTTTGGAGAAAACATCTGCTATAGAACTGTAATTTATGGTATTTTTATCTTAATATTTTATGTATTGTATGGGCTGTGTACTGAAGTTTCAAGGTGACATTCTTTCTTTGTCTAAAGCCTGAGTGAACAGATGGTGAGAGAAAAGAAAAGAAAAGAAGATTGCAGAGGGGAGTGTTTGACCTTCTGAGATGTCTATTGAAGAAGAGAAAATAAAGGATTTCCAGGAATAAGGGGGGGGGAGTTAAATTGGGGAAAAGCAGGAATTGAGAAGGGCAGTGTTTGGGTGAGAATTGGTCAGTTCGGACCGTGAGAGCAGTGGTGGACAGAGGTCCCTGTGTATAGTGCTCGGGTCGAACAGCATAGGCTGAGAACCCATGTGTTGGGAGATTCGAAATTGATCTCCGATAAAGTTAATCTAACGAGTATAGAGTGAGAGGGAGAAGGTGTAATTTGAACAGTACACAGCCAACTTTTTACCGTATGTAATTTAATGTTGAACTGGATCACCTATATCCGAGTTGTACATGTAAATAGTGCATTATATTGTGTACATAGAGTATAAATAAACTGTTAATTTAGTTAATTGACAGCAATGGTGTTCATTTACACAATCCTCACAGAGGGTGACCGATATCACCTAATAATATCGGTGGTGGAAGCAATAACTACTACGGACTTTCTTCAAAGTTGTGCGGGCTAAGAGGAAACGTCTGACAGAGCTCATTTTTATTTAAAAACAAAATATAGAATGCACTATATGCACAATTCTTACATATTTCCCAATATATTATTTCTTTTTTAAAAAAATATTTGTGTCCAGATTTTATTTTTTAAAGCATTATTTTATTCGGAGAAAATGTTTGGCCTAAAAATCGCATTAATGATATAATTTGCCCCCCCCCCAATTTAAAAAAAAAAACTTAGCAAAAGTTCTTTATCAGCTACTATCTAGTTATATTTTAGTAGATATTAGGTTATGTTGTTGTTGTACTTTGAAATAATTACGATTTTTTAAAAAATAATAGAAAACAAATTTCAACTTCTACATTGGAGAAAAAAACCCCAAGAAATTAAAAAAAAAACCATTGATAGAAAGAGATGTCCTCTAAAATGATGGAAAGAAATTAAGGTTGATGTTATAAAGCTGACAAATAACAAAAGGCTTTTTTTTTCTTTTTTTGCTATACCAGCAAAGTAAACAGCACTGCTAAGAAGTGTATAATAGAAATACAGTATGGAACCATTTATCTAGAAACCAGTTAACTGGAAAACCATTTATCCGGAATGATATTTCGAATATTCTAATAGACTGATGTTAGAATCTTTTTAGAAAAAAGTGTCATACACAATCAGTTTGACATATACATTGCTTAAAACAATTGTATAGTTTGATAACAGCATCTAGTATTTGAAATAGAAGCATATAATCATATTACAGATTAATAAATAATATTATAGATGTTTTCATTTTTATGCCAAGAAAACAGAAGAATTTTTGTTCAAGGAGTTCCCATAAATTATCTTCTTTCAAACTCTAACAATTGATCTTACTTGCATTAAATTCTTGATTCAAGTAGTCTAATAATCAATTTAAAATTAGAAGTAATACCACAACTACATATGTTTCACAAAATTTATCAAATGGATGCTGCTTTAATGCCCAACCAGTTATCCGGAATACATCTGACCCCCCAACCATTCCGGATAAATGGTTCTGTACTGTATCTGTAAGGAAAATAAACTTAAAAAATATTTACTGTATGATATCATATGTGTTAGAAAGTTAAGAAAAAAAAAAGCATTAGTTAATTTCACATAAAATTTTCACAACAGTTTTACCATATAAATATAAAAATATTTCTTAAAGTATTATTCGGCTAAGGCCAAATAATGGACTTGCTATTGAACCAAAGCTGAATACTTGGAAAATATGATGAATATTTAGCTTTGGCCAAATAATCATTGCATCTCTACTAATAATTTTGAATTATTTTCAAATGTTTTATTCTATTATTTCTTTATGTCCTCTTGATATACCAATTAAAACAAAACTTGACACTTTCATAGATTTTTAAAGAATGAATCTAAAATTATACAAATGAATTAAGAAGTATTTTCACTTTACTTTGGATAAATTGTTGTATTCAACTTGCCAAACTGGTCTGCAACATTTACAATGACAGGTGGTCTGGCCCATGAAACATCAATGGAATGCCCACTTAAGTTAAATCCTAAAAATAATATTTAAGAAAGAAAATACAATTAATCAATGTCAATAATTCTCAAACGAAAAACTATTTCCTAGAGCATAAAGAAACTAGCAACACAACCGTGGGCTAAAAATTAGCAACTTGATATTTTGCATATACCACTAACATCATTGTACAAAAAGTAACATTAGTATAGTATAAGGCTGGCCTGTCCGACCCTTTATTAAGCAGGGGTGCATTTTAGCTTTTGGCAAGCAGTGAAGGGCGGTATTATTAACATGGTTCAAAATATGCAACAAAATCATCTTCTAATATTAATACCAATACATATATGCAAATTCAAAATGTACTAAAGACAATGGCCCAATAGATCTAACGTGCCATGCAAAAAAAGAAAAAAAAAATCTAAATAACTGTAAGTTGTAATAAATTTCAAATAACACATTTTTTTGTGAGAGATTATTTCACAAATTTTTGAATTGGAAGGAGCCAGAAAAAAATATCACCTATTATTACAATAAAATGATAATAAGAGATATTATCAGGTGTTAGGATGCAAATACTCTGCAGTAGCTACAATATTTTTGGAGGTGTAAATTTGCCATAATGCCAAATAGATCTAACGTGCCATGTAAAAAAAAATAATAATAATAAATAAATAAATAAAATCTAAATAACTGTAATTTGTAATAAATTTCAAATAATATATTTTTTTGTGAGGGATTATCTTACAAATTTTTGAATTGGAACGAGCTAGAAAAAAAAATCTCTTATTATTACAATAAAATCATAATCAGAGATATTATCAGGTTTTTTGAAAAACAAATACTCTGCAGTAACTACAATTTTTTTGGAGATGAAATTTGCCCTTATAAAAAGTACAGAAATAAAGTCTTAGGTGATTTCAAAAAGATAGCCAGGAAGATCTTTCATTGATGGAAATCCCTTTTCAAGATTTTATAGTTATTTTTAAAAGACAAAATCATCAAAACATTCAAAGGTCTAGGGGAGAAAAAGACAGCCTTTATTTTGTTTTATAAAACAGCCAAATAGTTAGCAAAACAATGTCTATATTATTAATGAAAATGCTGAGCTTTCATGCATGAAGGAAGAGGAATGATCACTAATTTGTCTTTTACATTTAATTCTTGTTATGTTAAAAAAGTTTTTGCCAACATTTAATAATTCCTATCTACATAATTTCCCTAAAAAAATAATTTATATAGAATAACTAAAATTTCACTAATTAGACTCAACTCCAGGATGATGGCTAATCTACTAGTATAGCTTGTTGGGATATTTTTTTATTATTATTATTATATTAATAAGACTGCTTTTTGGGACACAGATGTCATATACACAACACATTTGCACATGTTTTTTTTTTTTTTCCTCTCATCAATTTGACATACCACATCTGTGCTTAGGAGAAGATCCGTTTAATAAGTTTATAACAATTGTTAGGGAAATAAAATGAAAAAAAAAAAAATAAATAAATAAAAGATTTCAGTGAAATGTGCTGTTTACATGATGCAACTGCATGCATGCAATATAGCTATAAGTATTAATATTTACTATTTATTGTGAAAATTGATGACGCATATATGACATCTGTGCCCTTCTTTGTTACCCCTTTTTTATGAAATAGTAATATTCGCCTTATTTAACCTACCATTAGATAATGCAACTACAATACAGCATTCAATATCCTAGGTGATCTGCAGATCTGATCACAAAAACTTCAATCAGACTACTAATTTGAAAAATTTAGTGGTCCGCAGGACCAGTAACTTCTTCCTCCTCTCTGACAATTAAATGTAAACTTTTCCTCTTCTTGAAAAAAACCACGACCATTGAAATTATCTTTTAAAATAAACATGTTGTTCAATGAATTTGTACTAATATCTCTGGAATTTAGGTTCTTAAGTTTCTATTTAAAATAATTAAAATTTGACTTTCTGATAATTACTATTCAATTTGAATATCATAATTCTCATAAATATTTTTATAATTTTTGATAATTTCAAGTGCTTGAAGAGGCTACTTTAATATAGCTCAAGATTTTTTAAATTGCTATGTCACTGCTAAATCTGTAAAATTGCAGTTAGGTGTATAGATATACCTTACATAAAATTACTAATAGGAAAGATAATACCTCAAAATTGTTGTTTGTTTATATTGCATTAAAATAATTAGTTATAATACTTTTAATAAATCCTATATTTTTGAACATTTAAGAAAATATTACGTCATGAGAATGACTTTAACCGTCTCATATATGTGCAATAAACTGAATCTGCAGACATCAAAGTGAGAGTCATGAAACATTCCTCCAATCCCACCCTTTAAAAAAAAAAAATTCAGTCTCCTTTTTTTTTATAGTGTTTAATTTAATTTGCTAGGAATAGATTTTACTGCCTGCTAGTTAGCATCCATGCATTTGTAATACATAAATGGTATAAGCAAATGAGGTAACAATGAAATTTTTTCACAGAATAAACTTTTAAAACAAATATTTTTTTCCCTAATACAGTAGACTCCCTAAAATATGCACATCATAAAGATGTAAACAATGAAACTTTCATTTCAAATGTCGAGGCACAATTGTAGAACTTTTTAGTTTTATATCAATCTATATATATTTTAATATGCAATTCTCAATAACATACCTGAACTCATGGTTTTTCATGAAAGAAGTATACATTTGTTTGTGAAAAAATCAAGATGTTGCTGATATCACTGGTAATCACTATCTTTTAATCAAATATATTTATGCATTAATCAAACTTTGTTGGTAAATAAGACTAGCTAGACTTGAAATAAAACTAACTTACTTTATGATTTTGTATTTTGTTGCGAATTAATAGGTTACCTCTATGAGGAAAATTTCAATGAATTCAAGGAAAATGTATCACATCTTTACTATATAAGTTTCATTATACATTAGTATTAATTATATATTACTTGACTTATAATAATTTAATCCTTTTAAATATCACCTTACTTTTTATCATTTTAGTTCATTGCTTAAATATTTTAATATTTTATTAGGGGCCATTCATAAATGATATTTCGCTTTTTTCCTATGTAAACTTCTTTCCCCCCTTTGTCACAAAGTGTCACATATCACTTTACCCCCTCCCCCCCTATTGTCACATGTCACACTATATTACGTAAACATATACTTGCAATTCAAAACAAAACTCTACATTTTAGATCACATTTAAAATTTTAATTTTAAACTTTAACTATTTGTTTTAATGACATTCGTAAGCTGAACAATAAAAATGATTCATATTTTGCATAAAATAATTTTTACAAATGATTATAATAATAATAATATAGAATAGTAATAAATTATTAATATAAAAGAGCAATTAAAAACAATAGTATTTTGAAATATAATTTAGCATAGCTGGCTTTAAATTATATTTTTATAAATGCAAAATACTTTAATTTAAAAAAAAATCAGACTTCAAAATTTAATCTAATGAATTTTAATGCTTTTACTTTAATTAAAATGTGTGATGTCACATTTATTTTTACCCCCTCCCACCCCCTTGTCACAATTTCTTGAACCCCCTTCAAGCGTCACGTCATTTATGGACGGCCCCTTACTATATTGCAATCATTCATTGCATATCATTTTGATTGCATCATTGCATTCAAACGACTCTTTAAAATATGCAAACCAAGGCTAACTTATCATAATAACAAGGCTTGTCATTCCCTAAGTTTCCTTTGTCTGCAGTACACGTGATCAAAATTCACGTTGTTAGCGCCCTCTGTCGCTCAAATATATTGTTCAGCAAGGCCACTTTATCATAATAATAGGCCTTACAATCAGAAAAAAGTGTATGGGAGAAAATGTCCGGATAGTTGCGAACTCATAAACCGACTTTATACCGTAAGTATCGCCACCTGGTGCATATTACTAGTAATTTTCTAATTGCATAAGAAAAATCAAACTATATTATTCACAATATTATAAAAAATATTTTTCAAATTCCACTAAAATATATACGTAAAAAATACACTGAAAATGAAGAATTAAAAGTAAGAATTAATGGTACTTTATTAATGCAGAGTCATGGGCGTTATATATATATATATATATATATATATATTTAAAGCTTAACGTAATTTTCGGCTTCAGAAAGTATGATTTATTGCCAAATGATGTAAACAGTAATGAAAACAAACTTGTAAAATGTTTTGTTTGTCTTTTAAGAACTTATATGAATATTATTATTGTTTTTATGTACAATTTACTTATGTTTTTGCATAAAAATAGAAAATTGGCTTTTTTATATGAAATATATTGTATAACTATTGCAAAACATTTCTTCTCTATGAGAACAGAAAATAGGATTCCAGAAAATATGTTGCCAAATTTTCTTTTCTCGCCAAGACCATTTTCTCTATTTGAGAAAGGTACTTTGAAAAAGTATCGATTTAATATTATATAATGCAGTATTGGCTATTTTTCTGTAATATGTTCCGGTTTCGCATTTAAAGTTATCTGCAAATAAGCATTATTATAGAACAATGCGTATACGGTTAAAAAATGAAATTAGTTTAGCGCCAATTATACTTGCTTAATGAGCCAATTGGCTGTAAGTTTAATTAAGAAAGAAGCGCCAAATAAAGATTTACACTACAAGCGTAGCACAAAAAGAATTTATTTTTGAGGATAAACTTTGAGATGTGTTTAGTTTAAGTGATTTATAAATTTCTTATAACTTTCATTTTTTTAATGTTTATGATTTTTATCCGGTTTATACATATAGCTAACTATACAGGGAGACTAAAAAGAATTAAAATATAAGATCGGGGAATACATTAAATTTTAGGTATGAGAACATGTTTTTAATCGAAAATATTGAGCGTAGCGTTTATTAGTCAGGTAGAAGAATGTATACGCACAACCAGACCAGGAGGCGGCAGCACAGACAGTCATCTCATCGAGTTCACAGATGAAAATATAGGATTAGTTAAATCTCGGTTCCCATATTAAGACGCAATCGGTCTGCCAAATTATATCTCGGTGAAAACACCTAAAACCCTATTTTAGTGGTTAACTCATAAGTTTACCATTGTGCTTTCCTGCACCCAAAAGTATAAAATCATGGAAGTTTGGGAGTAGGAAAAAAATCGTAAACTTATGAGTCATCTGCTAAAATTGGGTTTTTTATTTTCTACGCAGATTTTCCTTGGCAGACCGATTGCGTTGTAATATGCTAATCAAGATTTAACTAGTCCTAGATTTTCATCCATGACCTCGATAAGGTGATTGTCTATGCTCCTGCTTCCCGGTCTAAATGAAATTATATACAATTGTTGCTATAGACAGTGATACTTTTAGTACATTTTAATAGATATTATATTTATAGCATAATGAAATTGATATGTATTATTGGGATTCACAATAATACCTTCCCTACAATAAAAGGTTCATGTAATACTCGTATCCTTTTACAGAGCCACATATTATAAGCTTAATTTAAATTTGAGGTTTAAATTAAGCTTAATTTAAAAATCTATATGTCATATACACAACTTCTCAAAAGAATCCCATATAATGAACTTTAATTCTTGAGAATTGCTAAAAGAGTAATAAAAAATGAGTATATACTTATCATTTAATGCGCAAAATTTAATAACATGGTATTGAATTTTCGAATCTCTATCACGACAAATTTGGAATTCTATCACTACATGGAAAGATATTTTTTCCCCCTGATTACGATTTTTGAGAGATTTACACAGCGGTACGCAACAGTTAATCATTTTTCATAAATAATTACAGTAAAATAAGTACATTTTATACCAAAGAAAAAAAAAAAAAACTGCCGAACTTTCGAAAATTGGAAAAATAACAAATCTCATTTGAAAAATACAAGCTTACAGCATATCGAAAAAAAAATGGAAAAGCATATATAGAAAACAAGGCCCGGGTGGAAAACAAATTATAAAATTTATACATTTGTTACTACAGCAGAGGGCGCTAACAACGGGAAAAATCACGAGGTTTCTGACCAAGTTTACTGGGGCCACGAAAACTTAGCGATTGCCAAGTTTATTATTATGAAAGTGGCCTTGATGACTAGTAGTACACACCAGATGGCGCTACATACGAGACAAAATCAGTTAATATGTTGGCAGCTATAGAGACAATTTCAACAATAGATTTTCTCCTGAATGCGAGGCCTGATTATGATAAGGGGGCCTTGATGCAAACAATACAATGACCAGAAATCTGCAAAATTCTAAAACCCATACAACCTCTGATCCCAAACTGTGCAGTTTTAAAAGGGAGTCTATTGTACTTATAATGGAGAAATTTCACCCGGGAGGAATACGTTTTCTTTTGTGTGTAACTGATAAAGTTTATCTTGAAATTCTCAAAAATCCACTCAGAATCGTTAAAATAATTCTAAATAATTTTTAATTACTGTTTTTAACAACGTAAAAACATAAACAAAACCACGTGATACAAAAACGCGACGTGATTGGTTGTGACGTCATTTGCCACGAAGTCGAAATGTTTAAGTTTTGCACGCATTCTTTTTCCCATTGCTTTTCATATTTGCAACCTTGTTTCATCAGTTTCTACAAATTTATTTAATGTTAGCAACTTTAAATTTATAAAAAAGTAAGACTTAACTTATCTTAATATAAAATAGATCGTTTACTTTTTATTTTCATTAAAATTTTAATTTGAAAATGTAGATTTTCGGCCTTAGAAATGTAGATTCGGGCAATCGGACAATAGGCTCCCAAAAAAAGGATTCTATTTCCATGTTAGTTTTTAGGAAATGATTCTGATTTCATCGGCCCAGAAATACGAGGTTTAAAATCTAAAGGATATGTATTTCTGTTCTACTTTTATTTTTATTTACTAAATAATAATAATGATTAAAATGAAATGAAAGATTAAAAGCTAAAACAGTAGTTCGTGATTTTTGATTGTTGTTCTTGAAATGAGTTATATTCTTATTTCAGTATATTTTAATTTAAATAAAGTTTAAATTATTTTACAATACCGATAAAGTATATTTGATATAAAATAAAATATTGAGAAATAAGACAGACGTTTTGTTTATTTAATACTTAATATGTATTTTCTGACTTCTGAGTAAAAATTTTCTCGGTAAACTACAAAACTTTGTATCAAAGCTGAAAAGAGAAGTTTATAACAATACCTGAGAAAATTAAAATTGTTACACTAAAATCTCTCCTATAGAAAGTTATAAAAAAGAAAAAAAAATCATCCCTTCCCCTCCCTTTCACACTTAAAAAAAAAAAAAAAAAAAAAAAAAAGTCATAATGTTTTTTTTCTTTTAAATATATAAAGTATTATTTAAAACTTTTATTAAAAACATACTATACGGAAAAAAAAAAAATAAGCTCAAGTTGAGACAAACATTGTGATACGGATCATTTTCTAAAAACTACTGTACAACTTTTTAATATAACATTGAATAATGAACAGGAAATCAATCTAAATTTTTAGATTTATTCAATTTTTTAATTAACAAATATAGAACCAAGTGTAATTTGTTTAAGTTTGAACCAAGGCTAACTTATCATAATAACATGATTATGATAAGGGGGCCTTGGTTTGAACAATTTAGTTTTCTTGGAAAGTTTATCTTGTAGTCGTGACAGGTTACTTCTTCCAACTAAAATTTGAATAGCTAGTTTGCAATAACTTCTAAACAATCCGTGGCGTGCTCGTAGAGTATCCGCTAGCTGGCCAGATAGCCCGGGTTCGATTCTGCGTGTTGACATTTTTTTTAAAAAAGTTTGCTAATGCTTCGATTTTTTTTTTTTTTTTTTTCATTTTCATTGAAAATATACGCTTACTAATTACGCTTGTTTTTTTATGAAAATTTATTATTTCATTTTAAAAGTGATATTTATGTTGGAGGAATTACAGGTTACTTTGTGTTTAATTTGTGGAGATTTTTTTTTCTCATAAGACTGTCTACCTTTTTATATTTTAAATACTTGTCTCAAATAATGCATAATATTTTATTTAAAAAAAGAAAAAGCGTAACAAAATGAATACTTTTTTAATAGTTAGTTTTAAATATTAATATATGTCAAATAATGAAATAGAAAAATGTTTATCATTACTGACTCTGAAATGTACAATTAATCGGTGACATATATAAAAAATATTCAGAACAGAATATTAATTTGGAAAAATTTCCTATGCAGAGCATTACTTCTTAGCTAGTGTTTGCCTTCAAAAGAAAATAAAAACGATATAAATAAAAAATATATATATATCTATTCTGATTTATTATGTAAGTCTAGCTGACGATTTATTATAAAAAGTATAATCGTATATGTATGTATCATAGATTATATGTCATGTGGGATCAGCAAACAATTTTTAAATTTCTAGTTGAAAATTTTTGCTTTATTTTTGTTAGAGTGAAAAAAAAAATAATATAATTTATCCATTTTTATTCATCTAAAGTTAAATACATGTAGACATTTGATATCAAAATTATTATTTATAATTTACAGAAAATAATAAATTTTCACTTGAAATTCCATAAAATACATATATACATTAAAAATATATAATGGTAAATAATAACTATAAATAAAATAAACAAATAAATAAAAATCTAGGCATAAAATAGCTTATATTTTCGGTAGTAGAAATTTTATTTTACAATTGAGATAAAATATAAATTTTCATGAAAAAAAAAAAAAAAACTTAATTCTATACACACAACATAAACATAATATTAAACTCCCCCCCCCCCCCCAAAAAAAAAAAAAAAAAAAAAAAAAACTTTAGCTAAAAGTGTTATTTAGGGAGCCAGAATTTGCTTTAAAAATCCCCCAAAATTTGAATTCCCCAGTGTATTAAAGCTACTGTACATTAATATAGAACAAACCTTTTCTTACTCCCCCTCCCTTCATTTTTTTCTGGATATGCTACTAATTCAAAAATACTTATTAAAAAGTCTGAAAATGCTTCGTTGTGAATGTAAGCTTGACTGTAAATTTGTTTTGATAAATGGTTTTTTTTTTTTTTTTTTTATATATATTATGTTAATGTTTGTTATATACACTAAACATGGATATCAAAATTAGAGGTGTTTCAAAAAAAAAAAAAAAAA
Organism: Maratus speculifer; assembly: GCA_964019185.1. Lineage (NCBI taxonomy): Eukaryota > Metazoa > Arthropoda > Arachnida > Araneae > Salticidae > Maratus > Maratus speculifer. The sequence goes on from OZ025295.1 coordinate 208,655,133, forward strand.
AAAAAAAATGCATTATGATTATTGAATAATGAACATATATATATATATATATTTTAAACATAAGCTATCGATTACTTGAAGGCACTTCTTAATATGCATAAATAAAAATGAATGACTATCTGTATGATACATAAATATTTTTCTTGTATTCCATATGCGATTATTCCCTTTCATATTTTCAGAAAAAAAATATTAAAATTATATTTATATTCAATCAATAAATACGCATACAAAGGAAGAATAGCAGATTATAAGTTTACAAAAACATTTCTATCAAGTTAACATCAGAATAAATTATCGTTATCATTGTTAGGAACGCTAAAAAAAGTGCTTATCAAGCGAATTTACTGTACTATATGTGAAACATGGCACTATACAACATTTATAACACACTTTGCTACTCATTTTTAATACAGAAAATTTAAAAACATATAAGAAATGTATCAAACACTTAAGCCAGCAACGTAGTACTACGATGTTTACATGGCAAATGACGTCACAGTCGCTTTCGTCCGCGATGCAGCGTTTTCGCGCCAAGCCAAAAACTGCAGTTTTAAAATTCATTTAGTGAATTATTAAAGCTTCAAATATACATAAAAATGGTATCAATTTTCTTGATTTTTTCTGCTCTTCAATATAAAAGTGAAAATGAAAATCGTGAAATTTCTCCATTGACTCTGTCATATAGAATTAGTCTGAAATTGATAACGATGCTTACCATTCAGTTTAGTTAAGGCAACTTCTGCATCATGTCGAGTAAAGAAATGAACAAATGCAACATTCCCAATCTTCCTCACCTTCTCAATGGGAAGAATACCTTGGCATGAAAATAAATTCAGCAGAGCACTTTCACTTATATTTAGGGAAATATTACGAACAAACAATGTTGTGACCTAAAATAGAATATATATCTTACTAAAAAGAGATGGTAAAACATAATACAGTAGAAGATTTATATAAAGCAAACGTAAAAACACAAGGTTGTGCGTTATATAGAATATGCATTATATGGATCATATTTCACACATCATCAAATTTATCTCATAAATATAGACAAACATTCTGAAACATATCAAAATACATTAGAGTATCTTTATACTGCATTTCTTATCCTGATTATAAATTTTTGTATTACAGTAAAACCTCTAAATAACGGACACCTCGGGAATACAGAAATTGTCCGCTATTCGGAGGTGTCCGCTATTGGGAAAACCTCAAACATACAAAAATCGCTAAGAAATGCTAAATATTTCATTAATTGACATTTGTATGTTCTAAAACCTCTATTATATGATTAATGAGAAATTAAAATTATTTTTTAAGCAATAAAACTTAAATAAAATTGTACCCACCTTTAACTGCTGTTTGTTACATTGCTATTAAAGAAAAATCTGTTACAAAAGTTTATTTTTGCTTGCGATTACGTGTAATTTGTTTTTCAATGTGATGTTATTGGTCATTATAGAGTTCCGAGCAGGGATAGAGATTACACTTTTTGATCATTAAAAACATAAAATTTTCCGGGGGGACTGAATTCTACAATGAACTGAATTCAACAATGAATGAGAAGGAGAAATTTCCTCAGCCCACCCTCTATATTTATCTGTGATCACAAAATTTGTGACACATTGCCCTGATAAATTTAACGACCTTTTTACTTTTATTTATTTTTTTCTTGTTAAAAAATACTCTTTCATCCCTTATCACCGAAAATATTGTCCGCTATTTGGAATGTCCGTTATTCAGAGGTTAAACATAGAAAAATTTAGGTTTTGGGAGCGGGGATTGGAAAACTGTCCGTTAAATAGAGGTGTCCGCTATTCGGGAGTGTCCGTTATGGAGGTTTTACTGTATTTAGATCATTCTACATTTTGTTAACTATACTTTTTTAAAATGGTCCAAATGCATTAATTAATGGTCAAATCATTTATTATATTGATTATTTCAGAAATATTTATTGCAATAATAATTTTTTTTTATTAAAAAGTTCTAAATTAAGGAAATAAAACTGAACTAATGCATTAAATTTAGTTTTCTAGACGGTAGCAGTTTTTTTACAATCTTGAAATTCAGATGCTTCTTCATGGCAAAATTCATTGTTTACATCTGAAAAGTTGCGTGTTATATAGAATTGCATTATAAATATCTTCTACTGTAATAATAAATAAATAAACAGAAAATAATTATATGGAAGAAATTAATTTTTATAAAATTACTGCAGATAAAAAAGATGGGTAAATACATAAGTCCCATATTTGGTCACCAGCAGAGCTAAACAGTTTATTTATGTATTTTTAAGGATGTTTTGGTAAAATGAAAGATTTAAATTTACTTATTCTATGTAATATTTTTGTCTGAACACTTTTAAATGTGTTATGCAAGATTTGAAACATAAATTATTTGGCAAATTTCAGCTGTTTTTCAACAATCAATTATATAATCAACAAGTTTAGATTGTAAGTTTTACATTTCTTATGCACTTTTTTTTTTGTCCTTCTTGGTTACAAAATTTTTTTTTTTTTTTTTTTTTTTTTTTTTTTGTCCTTCTTGGTTACAAAAAATAGCCTCTTTGTTTCTAACATTTATTAATTTTAGAATTTCTTTGCTTTTGTTTTTTCCCCAGCAATACTGAATCCAAAAATTATTTTCAATTGAGAAAAATAAATATCTTCACCTGCTTGTAACTTATATGGCAAATACACTTATGGCACTTATACAGCAATTAAAAACATTTATTTAGCCATGATTAAGCAATAACAAAATCTCTGGTGTTCAACTGTCGTAGAAGACCCCTTGTTGTATAACTCGAATAATAATCGAAAGTTTCGCGCTGTTAAGCAGAGAAGAATATCTTTTCTTTTCACGTGCTGTTTGATATTCAGGCATTCAGGGATTAAATGCATGAAATATATTTCATGGTGCTGCCATCTATACTACATGAGAAAAAGTTCATTCAATGCTGCCATCTATATAAAAATTAATAAAACAAAATCTGTCATTCTGATAAGTATTTGCACTTTTGTTAGAGAGCAAAAAAATACATCTTTTTAAAATTTGAATATCTATATATCTACAGATATGAAAGTCTTCTATATTCAGCTAGTAAAACTTTTAATAATGCATAAAAATAGATATTTTTTTCTAAAAATAAAAAAAAATTCATAAATATTTTTACTGATAAATCTATTAAAAGTTAAATATCAGATTTATAGTTTTATTTTTGAATTAAATTACACAAGTGGGTTATTCTCTGCAATAGTGCAAAAAGCGATTCCCAGCCATATAAATGCTCTAAATTTCATTTAATTTTTCGTTTATTAGAAGATCTAAAGTTTGTTTATTAGGGACAGGAAGTAAAATTTCAAAATAAACAAATTTAATATTTAAAAATGTAAGATATATCATGCAAATATCATTCCCTTACCTTTCCCCAACCTGTACTACCATACTTCACTGTCTGATTTTTTCCATCCAGAAACAAAAATAATTAAAAACACCCTAAAATAAGTTTGTATTTGGTGCCTTACAAAAAGTAATAAAAATATTATTTTTTACTATAATTATATAGTCTACTCGATCAATTATATGTTTCCCCATGTTAGACCATCATTCCCTCACACATTGCTATTATCTCAAATATCCTATCACTAAAAAAGAGCAGCAGTCTAGCATCCTATACAGCAGGCCTGTCCAACCTTTTACAAAGCAGGGGCGCATCACAGCTTTTGGCAAGCAATGAAGGGCGCCATTATTAACATGGTTCAAAACATGCAAAAAAATCGTATTTTAATGTAAAACAAAATGTGTGTATATATATATATATATATATATATATATATATATATATATATATATATGTGCAAATGAGACATAATGCTCCTATAGATCTGAAGCGTCATGTAAAATAAATAAATAAATAAAATAACAATGAATTGTAATAAAATTCGAATAATACATATTTCTGCAAGGATTGTCTCAAACATTTTTGAATTGGAAGGAGCCAAAAAATAAAATATCATCTATTATTAAAATAATATGTTAATCAAAAATATTAGGTTTTTTTTTTCTTTTTTTTTTTTTCTTTTTTTTTTTGGGGGGGGGGGGCGCAAATACTCTGCAAAACTATTTTTTGAAGTATCTTTTGCCATTATAAAAAGTATAGAAACAAAGACATGAGTGGTTCCAAAGAATGAGCCTGAAAGAACTTGCGTTGATGGAAATCCTTTGGCACGATTTTATAGATAAAAAAAAAAAAAAAAAAAAAAAAAAATACCTGAAGTTTTAAAGATATACTTGGGGAAACACAGCCTTTATTCCCTCTTATAAAACAGCCAAATGGCCAGCGAAATAACATCAATAACAATAACAAAAATTCTGAGCTTTCATTAACGTATTAAAAAAATTATTGCCGACATTTATTAATATCAGCATAATTTTCATAAAATTTTTTATAAAACCTAACTATAAATTAATAAAGAAATGTAAAAGCAAATGATTAATTAAAAAAAAAACTTACCATGTGCTGTTGCCTTTTTAGGTGCGTTCGTAATTATGTAAATACATAGCACCTATTGTTGTCGCTCAGTCCGTCCGTCTGTCTGCCTGTCCGTCCGTCTGTCCGCATATAACAACGCAAAAACTACCCAACCGAATCGTTTCAAATTTAAAATACATAATTATAACATAATTTTGTCGAGTCATTTCAAATTTTATGAAAATCGGATGGATAGATCAATTACAGGGACAATCAAAAGGATTCCGTTACATTACGGTCAATAGGGAAAAAAGTTTCAAATGCATTTTAATCGTTTGAAATTTAAAACATATAATTATTGCGTAATTTTGTTGAGTCATTTCAAATGTTATGAAAATCGGATGCATAGATCAATTACAGGGCAATCAAAAGGATTCCGTTACATTGCGGTCAATGGGAAAAAAAATTTCAAATGCATTTTAATCGTTTGAAATTTAAAAATATAATTATTACGTAATTTTGTCGAGTCATTTCAAATGTTATGAAAGTCGGATGCATAAATCATTTACAGGGACAATCAAAAGCATTCCATTACATTACGGTCATTTGGGAAAAAGTTTCAAATGCATTTTAATGATGTTACATTCATTCGAACATAATAGAATTGGCATGAATCTGTGAAATATATACTAAAATATGCATTGTGTACAATCTATGATGCAAAGAATTTTTATTATTAAATTACAGGGCCACACAAAAGTATTCCACTACATAATGCTATACTGGGAAACATTGTTTGGGACGTGTTTTAATTATATTCAACTATTTCACATTTTATGAATAAGGTGTACGTTGCTCAGATGTAATAAAAATTACTTCCTGCATATTTACAGAAACGTAAAGATTTCGACTTCTATACTGTATCCGGAGCTACTATATCAGCAAGATCTGAATATTTTTAAAACTTCGTTATCGTACGAACGCACCTCATTTGCTACGTTCACGTGCAATTTCCAACTTGTTTTTAATACGTTGCTTATGTTACAATTGTTGATACGTGAAATACACTTGTAGAGATTTTTAAAACGTATCTCATGAAATTATCACGGATTTTAAATAAAGTATCCTTTACAAATGAATTGCATTTAAAAAACAAAACAAAAAAGACTACTAACGGGAAACTTTCAAAAGGGCGCCAAGAAAACTTGCAAAGGGCGCCGCGTTGGACAGCCCTGCTATACAGCAATACACAATAATTGCAATACACAATAACTGCAATACACAATATTGCAATACACAATAATTAATTATACGTTAATTTTAAAATATTAATTGAAATTATATAATGGAAATTTTTTTATTAAATATAAAGTGATTAAAAAATAACGAATTAAATTAATATTATTAACACCTTCTAAATTTACTTCCCTGTTATGTGAATCCTTATTATGTAAGGATTCGTGCATATCAGGGGATTCAGGGAAATTTAGGTGTTTAGTACCAGAAATTGCGTTAAATGCTGGTAGCTATTAGAGATGAGTTCGGTTTCACTTTTCGGAGCCCAGTTCCTCCCGAGCCCAAAACATTCTTTACTATCACAGCCCAATACTGAAAGTATGCAATACAAAAATAAATAAATAATTCATTACTTAAATATAATAGTTGTTCTAAATGAAATCTCTTTTTTAAACAACTGATTAGATGGAAATAACTTTCAATGTATTTCTGTAATATTCTATTTACTATAAAAGATGTACATCTTAAATTACAATTGATGCTTTCCTCAAAACAATCTTTTGTAATTCTCGTATTCCTAAAAATCAATTTAAATAATAATAGAAAAAATAATAATAATACCGTTCTCTGAAAGTTCCGATACTTTTCATGTAAAAAAAAATTATTGTGATTCGCACACATACAAGTCTAAAAATTTGTAAACCTCAAGTTAATGCTGGTTGATTAAAAACAAAGACATTATCTATACTATAAAGGCCAAACGTATCTGTGCGCAACGCATACGTCATTTTGCGAATGACAACACTTTCTCTGACATTTCGGTTTTGAAATTTTCTCTACTGAAAATTTTACCCTTCTAGCCATCGCAAATTTTTAATTTTTACACCTCGTATAGAGAAAAAAAATTACTTTAAAATGCAATTTGTTTGAAAGCTGTATCTCAATTTATTTTTGAAACATTAATTTATTTTTATAGTTTTTAGTACCAATTTTGTAATTGTGGCAACAGAATCACTCCATTTTCTCTTAAATTGAAAAAAAAAAAAAAAAAAAGAAAGAAAAGAAAGAAAGTAAAATGCGCAACACTTTCCCATGCAATTTCGGTTTTGCAATTTTCGGTAGTGCAAATTTTACACTTCTAAACATCGTAAATTTTAAATTTTTATACCGCCGTATAGAGAAAAAAATTTACTTTTAAATGCAATTTATTTCAAAGTTGTATCTCAATTTATTTTTGAAACATTAATTTTTTTTTATAGTTTTTAGTACAAATTTAGTAATTGTGGCAACAGAATCACTCCATTTTCTCTTAAATTGAAAAAAAAAAAAAAAAAAAAAGAAGAAGAAGAAGAAGAAGAAGAAAGTAAAATGCACAACACTTTCCCATGCAATTTCGGTTTTGCAATTTTCGGTACTGCAAATTTTACACTTCTAAACATCGTAAATTTTTGTCTGAGCGAAGCGAAGTCTTTATACTCAGAGATACGTAACGATATTACAAGTAAAAAAAATTTTTTCGTCAAGCAAATCTCAAAAAGTACTTGTCGGATTTTGATTCTGTTTGTACCAATAGGTACCTATGAAGGTAATCTGGTGAATGCACTACATACGAAAAATTAGTTCCAAATAGTTTAAAAGTTATATTAAAAAAACTGATAAAAAAGCACAATTTATTTGCATACATCACAGAAATTTGGTGTGCGTGATTTTCACCAGCTGGATATTTTCGTAGATAACCGAATCAGTACATGGAGTAAATAGTAATCATTAACGCACTCAAAAATATTGAATGCAATAAAACATTTTAAAATTTAATCATGCAGGAAAATAAAACTGTTATTTTTTTATATTAAAAAAATGTCATAAAAACTTTGATTTTGAGATTTTGCGATAATCTCTTAATAGCATTTTTTGATCGCTAAAAGAATGTTTTATATATTTCTCGTGTGAAAATTAGAAACAATTACGTTTTTAAATAAAAAGTTTCTTTTATGACATCATTTTCCCTTTATATTTATTTTTATTGCATGTTTTCTTTTAACTTATATTTTGTTTGTGCGTGGAAGTCAATTCTGGTCACTAATTTTTCGGCACGGATACCACCAGCGCATCAGATTTGGCGCAATTTTTTTCAAAGCCCATTTGGGGAAAACTCCGTTTTCAAATAACGCTTACATATGCCAAGTCATATCTTGAAATCCCGATTTAAAAGGTTGACTAGGTTTACTATTGTGTTTGCCTGGTCCCAGTCCTTCTTGCAGAAAAACATAATGGTAAACTTACGCATGAATCGCTATAATCGGGTTTTCGGTATTTTCCTCCAAGATATGACTTGGCAGATCGATTGCATTTTAATATATGAATCGAGATTTAACTAATCTTAGAATTTTATCCGAGACTTGATGAGGTGAATGTCTTTGCTACCGCCTCCCGGTCTATTCGTGTCCTCACAAACTTCAAAATTTTACTTTCGTTTCTTTTTTTCCAATAGATTAAAAACAAGAAAATAAAAAAAAAAGCTTTCATGTCTCATTTTTTTAAGACGCAATAATGACAAAGGGAAAAAAGGAATAAAAGGAAAGGCAAAAAATAATAATAAATTATTCGCCCCTCCCCTCACTAGAAAAAAAATCTAGTATCAGCAATCTCCTTTCCAAAATTCGAATATTTAAAACCAAATAAACTACCATCTGCCAAGCAAGGGCTGAAACTAGTCTTTTTTTAGACCCGGGATAAATATGAATTTCGCCCCTGCCCCCGCCTACGCAAATTAAATTTGCAGAGATAATATTTATAAGTTTCAAATAGCTGACATTTAAAAAGCACAATCATTATGTTGTACTGAACAACATAATTAGCTTTGTCAAATATGGACTCATTAAAATTCTGAAAATGGAATCGAAAAGAATAAAAAAACATTCCGTATTAAAAAGGCAGGATTATTATAATCCTATATCATTTGTAGATTCCAGACAGAACCATTTTAACAATATCGTGAAGACATAAACTTGAAAAAAAAAAAAAGACAAACAAAATAATCATTTAGCGCCGTCCCCTCCCTTTTGTCTGTTGCCCGGAGCACATGCCCCCTTTGACTGCCCTATCGACCTTTCCCCCCCCTCCTTCACTCCGCCCTGGGCAAGCGAACGCATTCCAAAGAATCTGATTAAAATACACCTTTACACTACAAAAACCGTTCCTCTATTCGCATATCCATTGTTCCTTCGAATCAATCTCATTTTCCTTCCGATTACAAAAAAAAAAAAAACGCGAGAGCTCTTTTTCACTTTTGTTGCAAAATATTCTATACCACTCAATTTGTTCCACAAAACTCTATTCCACAACAAATAGGAATTATTTTAAGTTTTAACCGCAATACGTGATTTTATATCTCTGAAGAGTAAAACGATCTTTTGTTTCATAACGATACTTATAGAATAAAATAACTGAACCGATAACAGAAAATCAACAAAAAGGAATAATAAAATATGCGTTACAAAGAACTTAGAGCGGAAGAAAGGAAGGCTTTAAAAACCGTACGCGTAACTGATTGAAACACTGCTAATAGGTCTGCTGGAAAACACGCTCAAAAGGGGGATCGGCTGGTTCATTTCATATTCCATCCACTGATTCGCTATAAGCGTTTGAAATACAATTCTTTTTAAGCACAATTTTAAGCTATTTTTACAAATACAGAAAACAAATTTCGGAAATTTTGTTTTTATTATAATTATAATGTATACTTCTAAAAAACGATTGTTTCAAATCTTTGTTTTTTAATACGTTGCTAGGATTGCGTTCTAAATTTAACAGGGAGTTTCCGGTAATCTGTTATTAAATAATGAACTACATAACAATAACAATGTTATTTATCCTAATACGTTAAATAATGCCCATCTCTATTACATACACATTTTTAAATAATTTTCTATTTTCAAAAAGAACTTACAGTAAATAAAATAATAATAATAATTAATAACTATAAAAAAAAAAAATATTTTATATAATTAAAAAAAGGAAATGAAAGTAAATAAACATTTTATGAGTAAATAAACAAATAATAAATAAATAAAGCCGGGTTACCATCTGAGGTAAAATAATGCCATTTTGACGCCAATTATGTACACTGGTGCATATGTGACATCTTTTCCCATTTTTCATCCATTTCCTGTTGGCATACAACTGTGAAATTTGGAATATGTATGCATACCTGGGAGCAATACTGGAATTAGACATTGATTTTTTTTAAATTCGATCCAAAAAGGGGCAACGGGGGTTATTTTTAAAAAATTTATACTGCATAAAGGAGCCACTTACCTATTTTTATATATGTTACAGGCCAAACCCGATTTTAGGCCAAACTAGATTGGCCTAGTCCAAACTAGTCTATCCTAACGCCCATCGGATAAACTAGTTTTTCCTAGGCCAAACTAGTCTATCCTAACGCCCATCGGATAAACTAGTTTTTCCTAGGCCAAACTAGTCTATCCGAACGTCCATCGGATAAACTACTTTTTCCTAGGCCAAACTAGTCTATCCGAACGCCCATCGGATAAACTAGATTTTCCTAGGCCAAACTAGTTTGGCCGAACGGTCATTAGGATGAACTAGTTTAGCCTGCTATTCATTGGTTTGAATTAGTTTATCCTAGGCCGAACTAGATTGTCCTAGGCCAATTCAATTTGGCGTGATTTTTTTTTAATCTAAAGACCGCCACGGCGCCAACTTTCTAGTTTTGATCTAATTTAGCCTAGGCCAATGCAGTTTGACGCGATTTCAGCTCACAGACTATCAAAGTATGAGAGCAAATGTGCTCGCAGATTCTGTATGTGTGTATGTAACCATGTACGTATGTATGTACGTATGTACGTACGTATGTACGTAATGCGATAACTCCTGATAGAAATATCCAATTTGCTTCAAAATTTGAACATAGATTTATCCTGATAACGAACTTTCCTGATTAGTTTCAGGGGTTCATTGGATAAGAATAAGGGAAGGGGAACAAAAGGCTAAACCGCATCCCCCCCCCCCCACTCCTTAATTTCGTTAAGTCAGTTTTCATGCAAAAGGATCAGATTTTATTAAAATTTTAGGTACAATATCAGTTTGATAAGGTACATCGATTGGATTTTAGATTAGTTGTGGGTGTTCATTGTTTACATATAAAGAAAGGAGGAATGGGGGGTAACACTCTTAATTTATGTAAACAGATTTTTCAGGGATAATTTACCGATTTGTTTCAAATTTTGGATGTAGGTTTCTTCTGATAAGGTGTTTACCTGATTAATTTTGGGGGTTCTGAGTTTAAATATAAAGACAGAGCGGATTATTTTTTCAATCGGATAGAAACTTTTGGTTTTATGAAAAGATTTTTAATTCGTAATAGATATTGGTTTTCACACACATCACTTCACGCGAAATTGTTCATATTAAAAAAGTACATATCCGAATCCTTTTAAAAATAAGAAAAAGCTTAAATAAAGCATGACACTTGAAATTTAGGATACGGCGGGGAGGTAGATTTAGGGGACGCTAGATTTTTTTTTAAAAGCTCAGCGTTTTTTTAAGTTTTAGCTGCTAATTAAATATTACCAATTTTGTGAAACTTTTTGAAACATAATATAACATGATGTTAAATATTTAAGAAAAAAGATGCCGCGTCAAATACCACTATTTTCAATTAGTAATTTTTGTAAAAATGTTAAATTCTTGTTGGAATTGTTGAAACTTTGTGATAGTTTATAACATGTGATAAAAAATTGTATAAAAAGTCCCATTACGAAAGGGAAAGAGGGGGGGGGGGCAAACAAAATTAGGAAATGTAACGGAAATTCTAGGTTGATCTATTTGAAACTTTAAGATAGTTTATGACATATGATATAAATTTATAAAAATATATTTCGCATTTAATGCCACTATTGAAGAATAGTGATTTTTTCAAAAATCTCAAATTCTTGTTTTGAAGCACCGCGACATCGAGTAACATATCTACTGATAGATTCTTTAACGGAGTTTTCTTAAGATACAGTTTTGTTAGTAATAAGGTGCGCTCCCTGGTGATGGAATGTGGAACTAATGCGAGCACCCTGGTGTTTTGGAACTAATACAACGCGATTTAGGTATTTACGAATGTTGAATCGAAAGGAAAGAAACATGATGATAAATACTTAAGAAAAGGATCGAAATACCACTATTTTCTAATAGCAATTTTTGTAAAAATGTTAAATTGTTGCCGGAATTTTTTGAAAAATCCGTAACAACGTCTTTCAAATTCTAATTCAAGCTGAAATTTGATGAAAATCTGTGTATTAGTACTATTTCAGATATTTGAATTATCGCAGAAGTCATAAAAAAACTGGATAGAAGTGCTACCTATTGAGCCATTTACTCTAAAAACAAAATAATATTAATTTATATCAGGGACTAACTGAATTTGAAGTTTTATGAAAATCCGTGCATTTCTTCTTGAGATATTGCGATAATCATGAATAATGCCACATAGCAGCGCCACCTGTTGCACGATTTACTCCAAAATCTAAAAAGTACTTTTGTGCTTTTTTATATCGAGGACTAACAGAATCTGGAGTTTCATGAAAATCCATGCATTAGATCCTGAGATAGAGCTATTGCAATAATCACGAATAATACCGTATAGCGGCGCTACCTTTCAAGAGATTTACTCCAAAACTACAGAATACTAATTTATATCAGGGACTTACTGAATCTAAAGTTTGATGAAAATTCGTGCATTAATTCTTGCAACAAAATTATTTCAGGAATCGGGAAAATTGAGCACAACAGCGCCACCTATCGAGCAATTAACACGAATACGTAAAAAGATTTAGTTCATATCACGGATTTACTGATTCGGAAGTTTGATGAAAATCCGTAAATTAGTTATTGAAATAGTGTTAATGCAAATCGCCAAAAACGCACTTTAGAAGCGCCATCTGTTGAACTATTTACATGAAAAAGTAATGAGTAGCGATTTATATCAGGGACTATCTGAATATAAATTTTTATTATTCCGTCTATTAGTTCTTGAGATACAGCTATTGTAAAAATTGTGAAAAATGCAGCATATCACAGCCATGTTGAGTTATTTATTTCAAAATAAAAACAACACCAACTCATGTCATGGACGATCTGTATCTAAAGTTCGATGGAAATTTGATTGTATTAGCTATTAAGATAAAGCTGATGCGTAAATCGTAAAAAATGCCAAACAGTACTCCACCTGATGAACGATTTACACCAAAAACTAATCAGCATCAATTTAGATCAGAGACTACCCGAATATAATTTTTTATTAAATTGCGTGCATTAGTTCTTCAGACGCGTCCCCACAGACTGCGGCAGCGTATAGCAGGTGTGCTGCACGCGTACTGCCGAATGCGCTCTTCCTTTTCGAATGAACTCCGAAGCGAACAAAATTTAAATCGTAGCAAGCATGCTGAGCACGCACCACCGAATGTAGCCCTCCTTTTCGAAAGAACCTCGAAGCGAACAAAATTCGAACCATATCCCCGCTGCCCACGCCAGTCCGATAGCAGGCGAAGCCAGCAAGTTTTAACTAAGCCACGTTATATTAGTTCCTCATTCCAACACCAGGAAGCGTACTCTATTATTAACAAAACTGTATTTGAATGAAACTCCGTTAAACAACCTATTAGTAGATGTGTTACTTGAGGTCGCGGTGCTTTAAAACATAGAATTTCCGTTATATTTCCTGATTTTGTTCGCAACCACATCCTCTTTCACGCCGAAATGTAACTCTTTTTTTATATAAAATTATATCATATGCGATAAAGTATCACAAAGTTTCAAAAATTTCCAGCAAGAATATAACATTTTTACAAAAATTACTATTAGAAAATAGTGGTATTTCGATGCAAAATCCTTTTTCTTAAATATTTATCATCATGTTTTTTTTCACGTTGAAGTTCGTTCGCTTCAACATACGTCCGTTTCAAGATTTTATATAAAAGAAGGGGCCCGATAACGGGCGAAGCCGGCTGGCTTGAACTAAATCGCGTCCAAATTCCAACACCAGAGTGCTCGCGTTATATTAGTTACACATTAGTCCGTTATATTAGTCCTACATACGTACGTACATAAGTATGTACATACGTACGTACATGGTTACATACACACACACAGAATCTGCGAACACATTAGCTCTCAGGCTTTGATAGTCTGTGAGCTAAAATCGCGTCGAATTGCATCGGCCTAGGCTAAATTAGATCAAAACAAGAAAGTTGGCGCCGTGGCGGTCTTTAAATTCAATAAAATCACGCCAAATTGAATTGGCCTAGGACAATCTAGTTCGACCTAGGATAAACTAGTTCAAACCAATGAATAGCAGGCTAAACTAGTTCATCCTAATGACCGTTCGGCCAAACTAGTTTGGCCTAGGAAAATCTAGTTTATCCGATGGGCGTTCGGATAGACTAGTTTGGCCTAGGAAAAACTAGTTTATCCGATGGGCGTTCGGATAGACTAGTTTGGCCTAGGAAAAACTAGTTTATCCGATGGGCGTTAGGATAGACTAGTTTGGCCTAGGAAAAATTAGTTTATCCGATGGGCGTTAGAATAGACTAGTTTGGACTAGGCCAATCTAGTTTGGCCTAAAATCGGGTTTGGCCTGTAACATATACAAGAAAAAGTAAGTGGTATGTAAAAACAATTATAGTATACATAAATAAAATACTTGAGATAATATACTAGAGATATAAGCACCGGGTTTGGCGAGATATTTTATACCAATTAGGCAAAAACATCGTTTTGATTACCAGATACATATAGCATGCTATAATAACACGTTATTTATTTATTTCAAAATGAAAAAAAGGAATAAACGAAACATTTTCTATTATTAAAAAAAAATAACAATCAATAAATGATAACATTTTTAGAACAAACAATTTATTATAACATTTATATGATAACCAGCATGTTAGGCAACTGAACGCCATTTTGGCACTAATTAGGTACCTCGGTGTGTATAGGGCATATATGTGCCATATTTATTTGTAAAACTGAGCATGAACGTTTACCAAGTGTGTTTTCAGAGTCGCTTATATCTTTTTGCAACATAGCGCACCTTCCGAAGCCAAAACTGCACAAAAGAAAAAAAATCAATATTTGCAGGTTTTTTTTTTTTTTTTTTTTTTTTTTTAATGTAATGCACATTTTGTAATCAGTAGGCTCGATAATCAGACCTCGTTTTTTTGCTTTCAAAGATGATATTTCATACGACGTCTTTATTGGATTCGTCGTTTTTCCATATTTGATAGTATGCGTCTATTCGCTTTGTAACTTTTTTTGTAACTTTCTTCTTTATTAACAGCGACATTTGGATTTCCTATTTAAATAAAAATTCTTCTCAATACAAAGAATTTTGTTAAAATAAATAAATAAATGAAATGCGGACATCTATTGCTCAAAGCACAAAATTTTTCCTGTTGAGTTAATAAAAATCAGTAAAAACATAATTTTTATGATAATAAAAAGGTGACTTATGTAATAACAGAGTCATATATTATGTACGTTATGGATTAAGTATGAATATTTCTCCACCATTTATAAATAATAATAATAATAAAATAAAATGCGGACAGACCAAAGTCTATATTTGACTGAAAACAACAACCATTTTCTAAATGCTTTAAAAAGATGGCCAATGAAAAGTGATATTACAAAAGTATTATGAAATTAGTTAAAAACCATTTATTTTAAACTAAATGAATAAAAGATTTATATCTTTAATGAAATAAATGGGATCTGAAAAATTATTGGAAATTTATCACCATAGATGTATCAATATTACAATCAGTACTTTGTATGCGAAATGGAACAATTAGCAATACTTTCTGAACCCGAAAAATGGTCGTTGCTTTTTTTAAGTTAAAAAGGAGGTTACGAAATATTCCTATACAGAGATGCCAAGCCCCCGCTTATTGCAAGCAGAATTTTCTTATAGGAAAAATTATTTTTTAAATCCGCAGAATGTTCCTATTTAATAAAAGATTTTCTGTATTAAAATACCGGTATCCAAAATGCCGGAGACTTGGCAGCTCTGCTAGAGGTCTGCACGGGCCGGGCCGCGGCCCGAAGCCCGAGCCCGGCCCGGCCCGCGGGCCGATTTCCAATAATGGCATTCGGGCCGGGCCGGGCTCGGGCCTTACTTCTGAAGACTCGGGCCGGGCCTAGTCACTAATCTTTCGGGCCGGGCCGGGCCGGGCCGGGCTCGGGCCTTAATTTTTTTTCTGGACGGGCCGGGCCTAACTTTTTTTTCCGTACGAAGCCGAGACTGATTCCATTCTTCCTAGTTTTCATGGACCAAAATAATCAGTTCCTATTGAATCTTCCTATATGAAAATCCTTTTCTCGACTTTTTATAAATCAGTAATATTTGGCTTTGTCCAAAAATGTTTGCAAAAAAGGCATATACTTTTAAGCCGTCATTATTCTACAATTAAACATTAGAATTTATTCCTTTTAAAGAATCGTAGATTACCAGGCGTTTTAAAATAGAATTAAACACACACACACACAAAAAAAAAACATGATTATGACGGAATTTTTTTTAAAACTGAAAACTGAAAGTTTCTTTTAAAGTGTTCATCCATGCAAAATGAATACAACAATACAGGAGAAAAAATATATTAAACATTTACATCTGTTAAGAAGGGAATGTTTTTTTTTTTTTCGTTCCAAAGCGATTTCGTCTTTGGAAATTTTACCATATACCGCATTTTCGACTTTTTGTCTCCATTACAGGGAATATGGATTAATAATACTAGTGATAACTGAAACATTTACATACAACAAACAAAGATTCATTTAAAAGCGTAAATATCGCAGCCTACGGCACTTCTGCATAAATGGAGATTATAAACATAAAAAAAAGACTAATATAATTTTTTTTGGTCAGAACTCTTCCATAAGATTAAAGATTAATGTTCTGTAGAAATTCACTTGAGCCGGGCCGGGTTCGGGCCGAATTTTAAACTTTTTTCCGAACCGGGCCGAGCTCGGGCCGAAATTTTAACTTTCGGGCCGGGCCGGGTCGGGCCAATATTTTTTTCGTTCGGGCCGGGCCGGGCTCGGGCCGAAATTTTAACTTTCGGGCCGGGCCGGGTCGGGCCAATATTTCTTTCGCTCGGGTCGGGCCGGGCCCGGGCCGAAATTTTAACTTTCGGGCCGGGCTCGGGCCTGGAAATTTTAGGCCCGTGCAGACCTCTAGCTCTGCCTATAACATTTTAATTAATCACGGTACTTTTTTTAATCGGATTCAAATTTAGTGAAGACAACGTTTTTTGGCCAAAAGCAGCTTTTTTTCCACATGTGTAACTACGATACAATTCCTTGATGCTGAAATAAAATGTTTTGACTTATGCTATTATTGCTTCCTCTTATTTATTTATTTGAATTTTAAATAAGATGAATCAAAATCGTGTTTTTTAAATGTACGGAAAAAATGCATTTCGAGAGAGGGCGAAAAGAACAATATTTGGCGAATTATTACCTGCGTTTGGCTAAGTGTCTTACTACTTGTATTTAATACTCTTCACAATACTTTGCTGTTATATGGACTTAGGCGTTTTTATAAAAAGTTTGACGTAGTTCGGGCTTAAGAAAGTGAGTATTTTACTGAATAATACAAATAAATGAAAAAATAAATACTAAGAAATACTAATAAAAGAAAAATGAAGCGTTATATTGATCTATGTATATTTAAAAATGCATCTGCTAGCTCTAATTAGATAATTTATGTGTATATAATAGGAGATAAATAGCTTTTGATTCTGTATTTCTATGCTTTAAAGCATTAACGTTTGTGTGTTTTTCGTTATCATTGGGAGTACCTAGCCGATTTAAAAAATAATGTGGGCAAAAAATGTTGGTAACTATCTTTGCTGCAAAATATACTATATTTTGCGTAGGAACAATAATCACAATCAATGCACGAGCAAAAAAAGTTCTAAAATTGAGAATTCTTTGATGTCGATATGACTAAAAATTTATTTATTTATTTATTTATTTATTTATTTATTTTTGTGGCAATTTTTAGGATATAATATTCTCGTTATGAACGATTTCTAAAACACTCGACAATTTAATTTCACAAATTAAAGATCTTTTTTCTAGAAAAAGTTTTAAACCCAATTTATTGAGAATATTGCAATTTCTTAGGATATTATTGGGGTCAGAAACTATAACTTTGGCATCACAGTAACTTATAAGATGTAAGTGCTCGTTTAGGACAAATTTTTTAAAAAGGATTCCTTAACTCTTATCGACAACCTCATTGCATCCGTGGAAAACAGATATTCAACATTATAAACTATTCGGACGGATTTCACGCCGTATAAAATACACTCCATTCTCTTCAAACATAATAGTTTATGTTATTTATAGTTTCTCAAATCGGTGCGAAGCTTCTGTTTATGCTCATGACATCATTTCAAAGAGTTATATTTCCAATATAGGAAAATTTGGTGTTTTATTTTCTGTATTACTTTTAACATTTTGCATATTTCCATTTTTATATCCATGCATGGTTTGCTTTTCTTTTATAAAAATAGTATATGCAACTTTATATATAAGATTTTGTAATTCTATGATTCAATATGCTTATTTTCATCATATTTTATCACAATGAATGACCAATTAAAGGTAACATCTCATTTTCTTTACTTATTGCAAGTTATTAAATTTTTATTCTCAGCAATATCGCTCAGACTAATCCCTCTGAGGGAAGTCCTAGTAAATTTTTACACCGCCGTATAGAGAAAAAAATTTACTTTTAAATGCAATTTGTTTCAAAGCTGTATCTCAATTTATTTTTGAGGTACTAATTTTTTTTATAATTTTTAGTACCAATTTTGCAGTTGTGGCAACGAAATCACCCCATTTTCTCTTAAAATTGAAAAAAAAAAAATTAAAATGTATATATTATTTCAAAAATATCGTCTGTTATAAAATCCGGTGAATTTCTGTTTTATTTCGTTTAATAACTTGGATAATTCAGTTTTATAGGTTTTTGTTAATTTTAGCTTAAAATAATACTTGTTTGAGAGATACACTGACTAATATAAGATGTATTTTTTACTGTAACTAATTTTGTAGATTTATTACAAATCAATGAAACAGTTCTTTCTTAAAGATTTTCTATCGTCGAATTTCGACAGGTTCTACCTCGTAATATTCATTTCCGATTAAATCTCAAAAAGAAAAAAAAAAAAAAAAGGTAGTAAATAAACGTTTCAATTAAACATTACCTTAATGGCGCCATAAAAGCAGCATTCTCGTAGTCGTCTATACGAGACATAAATAAAGAAATACAGTCGACTCTCGTTAATTCGAAATCGGATAATTCGAATATTCTCTTAATTCGTATTAAATATAAAGTCCCGAATTTTTCAATTGCAGAATAACGTTAAAAATTTTCATTATTTCGAACTCATTTTCTCTTGATTTCGTTTAATTCGAACTAATTCGAATTCCGATTTTTCAATTTTCTCTTCTTTCTCACGGATTTCAGATCATTTGAATAACTTTATTTCTTTGATTTTTGAGAAAATTGTTCCGAACAAGTATACATATAATCCTATGCATTTGATATCCACTTTCTTAGTGCCCTGTCTGTCCATTAGTGACGCTTTAATTTTTTCTTCCATTGTGCTGGTTTCTAATCTTTCAATTAGTTTATGTATTTATGCATTCCAATTTAATATTAAGTCATATTCTAATGAGAACAAACGAAATAAATCTAAAAAACATTATAACATTAATTCCTTTATAATAGTACTATATTAAGCATGTTTTCATTTGATATTTTCCATAATTCGAACTTCGGATAATTCGAACATTTCTTGTGGTCCCGACGAGTTCGAATTAACGAGAGTCGACTGTACCACAAATTTTCTTTTAAAACAGCTTTATAGTGATACAAAAAAAAAAAAAAAAAAAAAAAAAACACGATTTTTATTTATTTATTTATTTATTTGTTTTGATCAAAATAGCATTAAAATGGCTTGAACTGAAATAAGTAATTTCTAAGAAAAAAGGTTTTTTTCTAAACGAGAATAAATAAAATCGTCAATTTCAGGTAGAATGAGCCCGATCCCGAAGACCAGTATAAGAATCGAGCACGAGCCGGGCTCGGGATAAGTCCGTCTCATCTCCAATCGCTATAACTAAAGATAAAATTGTTTTTCATTAAATGAGCCAATATTCTTTACGAAACTTATGGTAAAAAGTCTTTCGTGCGTACGAACATTGTAAATGGTTCTTTGGAAACGAGGGGGGGGGGCAGTTTCTACCAGGGTTGGAAAAAAAACCAGGTTTTTTCGAAAAAAACCAAAAAAACCGGTTTTTTTGGTTTAAACCAGGTTTTTTTGGTTTAAACCGGGTTTTTTTAAAACATCCGTCCTTATTATATGTACATGCATATTTACTGATAAAAAAAGACATTATTGGTTTATAAGCAGTGTAGCTTCATTTAAAATAATTTAAATTTAATAATTAAACTGAATTTATGCTGAAAATTGAAAAAATTCATTTTTCAATTTAAACAGTTTTAGCAAACAGCCTTATGTTGAAAGTTTTAATTGTTCATCACAGTGAACCATTGATGCCCTGTAAATCTTTATAAACAATCTTTTGATTACTAATAATAAACATTTGGATGTAGTTTGATAAATATTCTTTTCACAATTATTCAAATAATAAATTACAAATACTTCTTAGGATTTTTTCTTTCTGAGTGACAATTTGAAGTTAACATTTTTAGTCGTTAGATTCAGCAGATAGCAGAGGGAAAAAAAATTATTATTAAAATGCTATAACTAGCAACCAGTCTTTGCTTTTAATTCTTCAAGATAATCTCCCAAAAGAAAAATTTCTTTTACAGCTTGTGCAAAATCTTAGAAGTTCATTGTGTTACATTATTAATTGCATTAAACAATCTGCATTATTAAAAAAATTAAAATATTTTATACTAAATATTGAATCTATTTTATCTTTGATCGATTCATGTGTTTAAAGTTTTTTCTTTTGAGCAACAGATATGTTCACCAGTGCACACTGATTTTAATCCTATGCATAAAAAAATGACGTAAACCCAGAGTTTCCCCCAGAGGGTTTCAGGGGGGCGCTCCGCCCCTCCTGCCCTTAAGTTTAAAAAATAGCGCCCTTCTTGCCCCTCTTGTCATTCATTCAAAAAAAATAGCGCCCTTCTTGCCCCACATTTGAAAAAAAGCAGCCCTCCAGTGATGATCCGAACGCACTATAGCGCGTAAATTACACAAGAAATCGGCGACGGAATGCAAAAATAGCCTCATACGCATCCCGTGGGATGGGTAATTTCGTCAGAAAATCGCTAAAAAACAGCAATTTTCGTTAAAAATTGCGAAATAACGACCAATTTCCGGCAAGATTTGCAAAAAAAATGGCTAATTTTGTCAAAAAATGTCACAAAACGGCAGATTTTTTCAAAAGATCGTAGATAAACGACAAATTTCTTCCAAAAATCGCGATAAAACGAAAAATTTTGTCAAATGAGTCGCAAAAGACAGCAACTTTCGTCAAAAAATAGCGATAAAACGGCACATTTCGTCAAAAGATTTGCAAGAAAAACGGCGAATTTCGTCCAAAAATCACAATAAAACGGAGAATTCTGCGAAAAGTTCTGTTTTTTCGCTATATTTTCACGAGATTTGTTGTTTTTTCCCCGATTTTTTTTAGCAAAATATGCCGTTTTTTGCGATCTTTTAACAAAAACTGCTGTTTTTACGATCTTTTAACAAAATTGGCCGTTTTTTCGAGATCTTTTATCAGTATTTGCCGTTTTTTCGAGATCTTTTATCAGTATTTGCCGTTTTTTCGAGATCTTTTAAAAAATTTACCTTTTTTTTCTTTTTTTCAATTTTTTGATCTAATTTCTGTTTTTTCGCGATTTTTTGAACCGCTAGATTCTTGATTCAACTTTATAAAAGTGCCCTTAAAACTGAAAATGTGGCCTGAAAAATGTAAAAAGTGCCCTTTTGAGAGCAGTAGCGCCCTTCCCTTTTTTAAACCTGGTGGAAACTCTGTAAACCTAATATATCTAATGCTTATTGCTGAAATAAAGTGTTAAAAGTAGAAATTATTTATATCCAATAATCTGAAACTCATAAATTATAAAGAAAAAAAAGAAAATGTCATTAGATTTCTTCTAAAAAACGACTTGCTCTATTTTTTTTTCCGAAAAAAAAAAAAAAAAAAAAAAAAAAAGTTTTATCTTATGCATAAAAAAAAGACCTAAACCCACTATATATAATACTTATTACTGAAATGAAGTGTTAAAAGTAGAAATTATTTATGTCCAATAATCTGAAACACATAAATTATAAAGAAAAAAAGAAAATGTCATTAGATTTCTTCTAAAAAAAACAATTAGTTTTTTTGAGAAAAAAACCATTTGGTTTAAACCGTGGTTTAAACCATGGTTAAAACCAATTGGTTTAAACCGTGCCAACCCTGGTTTCTACGTCAAAAAATGTAATATTTAAGAATGTATATCATAGAGCAAACTAAAAAAAAAAAAAAAAAGTTAAAAATAATGTCTAAATTGACTAAAATGAGAACATTAGCAATAAAACAACACTTTGAGCCCAGAAATTACTAACAATTATCATTTCTATTTGCCATTTCAAAATTATCAATATATATTGTTTAATATATATGTGAGAATAAAACTATCAATTTCTTTGCACACGTGTACAACAACATCAAGATAAATATTTGCTTACAACAGCCAAAACCCTTCAAAAAGTTTTGAAATGGCGCCTTCTGTTTATAGAAACGCATCTCCAAGTTGGCTGGCTCTGAGTGCCTCTACATCTAATCAAAAGTTTTAATTTTCTTAAGAATAAAATGTAAATAAGTCATCAGTAACACTGAATGATTTCTGAATTTATATAAACTTCATCTAAATTTAAAAAAAAAATATTTTGCGTATACATAGCTCGTAAAATTTATTATGACTTAAGTAAATTAACATCAGCATATTTTATTCTTTTGTTTATGCTACAAATTTCTTACATTAGAGCGCATTCGAAATACTTCTGAGACATTCAAACTAAAGACTAAGTCTGAAAATTTTAATGAGCACGTGAAAAGTATTTTTAAAGTTTGGTTGTAGTATATGCATTGCTTATAGTTTGCATTATAGAATCTTGAAGCAGCGATATCTGTTAATTATAAACAGTTCATACCAATAAATAAACAGGATCTTAGGTATTTGAGTAGATATTAACTCGAATCGATGAGTAAATGTTGGAACAATATTGAAGAATGAAACGAGATTTTAGGAATTTCAGTTCTGATCATATATTTAGCGCATTTTCGGCAAAAATGTATGTTTGTCTAAATTAAGTTTTTGGGCTAAAAACGAATCAAATATTCAGACGAATTCTACCAAAAACCATAACAGTTGATTTTCGGATACCATAGTAACCTACATACCTAATTACAGGCTATAAAAAATAATACATAATAGGACGCTTTTTACGGCAGAGACATACAAAAAATTAAAAAACTTTACGGCTTTCACAGTAAGCTTCACTGATATTTCGAAAATGGTGTTGGGGAGTATTAAAAATAAAATAAAAAAAATATTTATTTATTAATAAGATATCATAAGACTATCATCATCATACAATCTTACATACACATATTAATACATTTTTAATTGATGTAAAAGGTATTATACATAGTCCTATATTTCCAGAAAAATAAAAATCTTTGGAATGCGCCATTTTTTTTCCAGTGAATGATAAAATTTTAAAATTGTCTGCCTTCCCATAGAAAAGTTTTATGGCATAACTAAAAATGCTCCATACTTTCCCACGGTGTTGAATTCAGCGGATGGCCCAGGGACACCCCCCCCCCCGGTAAATTTGAGATTTTGTATTTTCAATGGTCAGAAATTGTAATTTTCTCCCCGGAACTTTCTGATGCCCCCCCCCCCCCGAGCCACAGAAGTCCCTCCCGGAGAAAAGTGTCTGAATTCAACACTGCTTTCCAACAAATGGACCAAATTCAATCAAAAACCATACAGCTAAATCCCAATACTAAAGTAAGATACCTATTGAAAGCGAATCGGATGCTTTTTACCATAGTTATCGCATAACAGAATAATTCATAAGCAGATACCAAAAACTGTTCGAAATTCCATCGTCAAGATTCAACTGACGTTTTGTCAATTATAGCTTTCCAACTGGAATATTTTTATGTTGAATAATCTTAAACATTTGAAGGCCAGAAAATTTTGTGCAATTCACATATTTTTGAAAACTATAACTTTTCAAATCTAAGCAAAACGGGTAGAAAAAAAAACCTGGCGTTTCACGTTTTTCTTATGTTTAATAAGACATAATGATAATAAAATTGTAGAAATTCTGGAAATTTGAGATAATTGATTTGACATGGCCTCGTCATTAGTAAATGCAATTGTGGCAGGTCTTTTTAAACTAGTGCCCGCGTGTGGTGTTCTTCGTTATTAGTGGTGTTCCACGAGCAGAACACCACTAATTTTTAATAGAAATTTTCACCTTAATTAATCGCATATTATAAGTATTTTAAGAATAGGACGATTAAAAGTTAGTTATATTCCGCAGGAAATAGAAACGGAAAACGAAACCAGAAGTTACATTTTAGACATTCCGTTCTTCAGCTTACCTTATGTTGCGCATTATTTACATTAGATTTTTCAACATTAGGTTATATAATGGACAAATAGGTATGTTTGTGTGTAATCATGGTTTGGGATTTTAACAACTATTTTTAAAAATAAATTACTAAAGAAAAATCATTTTAAACATTAATGTTACAGGATGATATGGAATGAAAAAGAAATGAATAATTAAAATCTAAAATTTGTAAAATGGCTATTATTATTCATTTGTAATGTAAGTCTTACTACAAATAATGAGCGAAAGGCTAAATCACTGGAGCCGGCAGAACGAATTTTGGTGGAGATGTGCCTGATCTCCGCAGATTACGCCCTTGTCATAAATTTAAAACATAAACATGGAAGAAACTTAAACCTTTTTTAATAGAAGTCGTGTAAGATAATTTTAATAAGATATTAGAATAAAAAAAACTACAAAAATTTAAAGAAATATTAAATGTTGAAAAATAAAACTTTTACCAGCATTTTTCAAAAACTTAACACGTTCGCTGCCGCTTACGTGAAGATGTAATGATAGTTAATGCCGCACTGTAGAAGTGGGTTTTTCACAAAAGCCGATTTACTTTTTATAACAAAGAATCAGACAGATTTTTCCCGCGCCAGCGAGTGACTGGCTTTTGGACATCACCACACATCACGCGCCGGCGCGTGAGTGGACCCTCAACGTTGGCGCCATATCACACGCTTTCGCGTGAGTGGCAGCGAACGTGTTAAGGGCCCACCAGCGGCTGAGTGGTTCTGCTGTCGAGACTGGTAGATGGGAGATGCTAGATTCGTACCCAATCGCGCCCGTCGGCCAAATCGTTCGGAGTTTTTTGTGGTTTTCTTCGAACCTTGGATTTCCTTGCGTAAATGATGGTTAGGTTTTCTTAGAAAGGTCCCCCCTTGGGCCCATATCCTTCCTCCCCGACTTGATAATCGGCCGTTATTTAACAAAACAAAAGTAAACACTGAATTAATTATTTATTTCTGCTTCCTTTCAAACAAACGAACGTCACAAAAAGTTAGTTTCTGTTTCTGTTAATGTTTGATTATTTTAAATCATTTGTGAACAATATATTTTATTGCTCACAAAATATTTTTTTTTTAATCATTAGAATGTTGAATAATAATAATAAAGTTAAAATTAACTTACCAATTTCACATTTTCGTCATCTGTATCTTCCAGATGTGGAGTTGCCCAGTCTACGTTGATTTCTTGGTTGAAAAGTTTTATATCTCCTGGAACCAAAATTTTCCTAGCCTGAGATGCGGCTCGATGGCTTTCGTATTCGATGTAAGCAAAACCCTGATTTTTTAATGAGTTGGAAGAGGGGACATAAACAATGACATCATTTATACCAGGAGTAAATTTCGAGATTTCTTCATAAATGTCTATCTCAGACTTGTTTGTTGGCAATCCTTTTATTACTAATCGGGAATTATCTAATGATTTTAAAACACCAATTCGGCGTCCGGGACGAATTTCATAGCCATCAAGCATCTTAATTGCTCGGAGAGCGTCTTGTTTATTTGAATACGTAACAAATGCAAAACCTCTGTTACTACAGCTGAAGTCCATCATTAATCGAAATTCGTATATTATACCAGCTTTTTGAAAAACTGGGAAGAGTTCGTCTTCAAAACAATTGCGAGGAATTTTTCCTATAAAAACTTCGCATCCTTTCGGAGGTGGTGGACCTGTCCAGAAAGGTGGAGGTCCTGTTTTTCTTTGCCCATTTTCCTGGGTAATATTGTAACCAGTCTTTAATTTTAAAGCGTAAAGGCTTTCACTTATTTGATAAGACATCATGGAGCAGCTTCTTCAAGTCTTACAGTCCAAAATACAATACCGATTGCAGCCAAAGTCAATACTACTAATAAAAATACTAATGGTGCCGATTATAGTTCTTTCTTAAATATTACATCTGCCGGCGAATTCTTAGGTAAACAAAACAAAAACAACGATTGGCCGTTGAAAAGAAGCCCCGCCTTATTCGTCGGGTGATAACTCTAAATTCTAAACAAAGCTGGTATGGAAGGCTCACCGAAAGAAAAATAATTAATTTCCCGTTCTGTGTTTTCAATAAAGTTTGCCTTTTTTTTTCCGATTTAAAACTGTATTTATTATTGTTATTATTTTATTATTCAGACGCTATCCAAATTTTAAATACAAAAATATTAAATAATAATAATTTGTGATATCCATTTTTGAGATTTGTAAAAACAGAACTTAAATTTTATTAAATCGTCTGCACTGCACGTTATAGATTTCAGAGATGAAAAGAGAAAATAATGAAGAGATTGAAATGTCGAGAATTATAGTAATAATTTTACAGTAGTTTTAAGTTCGAAAAGTAAAACGTGATTTTCTTTTTTATTTAATTCTACATATTTTTTATTTAAAAACAATTTCTCAGTCTTTTAAAATGTAACCCTTTCTCAGTTTAAATATATATTAAAAATATAAGTGTTGATTAAACAAAAAAAAAAAAAAAAAAAAAGAAAAGAAAAGAAAAGAAAAGAAAGAAACTAAAATCGATATTTTTGCTTTTTTTATTTTTTCATTAAACATCTGATTAATTACACAATAAAATAATCATTGCTAGAAATTTTTCTTACTATTGTGAATGTCTGACTTTGAGTTTCGAAAGCGTCTTTTAATTTATTACACGCAGAAATTATAGTAAAAACATTAAAAAAAAAAAAAAAAAAAAAAGCTTTTATTACTGTCTTTACAAGATGAATGGATGGGATTCGTTATAATTTTCGACTTCGGTTTTAAATGGATTTGTATATTTAAGGGGCTATTTCAGTCAAATGAAAAGGCACGTTCCCTAATGTTAATCCTATGGAAGAAATTAAAAAAGTATCTCGGTTGCTTTTTTTTTTTTTTTTTTTTTTTTTTTTTCATTGGATAGCTGAGATTGATCTAAAAGCAGGCTTTTTTTTTTTTTTTTTTTTTTTTTTTTTTTTTTTTTAACTTTTTCGATTTTGGTTGCAGATATTTTTTATGAGGATGCTTTCGCTTTCCAAACCGGTTCCTAAAATGAAAGCTTCCTCATAAAAAAAAAAAAAAAAAAAAAAAAATCTGTAAACAAAATCAAAAAAGTAAAAAACGGCCTGCATACAAATCGATCTCAGCTATCCGAGGCAAATAATAATAATAATAATAAAAAAAAAAAAAACAAAAATAAAATAAAATAAATAAAACATATAAAAATATTAAAATGTAAACGAGATATCTTTATAAATTTCTTCAGTGGGATTAGCAGGTTAAGCGCATATTGCGACTTTCCGTCACATTTGATGACACTGTTGAAGAAATTTGGCATTTATATTTACAAATATTTTTTTGAACTTCATTAAATAAATCGATTTAAACTCTAAATGAGATTCTTATATTAAAATTAATACAGGTTAAAATGATCATTATGATTGAACAGTTTGCCGCGTTTTTAAATCTGCTTTTCATTTAGCATATTATTTATGTACTTAAAAAGAGTAATTTTGTACAGCATTTATTTCTTTATATTCTGAATTTTTTTCCCTCAATTAGTGATATTTAGAAAGAATTGAATCTTAAATTGCCATTTTTTAAATCTGAGCAAAATGTTTTGTAAATCCCCCTCCCGGAAAAAATTGTAAAAAAAAAAAGAATGAATTCATTATTATTATTGAAATATATTATGTTGTCCAAACTTCAAACTTAAAATTAATACATTTAAGAGATTCCAGGTTATTTAAAATATTCTAATGTAAACATTTCCTAATCTGGAATAATTTATCACGAAAAAGAACATTTCTACAAAAGCAAAATTAAAATCACTAAAATAAATCTTACTAATTATGAATTATATAATTCAAAATAATTAAATCACACTAATTTAATGCCTTATATTACTTTTCAAAAATCTTGCTTTGAAATATACAATTTGATCTAATTAATCACGTAATGGATTCGTATTCGAAACAGTTCCAAGTACAAGTGACAAGCAGGAACTATGTCCGAAAAATTCGCGCGTGAGTCAATATGCGCTCTTTCCGTCATTTCTCTCAAAGCCATTGATATCAATGATCCACAAAATTCGCGGGACGTGAAAGTTTACCGTGCGTTTGTTTGTTCCTATTTATGACGGCCAATTATCTACATTTGAGGTATGGACGGGGGAGGGGGAGACCCTCCCTCCGTGGGAGTCTTTCTAACAGAACCTAACTCGTATTTACACACGGAAATCCAAGGTTCGAAGAAAACCACGGAAAACTCCGAACGGTTAGGCTGACGACCGTGATTGGGCTCGAACCCAGCACCTGCCGTCTACCAGTTTCGGAGGCAGAACCTCTCGGACACTGGTGGGGCATTTACCGTGCGACTGTCGGTTGCTTCTGAATGTGCGTCGCGCCTTAAAGGGTTATTTATACACGATTTGACTGTTTTTAGAAAACGTCTGTCAGTATGTATTTGACACACATTTTGTGTGCGCTCTATATCAGGAACTAATGCATGGGATTTAATCAAACTTCATATTCAGTTAGACGTTGACATAAATTGGTGCTGATTAGGTTCGGATGTAAATCGCCTTACAGATGGCACTGCTATGCAGCATTTTTTCTGAGATAGCTATCCTCAAGAACCAAAACACGGAATCATCAAACTTCATATCATCATCATAATAATGTCATCAAACTTCATATTCTGTAATACCTTAACATAAACAGACGTTTATTTAATTTTGGTGTAAATCTGCCAACAGATGACGCTGTTATGCTGCATTTTTCACGATTTCTGCAATACCTGTATCTCAAGAACTAACAAGCGGAATTTCGTCAAAATTCATAGTCTGTTAGACATTCACATAAATAGATTGTTACGTTTTAGTATCAATAATCCAAAAGTTGGCACTACTACGTTGCATTTTTCGCGACTTCTGCGATAGTTATGTTTTAAGAACTAGTACACAGAATTTCATCAAGTTTATTATTATATTAGATTAATCTTTAACACAATTATTCAATTGTTAAATAAATTATAATAGTAGTTGAAAAATTATAAGTAGGTCAAAAAAGACCTCGTCATGATTCGAACGAGGGATATGTTAGCTGAAGCCGCCAATGCAGCCAATACAATGCCCTGGTTCAAATCGTGGCTTTTTCATCCAATAGGTAGCTCGGCTATGCCGCATTTTTTACCATTTGCACGATAGCTGTATACCGCTCAGCAGGTGGCCTTGCTGTGTTTTGGTTTTCACGATTTTATAAAATGGATTGACATTTAATTTCGGTTGTAGACGATTTGATTTTTGTTTACATAGAAGAAAGTTTTGTGATGGCTGCAACACGCAAGTTTTTAAAAATACATTCGGAATAATTTGTAACTATCTCGAACATTTATAATTCTAAATCTTGATTTTTTTTTTTTTTTTTTTTTTACTTTTTATTACTTTATATACATGTGAGAATAATTCAACACAATATTTTTGAAATTTGTTCACCTCATGATTATATAAATTCACAATGTTGATTTTAAAATAATTAAAACCAATGATTTTTTACGCATTATTTTTCAATGAGAATTCTTTTAAGTTTTAAATTAAAGGATCTCTTCATTAAATATTTTGTGAATAAATGATGCTGACGCTTTCTATTTTCTTGTTCATTTGTTTAGCTTCCAATTTCCAGAAACGATTTTTACACACTGACATATATGAAGAAATTGTAAAAATTTATCTTAAATTACTCTACGCATTTAATTATATATATAACATGCAACATATTTAGGGTAATTCATCCTTTTAAATATCTGATGTACGTCAAAAAATTATTAAAGTTGGTTACCAAATACAGTAGACTCTCGTTAATTCGAAATCGGATAATTCAAATCTTCGCTTAATTCGAACTAAACATGAAGTCCCGAAAATTTCAAGGACAGACTAACGTTAAAAATTTTCATTAATTCGAACTCATTTTCTTTCGACTTCGTTTAATTCGAACTAACGAGAATTCCGATTTTTCATTTTTCTTTTCTTTCTCACAGATTTCAGATCCTTTGAATAACTTTCTTTCTTTGATTTTGGGGGAAATTGGTCCGAACGAGTGTACATATAATCCAATTCATTTGATATTTACTTTCTTAGTGCCCCATCTGTCTATCATTGGCGCTTGAAAATTTTCTTCCATTGTGCTTGTTTCTAATCTTTTAATTAGTTTATGTATTGATACATTCTAATTTAATATTTAGTCATATTCTAAATGATAACAGATGAAATAAATTTAAAAAATACTATAACATTAATTCCTTTGTAATAGTATCATATTAAGCATGCTTTGATATCATATTTTCCATAATTCGAACTTCGGATAATTCGAACATTGCTTGTGGTCCCGTCGAGTTCGAATTAACGAGAGCCGACTGTAGTAGCAAAAAATCCCAGATGGAAAACGTACATTAAAAAAAAAAATCCTTTTTTATTTGGCTGATTATTTTTCGGAAGTTATGTATTTATTGTCGGTATTTATTGACGGGAGTCTTTTACAAAATTTTTAATGTTTTGTCACTGGTTTTTAAAAACAGACATTTGTGCCTTATTAAATCGAGAAAATTCTCCGATTAAATAAGGCAAATTTTACAGTAAAATTTTACTGGTGAAAATAAGCTAGGATCCTTAAGCCGTCTTGCGGCACGTATACGTGTCGCTCGTCCCCAAGGGGTTAATTTATTTAGTAAATTATAAACTATTTGTCAATTTAGAGACTAAATCAGACGATGTAACAGTTGAATAATCGAAATTCAATTATTTGTTGATACAATTCGATACACTCTAAAAAAAAAATTAAAAATTAAAAAGTTTTTACGGAAATTGTACTTGTAATCGGGAGGCTAGTACAATTTACTATTTTTTAACGGAAAAATTTCCTTAAATTCCAGAAAAAAAAATTCCGAAAAAACGAAAAAAATTCTGGAATTTACGGAAATGTTTTCGTTAAAAAACAGTAAATTGTACTGGCCTCCCGATTACAAGTACAATATCCGTAAAATCGTCCGTTTTTTTCCCCCATTTAAATGCATCCAATTCAACGACCTTTATATACCTTTACAAACCTCAAGGATCCTTTACATTTCTCACTGGAAAGTGAAAATCCCGTGGTTTTAGAACACATCTCAAAACATATCTGCCCATGAATTAGAAGAAAAAAAATATTCCTGGTTTGAGAAATATATATTAAAAATACGAAAATGGTTAAACAAACATTACTTAATTTGTACAGGTGGTTTAACCAAAATTTGGATATTTTTACGGTTATTTGAAATCAAAGGTTTGAACTAAAAGCTACATGGGGGCCATTTTATAATATTTATCTATTTGTTGAAAACTTATTTAATTGTTTGAAAGTTTTTTGTTCTGATAAATTTAGTTACAATTTTAGTATTTAAAAGTTTTTTTTTTCGGCAAATCTACTAATAACAGAATAGCTATTGCTTTCAGTTATCAGGAAAGTAGTTAAATTTATGATAAAAGTACTCCAATCATGCAATGGAATCCAGATGCTGGATATACAGGGTGTCCCTTCTTATCATTAAGGGTCATCCTCTTCAGTCAAATGAAGAAACCCATTCGCTAATGCTAATCCCATGGAAGAAATTTCTAAAGATATCTTGGTTGCATTTCAATATTTTTATTTTTATTTTTTATTTATTTATTAATTTATTTTGAATGGATAGCTGAGATCGATTTGAATGCAGACCGTTTTTTACTTTTTCGATTTTAATTGCAGATATTTTTATAAGGGTGCTTTCGCTTTCCAAACCAGTTAAAAAAAATGAAAGCGTTCTCATAAAAAATATCTAAATATCTGAAACAAAAATCAAAAACAGATCGATCTCAGTTATCAAATGAAAAAAAAAATTAAAACATTAAAATGCAATTAAAATTATAAAGCAAGCCATGCATATAGGACCACATTTTGAAGATACTTTTTGCATCCTGAAAAGCTACAGGCTTAATTAGTAATAGAAAATTTTTAGTTTGAAATCACATAAGTGATTCGAATATATTTTGAAAAAGTTCTAGTATAATAGATGATCATCTACAAAAATCATTATAAAAGGTAAATCGAGGTGTGTATATTTAAAACATTTTTTAATTAGATGAAATTTGTATAAATATAAAATCCTTCTGTATTGTTGATTATTTAATTGCATTTTATTTCATATGAAAATAAACAGTTTTAGTTAGAGGTACAGACAGCCAACTTGGGTCATACGAATAATTTATTAATAATTATGTATGTTTAATAAACACATATATTAAAAGTTTTACATATTTAATAAACACATATAATTAATTAATAAATATATATAGTTATGTATGTCTTAATTATTTTACAGTTTTTTGGACATTTTCGTTTTCAGCCGAAAATAGCAAAAATACCGAAATTCGGTTTCAGTTTCGGGCCTTAAAACCTATTTCAACCGGTCCTTACTTAATACTTAGTACCATTCTAATTGTTTAGTTTTGATAAAACAGAACTTTGTGCAGTAAAACCTGTGAAGATAGAACCTGTATATAACAAATTTTATAAATATATACAGTCGGCTCTCGTTAATTCGAACTCGTCGGGACCACAAGAAATGTTCGAATTATCCGAAGTTCGAATTATGGAAAGTATGAAATGAAAACATGCTTAGTATGGTACTATTACAAAGGAATTAATGTTATAGTGTTTTTTTTTTTTTTAATTTCTTTCGTCTATTATCATCAGAATATGACTTAATATTAAATTAGAATATATAAATACGTAAACTAACTAAAAGATTAGAAACAAGCACCATGGAAGAAAAATTTGAAGCGTCACTGATGGACAGACGGGGCACCAGGGCCGTAGCTAAGGGGGTGCTATGGGCGGCTCAGCCCCCCCTGGAAAAAGTTCCATGGTCACTAAATGTTCCGAAAATTCAAATGAAATTCTGTTCAAAAATCTAATTTAGTTTTGAGAACCTTTCACAGTTTTGCAGAGTTACTAAATAAAATAATACTAATAAAATACTAACACTAATAAAATAATACTAATTTACTAATAAAATTGTATCTAAAATACGTGTTTCAACACTCCCTCGTCCTATTGGTACATATGAAGCTAACAGGATGTTTAATTTTGCACCAGTTATACATTCAAAATTTTCATCATCATATACTTTTCTTAGCATAAAATGAAGTTATTACAACAGTTTAATGAGAAAAATAGTACCTACAATGTGAATATGCACTAATTTATCTTTCTGCATTAGAGAGAGAATAAAAAAATATGAGCCCCCCTACATTCCCTTGAGCCCCCCCATATATTCCCCTAAGCCCCCCCTATCGTACAATTCTAGCTACGGCCCTGCGGGGCACTAAGAAAGTGGATACCAAATGCATTGGATTATATGTATACTCGTTCAGAACAATTTGCACAAAATCAAAGACAGAAAATTAGTCAAATGATCTGAAATCCTTGCGAAAGAAAGAAAGAATGAAAAATTGAAATTCTAGTTAGTTCGAATTAAACGAAGTCAAGATAAAATGAGTTCGAATTAATGAAAATGTTTAACGTTATTCTGCCATTGAAAATTTCGGGACTTCATGTTTAGTTCGAACTAAGCGAAGATTCGAACTATCCGATTTCGAATTAACGAGAGCCGACTGTATATTTATTTTCCAAATTTTTAATTTTCTAAATGAATGCCTTAAAAATAAGCTTGTCCAGACTGAAATCTGCCTACAACGGATTTTTTTGCGACTCTCAGCATTTATTTTTTTTCACGAATTCTGTTTTCACTACTGTGCTTTTTTCACCGGCTGTGCAAAAATAACGTTATCAACATTTTGGTAATTTTGAACACCCCCCCCCCTGCCCCCGGTGATGATATCTTTATCAAAATGATTTTTTTTTTCTTCTTTTTAGCTCACAGGCTATCATAGCCTGAGAGCTTATGTGCCCGCCCGTTCTGTATGTATGTGCGTATGTGCGTATGTGCGTAACGCGATAACTCATGATAAAAATATCGGATCCACTTGAAATTTTGTATATAGGTATATCCTGACAAGGCGCTTCCCTGATTAGTTTTTGGAGTTCATTCGATATGTATAAGAGGGGGAACGGGGGGCTCATGCCCCCCGTTAGTTGATATAAATGGGATTTTCATGCAGAATTAAGTTTTCAAAATTTAGATTAGGATCATTCTGATGAGGCGATTCCGTGACTGTTATTAGGTGTTCATTGAATAAGTATAAATAGGGGAAACAGGGGTTCTAATCCCCCCCCCCGTTAGTTGATATAAATGGGATTTTCATGCAGAATTAAGTTTTCGTTCAAAATTTAGATTAGGATCATTCTGATGAGGCGATTCCGTGACTGTTATTAGGTGTTCATTGAATAAGTATAAATAGGGGGAACAGGGGTTCTAATCCCCCCCCCCCCGTTAGTTGATATAAATGGGATTTTCATGCAGAATTAAGTTTTGGTTCAAAATTTAGATTAGGATCATTCTGATGAGGCGATTCCGTGACTGTTATTAGGTGTTCATTAAATAAGTATAAATAGGGGGAACAGGGGTTCTAATGCCCCCCCCCCGTTAGTTGATATAAATGGGATTTTCATGCAGAATTAAGTTTTCGTTCAAAATTTAGATTAGGATCATTCTGATGAGGCGATTCCGTGACTGTTATTAGGTGTTCATTGAATAAGTATAAATAGGGGGAACAGGGGTTCTAATGCCCCCCCCCCCGTTAGTTGATATAAATGGGATTTTCATGCAGAATTAAGTTTTCGTTCAAAATTTAGATTAGGATCATTCTGATGAGGCGATTCAGTGACTGTTATTAGGTGTTCATTAAATAAGTATAAATAGGGGGAACAGGGGTTCTAATGCCCCCCCCCCGTTAGTTGATATAAATGGGATTTTCATGCAGAATTAAGTTTTCGTTCAAAATTTAGATTAGGATCATTCTGATGAGGCGATTCCGTGACTGTTATTAGGTGTTCATTAAATAAGTATAAATAGGGGGAACAGGGGTTCTAATGCCCCCCCCCCGTTAGTTGATATAAATGGGATTTTCATGCAGAATTAAGTTTTCGTTCAAAATTTAGATTAGGATCATTCTGATGAGGCGATTCCGTGACTGTTATTAGGTGTTCATTAAATAAGTATAAATAGGGGGAACAGGGGTTCTAATGCCCCCCCCCCGTTAGTTGATATAAATGGGATTTTCATGCAGAATTAAGTTTTCGTTCAAAATTTAGATTAGGATCATTCTGATGAGGCGATTCCGTGACTGTTATTAGGTGTTCATTAAATAAGTATAAATAGGGGGAACAGGGGTTCTAATGCCCCCCCCCCGTTAGTTGATATAAATGGGATTTTCATGCAGAATTAAGTTTTCGTTCAAAATTTAGATTAGGATCATTCTGATGAGGCGATTCCGTGACTGTTATTAGGTGTTCATTGAATAAGTATAAATAGGGGGAACAGGGGTTCTAATGCCCCCCCCCCCGTTAGTTGATATAAATGGGATTTTCATGCAGAATTAAGTTTTCGTTCAAAATTTAGATTAGGATCATTCTGATGAGGCGATTCAGTGACTGTTATTAGGTGTTCATTAAATAAGTATAAATAGGGGGAACAGGGGTTCTAATGCCCCCCCCCCGTTAGTTGATATAAATGGGATTTTCATGCAGAATTAAGTTTTCGTTCAAAATTTAGATTAGGATCATTCTGATGAGGCGATTCCGTGACTGTTATTAGGTGTTCATTAAATAAGTATAAATAGGGGGAACAGGGGTTCTAATGCCCCCCCCCCGTTAGTTGATATAAATGGGATTTTCATGCAGAATTAAGTTTTCGTTCAAAATTTAGATTAGGATCATTCTGATGAGGCGATTCCGTGACTGCTATTAAGTGTTCATTGAATAAGTATAAATAGGGGCAACAGGGGTTCTAATGCCCCCCCTCTTAATGCCCTCTTAATTTATATAAATAGGTTTTTCAAGCAGAATTTTCAGATTTCGTTCAAATCTCTGAATAGTTTTGGAAGTTTAATGGTTAAGTATAAAAGAAGGGGATAACTCCTTTTAAATTATATAAATGCTAAATGGGTTTTTATTAAGAATTATCTAATTTGCTCTGAATTTTGGATATAGATTTTTTATATGATAAAGCATGTCTTTGATAGTATAGGAGATTCAATGATTAAGTATAAAAAAAAGAGGAAAGGGGAGAGCTGTTTCCCCTTCTTAATTTTTTTTTCGAACGGAATTAACCCTTGAAAATATAAGGCTTTAATGTACAATTAGTATTTGTAGCCTGTGAGCTCAATGCCATCAGTTTAACTGGGCAGTATTCTTTTTATTTGGTTTTATTTTCCTTATTTGTAGTTAAATACAAAACTAGTTACATTTATCTTTCGCAGACTTTTATGATTCAAATGAAGAGAAGTCAATAAAATATCATTTTGCGAATGGAAAAATTTTATACCAAAAACACTTAAAAGAAATGGTCATTGTTTAAAAGTATTTTATAATAGCCCTTTGTTACATAATGCATTCAATAGTAATAAAGTGCTGTTGCAGTTACTCCGAACGGAGAAGGGATAGAGTGGAAAGCAGATATCATTAACAAAAGCTCTTATTAGCAAAACAAGTGGGCAACATTCCTTCTCTTTTTCTTTCATTTATTAATAAACACAAGCTTTATTTCAAATGTACTTCACCTGTGGTTCCTCGAACCCTTTATATATGCACTCATATATGAAGAAGAAGAATGTCAAACGTTGGGGTATTGCACATTTTAGAATTAAATAATTTTATAATAATTTAGGGACTTCTTTAATAATAACTTTGTATTTTCATTTTTTTTTTTTAAAAAGGTAGTATGCTATTTTATAGCAAAAAACATGTTATAAATAAAAAGAGAAAATTTTGAGTGAGTGAAAAAGGATATCGATATCAAAAGACAAACCCCCTCCCCCTAGAGATATCTTACGATAGCATATGCCAGACTTCACCCCCCCCCCCCCTGTTTGCTTTAAAATTATAACGTTACATTTGAAGAGCAACTAAATTCTGCGTAAACGGAACCTGTTTACAGCAGAAGTCCTGTTTTAAAATTAAAAATTTCACCGCACCTAAAATACGAATACTATGCAAATATAACTTTTAAATTGGAATTTTGTTTCGGTCCCTGACGATTCAGCTTCCACAGGTTTTACAATATTATTTTGTTTTTTAAAACCTGATAAGACCCTAGAGCATGATAAGACGGAGTTGCAAAGGATAGGAGAAAAAAAAAATCCATTTTAAACAGTCTTTTTCTTATCAGGTATAAATGCATATTTCTACCGCGTATGAACCACGGCCGTGGCGGGGCGAAGGGGGCGGTCGCGGCAAGTGAAGGGCGCAAAATTTATACTGATTTGTTTCTTCTTTTCTTGTAAAAAAAAAAAAAAAAAAAAAAAAAAATAAATATGTACATATTGGCAAGTTTTTTTCTTTTTTTTTTTTTTTCTTTTTTTTTTTTTTTTTTCTTGTGACAAAAACATGCATTCTCAAAATAACATATGACTTCTTTCTTACAATCCCAAAGGAGCTACAAACTGTTATGCTGTACTATCGATACATTTCTTCCACATCAGTTTTCTAGATACCCTTTACCAAAATATAAGTGAAATTTTATCTTACATTATTTAGTTGTTAAAATTAAACCTTTTAAATTTGTAAAGTAAACGCGAAATATGTATTTAATAGAATTTATTTGTGTTTTCAATTTTGTGATATCTGTCACAAAAAGAAGAGGAGGAGGCACCAAATTCAAACTTTACCCAGGGCCGTAGCTAGAAGTGATCAATAAGGGGGTCTCAAGAGATTGTAGGGGGGGGGTGTGATAATTTTTTTTCTCTCTCTGATGCAGAAAGATGAATTAGTGCATATTCACATTGTAGGTATTATGTTGCTTATTAAACTGTTGTAATAACTTTATTTTATACTAAGAAAAATATATGATGAAAATTTTGAGCAAAAACTGGTGCAAAGTTAAACATCATGTTAGCTTCATATGTATAAATAGGATGAGGGAATGTTGAATTATTTATTTTAGATGCAATTTAGGAATTCTGCAAAACTGTGAAAGGGTCTCAAAACTAAATTAGTTTTTTAAACAGAATTTCATTTGAATCTTTGAAGAAGAAATTCATTTAATGACCTTGGAAACTTTTCCAGGGGGGGGGGGGGGCTCAAAATATTTTAGGGGGGCTGAGCCGCTCATAGCACCCCCTTAGCTACGGCCCTGACTTAACCCCAGGCGCAGTTTTCTCTTAGCACGCCGCTGGTAAACCAATTAAAATTTTACGTTTAAGACAGGATTCCGTTATAAACAGGTTCCATTTATATTAGAATTTTGTTTATGCCTTGACTTTGAAGCCTCTGTCCACAACTTTTTTTTTCTGTAGTCTTCCTTGCTTCAAAAACAAAAAACGACAAAATTACACTGCAATCAAAGCAGACCTCTGGTGCTAAGCCTTATAGAGGCAAACCATTACTTTTGCATTTATTTTGTTTTCTACACGAAACAGCCAAACACGGTCTCCATTT
The DNA here is from genome assembly GCA_964019185.1 of Maratus speculifer. Taxonomy (NCBI): domain Eukaryota; kingdom Metazoa; phylum Arthropoda; class Arachnida; order Araneae; family Salticidae; genus Maratus; species Maratus speculifer. The sequence goes on from OZ025295.1 coordinate 208,694,189, forward strand.
GCGAAAACTGAATTGAGAAACCAGCTGTCCCCGGCCCTATTGGAAATTTATTTTATTTATTTTCAGGATTCATTTCACTGTCCTTCAGTACAAATGTTACACACCCGCGGTCATTACTTTATGCGGCCATTTCCTTTTATCAACAATCCTGTCCAAAAATTTCAAATAAATAACATGTCGATGTTCGTCTTCGGTCATCGGCAGGGCCAGCTTTGAACTCCTATAATAGGAGTCTTAGGTCAGCTTGGTGGACGCACGGACCTTTATGATCCCACAGAATTAACTTTGCTACAACTCACTAGTTGGATCCGGTGCAGGTGTGTACGGTTGCTTGGTAAAAGTATAGCGTAACAAAATCCGATTTTGGAACAGATGTCCCTGTTATCTGGTGTCTAATTTATTTATTTATTTTAAAGCCAGGAATGGAAGAGTGAATCATTATTAATCCTTTTTCCGTAGAAGAGAATAAGTGTTATAGTGATTTTCCTATTCCACGTTTAAGATATAGGGAATACAAACATGAAAAGAAGCTATACTAAATTAAGAATTATTATTTGTCAAAATCCGTTGCTTTCAGAGGCAAGTAATTAATTATGTTTCTGCAATTTCAGAAGTATTTTCGAATAATTTCAGTAAAAAAAGATTTGCGATTCTTTCCGGAATCTATAAAATCTATGCTATACACAATATTTTAAGACCTTTTCTGTCTTCACTAGATTTCTTAAATTTTTAAATACGCATATTCCTTATAAGTTACATAGTTCATGCAAAATATTTGAAATAAAAAGAAAAAGAAAAGAAAACCTTTAAACTTTTAATAAGATTTAGTGCTTTATAAATGAAAGAAAAATTTAAGTACAGTAATCCCTTAACTCCTTCGCGACGGGAGCTTTTTACGAAATTTTTAATGCTTTGTTACTGATTTTTAAAAACAGAAATTAGTGCCTTATTAAATCGAGAAAATGCTCCGATTAATTAAAGCAAATTTTACCGAAAATTTTTACCGTTGTGGGGATAAACAAGGATTCTTAAGCCTTTTGTGGCACGTATGCGTGTCGCTCGTCCCCAAGTGGTTAACATTCGCGAGAATTAGGTTCAGGGGTGTGCGAAGAGAAAACTGCGCCCGGGGCAAAGTTTCAATTTGACGCACTCCCTCCTTCAACTTTGTCTTGTAACAGGTCAAAAATGACATAGGTAATATAAATTTGGCGCCCCCTAAATTTCTGCCTTCAGGGCGACCACCCCCTTTCGCACGAAGTTGGTTTGGTTCCCGAAAACATCCGCGAATATGAGACCATCTTCTCGTACATATAAGGGATTAGGTTCTAATTTTAATAGAAAAGAGCTATTGAAATTAAATGTATATATATATATATATATATTAAGCATTATACATTGAAAGTACTTGCTCTAAAAAAATTGAAAAATTATAAACATATTGCACAAAATTTATTTATTAGTGTATAGCGGGAAAAAATTAGTCATGTGCGATTGTTTGACAGAGAAGATCTTATGTTTATGTTTAAAAATTTCCATGGAAAGGAAAAGTTGCGGCCTCGATTTCCTTTTTAAATTTAAGACTCCTCACCAATAAAGAATCGCATTCTATTGCTTTTTCAAGAGGTTGTTATTGATGTTTTAAAATTTCTCCGACAATTTTTGTAGAAAATATTTCGTCTGCAATAAAAATTTAAAATTTTAGAAAATTCAGAAAATTGAAAAAAATTGCATAAAAAATGAAGGAAATTGTTAATCTATATGTTTTTCAACAAAAGGGCTGAAATTTTCGTTACTTACGAATAATTTCAGTAAAATAATACCCCCATACAGTAATACAGTAGACCATACACTAAAAAAGTGTTCATTGTAACGCAGTTCATAGAATTGGTCAAACAAAGTGAGTTTACTTTGTAAAATATATATATATATATATATATATATATATATATATATATATATATATATATATATATATATATATATATATATATATATATATATTAGAAATGTAGAAATGTTCCACATTTTATATTTCTCGAATAATCAAAACTCGCGCATGTTAAGAGATTACTGAAATTCCATTATCATATAATCTTCTAAAAGAAATTCGCACATCCATCGCAACAGTAACCTCTTCGTTTCAATGTTGTATGCCTACGAAAGTGCAATACATTTCGTTATATAGACTATGTTTTTCGTAATGTGGGGATTAATTTACATGCGAAAAGTTTCAAAATCATTGTTCAGCAGAGAATTTCGCAGGGTTTCCTTGCATCATGGAAAGTCAGGGAATTTCAAGGTAGTCATGGAAAATCAGAGATATTTCAAAATATACATGAAAAGTCAGGTAATTTACAAATGTTTTCTTAAAAGTCATGGAAAAGTTTCTGGGAAAGATAGTAAATGACACGAAATTCATCAAATAGTCTCAGGGGAAAATTATAAAATTCATAAAACAATTGAAAAAAAAAAAATATGTATATATATATTCAGGATTATCAAGCTAAATTTTTTAGACTTTCACAAAAGTTACCCTATACATTTACTAACATAATATATGCAAATGAATTTTTGATAGTGTTCACGCATCGCAATGAAAAGTTGTTTAGTAAACCTGCTCGTACTATAGTATTTTTCATATAATTATTATTATTTTTAAATTATGATTACAGGGTGTTATGTACAGTGTTGTTTGTCATATTTTCGAAAAAGAACATTATTTTATATCAAGGACTCTGCAAATTATAAGCAAAAAACTTGGAAAAATGTGCGACTGTTTTTATAAAAATCTTAATTTCTCTACGAGTATAGATCCTATCCGCATAAAAATGAACACAGTTTATTACGATAATCCACTTAATCATAATTTACAGTTTGAATATTTTTGCTGCATTAGTTTTGACAGGATTATCCAAAAGATATTCTCTCTTTTTCAATTTCTATTTACGGTTCCCTATGGAGTTTCGGGAAAAAATCTTCACGGAAGTGTGTGACCTGTACTATTCTGTTTTAACACCTGGAGTTTCAGGATAATTCCTCATATGTTTTTCCAGATATTTAACAAAATGTCTAAAAATGCAAGTGGCCGGTCACCTTTGGCCATATAATGTATTACCAAATTGGTACAACTTATCTTTTTCATACAATAGTCTTCCTCTTTGGATGTTACAGAAGTAAATAAATAATGACAAAACTATGGTTTATTTACATGATCTGGTTGTCTTTATCATAATTAACACAATGATTTTGCAGTAATTTAAAGCAGTAAGTAACTCTGCCACTGTAAAAAAGCAGGAACTTCGAAAGTCGGAAAACTTAATGTGAACAATACTTTTTACACACATTTGTTTACAAGGAACTTTCATTCATTAATACCATTCGGCCCATCCTTCATTCATCAGAACGTAAACATTCTTCGGGGGAAAAAAAAAATATATATATTGTATGATAATTTTCTTCGCCTTAATGGTATGCTGATTCAGCGGAAAGTTCATTTCTGCACTATAAAAAAAAGAAAGAAAAGTGCCAAGCGCAGCTCTGAAAATCAGAATAGTTGAATATTGGCTTCTGTATATGAAAAAAGGTTCGACTGAAACCGATTTTTAAAGCCGAAATTTTAACCGAATTTCGGTGACCTTCCTATTTTTAGCTGAAAACGAAAAGGCACAAAACTTTTTTTAAAGATAATTAATACGTACATAAATATACATAATTATTAATTATTTATAGGTATTTATTAAATATGCACAGTTATTAATTAATTATACGTAATTAAATAAGCATAATTGTTAATTATACATGAGGCTCAAATTGGCTTTCTCTGTCTGTGCCTTAGTAGACTCAAAACTTTTTATTTTCATAAAAAAAAAAAAAAAAAAAAACAATGAAATTATCTTGACTTTACGCTTGAGTGAAACGACACAGAAAATTTTTCTAATTTTACGAATTTCATTTAATTTCAAAATATTTTAATTTTAAGTATCTACACTTTGAAATAATTTGTAAATGATCATCTGTTATACTAGAAGTTTCAGATAGAGCAGACCTGTCCAATCTTTTTTTAAACAAGGGCGCACCTTAGCTCTTGGCACTCAATGAAGGGCGCCATCATTCACTTTACCGAAAACATGCGGCAATATTGTCGCAAAGTATTAGTATAAACGCACGTCATAACAAAATGCAAATAAATCTTACAGCGGTAGACCAAAGGCACTACGGTTCTGGAGTTATTTATATTGAATTTCAAACAATACATTTTTCGATGTGAGGACTATCTCAAAAATGTTTGAAGAGTAAAATGCCAGAAAATTTAATCACGCCAATAATAACACCAATAAAGAAAAATAAATAAATAAACATGGTAATCAGAGATGCTGCTACGTTTCTTTTAGAATGTGGAAATAAGCTATGACTTAGCTTGAATGACTGAATTTAGTTTTATAAAAAGTACAAAAATAAAGACAGGCATAATAGTGACAAATCCATTCGGGTAATTCCAGAGAGTTGTTTGAAACTTAACTATTAAAAAATCTATTTCCAAATACTATTATCAAAATTACCAAAACTTACAAAATTTAACCATCATAATTACACTTTAAAACAATAACTACAAATCGTAAAAATATCCATGATAATTTTCAAAATAAGTTTTTATTTTTTAATTCTTTGAGAGCAAGTAATTGTATTTCTCTCATTGATCTCGCACAAAAATTTTAGAAAAAAATTGTTTAAAAAGTAACGATAGACATTTTTAGAACTTTTTTCTCGCCTAAGATATAAAATAAAAAATTCATTAAATGTTTCTGATAAAAATCTTGATTAAAATTAGGTGGGATATAATATATCCTACGGTCTCTCATGGTTTTTAATGCGTTTTCACAGTTTTTGAAAATATCTCTGATGCAAATATTAATAATTTTAAATAAAGCATTCTTTATAATGGAATTCTAATTCTAAAAAATCTAATAACCGAAAACCTTCAAAAGGGCACCAAGAAAACCTTCAAAGGGCGCCATGGTGCCCGCGGGCGCCGCGTTGGACAGCCCTGAATATAGAGTATTCAAAACACTTCTGCGGTTTTTAACTAAAATTTTTCTATAACCGTTAATTCTATAGCTTTTAATTTTGCAAGAAAAAATTTAGTTATACTTTGCTTACTTTATGATTTTCACCTACGTCTTGAGTCAATCATTATTGATAAATAAAAACAATGATGATCATAAAAGCACTAAATAGTTTCAGTTGAGCCGATCCCAAATCGATGAGTAATATTGAGATTTTACGAAGGAAGAAATGTGATTTTTTGGAATATTGATAGTTTCGGCCCGGCCAAATTTTCAGCAGCATTTGTACCTAAACGAATTTTCAGTGAAACTCAGATTTTGAAACGAAAACGAATTTACGGTCGACATCTACAAAAAGTTTAAAACCGGCACACGTTTGTGTGAATTTATCTCATAGAATTTAAACAGTAACTATATTTCATTACTTTATTTTCACTTTATTGAGATGTATAGTTTTATTCGATATAAATTAACTAAATGAAATGCATTGAAAATTTTAGGAAACATCAATGAAGCAAGTAATTATATTCCTGTAATTTTTTCTGATTATTTAAATTTCAAATTGAAATCTGTCTACTTCCGATTTTTTTCTTTTCTCTTTTTTTAAGGCAAAGAAAAAGAGAGATAGAGAAAACCGAAATTAATTGACGTTTAATTTAATTGTTAAGAAACTCCATTGCTGAAGATAACTGTAGCCAAAATAACTGTCGTTTCACATCCTCTACTAAACTTTCCAAAGTTTTTTATGGGAAATAAACATGTTAGAAAAATATAAAAATTATTTATTAAGATGCCGATTTATTCCGTAGTAAACAAGTATTTATTAAGTAATTTCTCTATTCTAAAAAAAAAAAAAAAAAAAAAAAAAAAAAAAAAGTAATGTTTTGGTGACTGGGGAGGGGGTCATTCTTCGTTAATATTAAGAAAACTATTACATACAAAAATATGAAAATAAATAGTATTACAGAGAAATGTTTCATAAACACACTGATGCAGACAGCTTTTAAATCAAATAGTTATTTTAAGAGATAGGTATTTAATGTTAAAATTTGTCAAAATCATCCCATTAAAAAAGTTTTATAGGAGCAAAAATTGTTATGCATAGGAATTTAATTTTTTTTAGATAATTTTATACATTAGAAATTCGCAGTGTACATATTGCATTTATTTATTTATTTATTTAATTTGACTCCTTTTTTGAGGATATTTTTCCATTTTAAATTCAAATTTTCACCATTTTGAGAAATATTTTTTACATATTTTAGAAAAGGGTATAATTTTAAATTGTTGCCAATTTTTAAAATAACGCAAACAATAATATTTCCTACAAATTAAACATTTATTTATACGTAGCTGTTAACTACAGAAAAAATAACCTTTGAAATTTGAATTAAATAATTACGTTTTAAAGAAAGAAAAATATTGAAATTTCTGCTATAAAAATTATATTTACACGTTAGTTTTAAAAGAGAAAGAAAATCTCAATGCTACTAATTCTCGTATACGTCTGTTCGTTTGTTTATTGGTTTGTTGGTGTGCAAATCGTTATGAAATTATAAACCTTTCTTCACAAGGAGCATAGACAATCGCGAAAGGTGTCGAAAGACTGTTGAAGTCATCTATATTCAGGAATTATAGTTTCGTAAAAATCCCGAGATAATTAACAAAGATAGAGCTGAACGCGAAGATTTCAGGTATTTTGTCGAAAGATAACGGCTTTTGGCCACAGGTGAGAGTAGATGAGATAAACTGTGCAGTTCCAACACCCCTTATAATCATATAGGGGGCGTTGGCAGTTCCCATTCTCTATATTTGACCTGATAGGTCACGTATTGTCTTCTTTAATTGGTTCAAAAATTTGTCTTAAGGGTGTATATCAATCCAAACTGCTTATTTTCCGATTTATTTTTAAATTTGTTTTACTTTCAAACGCATCAAACTAGCGAATTCTCTTATTTAGAAGCCATATAATGTGCCATGCTTGTCAATTTTTTGATAAAGGCAGAATATATTGCAAAAAATGCTGTCAAAATTGTCGTTTTAAACCGAATTTTCCAAAGAAAATAATCTCTTGTAAAAAAAATAATCGTTTGAAAAAATAATCGCTTATAAATTGAATTCTAAATAATTGAGAGGAAAATGAAATCACACGCTTTCTTATGCATTTCTTCAAAAATGACCTCAGCAAGTTTCTTGTTTCTACTTTTAAAAATGAGTCTGAAAATGTCTCGAGCTGTTGAGGTTGGAAAAATGTTTTTTCGAATACATCCTTAAGATCTTTATTTATCAAATACAAATCAAATATATCAAATACATCAAATACGAATCAAATACAAATCACATATACAGGGTGAGTCATAAATATCGAAACAATATTCTATCTCCTCAAATATTGACCCTAGACCCATACTTCCAATTGCAAAAATTCATAAAAAAAGGTGAAATTTCTGATAAGATAAGTTGCAACTCCATTGGGAGGTCTATTTGCAAAAAATACGAAAATTAAATTTTTATAAGGCCCTCCCGTAGGGCGAAATTCCCAATTAGGAAATTATTCCTTATCCATTCCTAAATTGAACAAAACAAATTTCATCTCCATATCTAAAAATCCCACAGGGATATTAAATCCCAAAATCCTCAAAAATTTCTGACTTACACCGATTTTCCCTGACTCTGAACTGTGATTTCTTGATTCAATTTCAACGCTTGTTAGGGAACATTCACAAACTGCAATTTAATAAAAATCGGTTTAAGATAGCGCTTTTTCTTTAAACAAAATAGCAGCGTATAGTTTTTACGCTAAATTGGTATACCAGACATCTGCCCGGGTCAAAATATCTAGGTCAGGTCCCAAACCGACCCATAGTAGAAAAAGTTCGGCGTGGCCTGAAAAAATGTCAACATCATAACCCGGACCTGTCTGGAAAATAGTTTAAATCATAGCCCGGTTCAGTCGCAAATTTCTACATAATTTTTTAATTCGGCGTGGGAAAAAAATGTTTCATATGGAGGAGTTCTGACCAAAAAATTCTTTTATAGCTTTTCGTTTTTTATATTTATACTTTTTATTATTAAAGAAGCGCCAAAGGCTGTAATATATTTATTTTATCAATGAATCTCTATTTATATGTAAATGTTTCATTTACATTTTAATATCGTTAATCCATATCCCATGCGTTGGAGACTCTGAAAAATTTTATACACTAAAACTTTTTAAGACGGAATCACATAGGAAAGAAAAAATACGTTATAGACAGATGCTCTCCCTAGAAGATGTAATTGGAGCTTATTTTATTTCAGGTACTATTGCATTTACTTTGCATGGATCAACGTATTTTCGGTTTAAGACAGAATTCCGTCATAGGCAGATTTTTTTTCACTGGTTTTATTGTATTTAATTTTTTTAGCCTTTGAATAATCTACTTAAACAAAATAAATTTTAAAGGTTTTTTTTTTTTTGTAAAATAAAGATTTTAAAATCTGTATGTTTTTCGTAAAAAATTCGATTGAGCCGAATTTTATTTATTTTATGCACGTCTTAAGTCAGTCAGAAACAGTGATTTTAATACGGGTTTTGTCAAGACCGGGTTTGAAAAATTTCATCCAGAGTGCACCTAAGTTGAAGGAAGTAGTCCCCTCCTTTATGAAAAGTACGCTAGGCCCGGCCTGACGGGTCTTCAGAAAAAAGTAACATCTCGGTCCTGGCCCTACCTGGGCCCAGAATACAGATTTTTGAACATCCTTTGAAGGACGATAAAAAGCCTGAAGTTGTCAGAGGTAAATTTAAAACGAAAAAAAAAAAAGACTTAATCTGCATCTTAGAAAAAGCATTTTTTAAAATAACTGACGGACATTTAAGCAATACATTTCGTTTTTCTGCATGATGAATTTTTTATCCTCTATTTCTTGTCTTTAAATTATTAAATGTTAGGAATTTTTAAAAGAAAAAAGAACTTGAAACACGTCATTTTTTATTTTTTTTACATTAGTTTTGTTTCGGCAAATTTGAAAAAATGTTTGCTTTTGAAAATATGATTTTTTTAAAAGTTATATTATTTTTTCAATAAACATTTTTAATCGTTTTAAAATTAATATAAAAAAAACCTTGGAACAAAATTAAAATCAGATTTTCATCTTTAATGAAATGGAAAGAAATTGAAATCCGATAAATAATGTTACGAGTTATAACGATTTTTGATTGTCCCATTTAAACCAGTACTAACCACATGAAACTTTTATAAATTGTATGAGAAATTTTAGAATGTGTATTTCTTAGCAAATTATAAGGCTAACCATCACAAAAAAAAAAAAAAAAAAAAAAAAAAAAAGAAAGAAAAAAAAAATCAAAATTCTAACTCAAGAAATAGATTTTTTACGCCTTTTCTTGAACTGTTAAAGTAACATTGTTTTTTGAATTACGCGCTTTTCAATTTGTGTCTAATCCCTTAAAACCTGATGAATTTTTTTAAACGGCTATAACTTTGCGAATTTTGGAGATATGAAGATGCAACTTTTTGTGTCTTATTCAGGAATGAATAAGGAAAGTTTTCCTAATGGGGATTTTTGTCCTACGGGGGCCGTATAAAAATTTAATTTTCGTAACTTTTCAACTAGACCCCCCCCCCCCCCTGGAGTCGCAATTTATCTTATCAAAAATTTCACTTTTTTTTATGAATTTTTGCAATTAGAAGTATGGGTTTAAGGGCAATATTTAAGGAGATAGCCTATTGTTTCGATATTTATGACTCACCCTGTATGTCAATCGAAGCTAAAAATAACAGAAAGATCAAAAATATAAAATAATAAAGTACATCATTTCCGAATTCGGTACAGGCACGATAAGTTTTAATAACAAAGTGCTTTTATTATTATTATTATTTAATATTTTTAAAGGTGAAATGATTCAGCGACAGCTGTTTCGAAGCCCTAGCGATATGTTTTTCACAAGCTTTATTCTATGTCTAAAGATTATTAACAGATATCTATAACTTATAGTCTGGAATTGAAATAGTATTTTTTTAAAAAGGCTATTGATTTGTTATTTCATTCTCCGTTTTACTCTTTTAGTATCTTATTGTTTATTTTAAAAAATAAATAAATATTAAATTCCATTTTTTAAAAAGCGACCATATCAGCGTTTAGATGAGCAGCTTGCTTTTTAAGGATTGCATAATGATTCTAAATATAAAAAACACTCTTTATGAATAAACTAATTGATGGCGCCAGACTACAAAACGTTATTGGTAAAAAGAAAAATAAATAAATAGACAATCTGCAACTGGGATTTTTAAAAGTAGCCAATTACCATTAGGTACGAATTTGTTCTAGAATTTATTCAGGTGCCGCAAAGACGAACTGCTGCCAGATAAAAAAAAACTGTTAATACGATAAACGTACAAAAAAAAAAAAAAAAAAAAAAAAAAAAAAATTATGAATAATTATTTTAACAAATTATATCCAAATTGAAAACTTTTAGTTTGATGTTGAAATTCTCCTGAATCATGAATATGTCACAGAACTGAAATTATAATTTATTAAATGTAAAGGATCATTATAAAATTAAAACATGTGCTATATTCCTTTGTTTGGTTTTGCTTCAATTAAAGTGCAGTCATCTGGCTCATACGGATCGAAAGCTTTTACCTGTGCACTGTTTGGCGCCAAGGGTTGGATCCAGGGATGTAGTGAAGGGTATACGGAGGTATACGCCGTATACCCTGTGGATTTTTTAAAGGAAGACCGTATACCCTCTGTTTCTCAAGAAAACTATAGGGTATACTATTTGCCTTGAGATTATACCCTCTGCTTAGAGCGTATATCCTCTGTTATTTTTACGACTACACCGCTGGTGGGATCTGGAGAGTCCTCAAGGGCTTGGGGAGGCGGGGGGGGGGGGGGAGGGATTTCAAAAATGTGGAAGTTCCAATTGGACCCGCTGCTGAAGTCGGGACTAATTTTTTTTCGTTGCGGGTCGGGTTTGGGCTCGGTTTACTTTTGCTGATGCTCAGGTTAACTCCTTTTTTTTTTTTCCAGCGAGTCACGATTGGGTCCTGTTCACTTCTATTTTTTGCTGCTTGTCCGATTTAGGTCTGGTTCACCTACATTTGTGTTGCTGATCGGGTTTGGGTGCGGTTGATTTCTACTTTTTGTTGTGGATCGGATTGACTACTATTTTATTGCTGCTGGTTGAGTGTAATTGGTTGATTCTACTTTTTTACTACTGGCCAGGTTCATTTTTACATTTTTGTTGCGAATCGAGTGAAGTTATACTTTTTAGCTGCGCATTGTTTTCGGGTCAGGTAGATTTACATTATTTCGGGTTCGGATCGTTTTCAGATTGGGTTTTCAGTCGTGCAAGAAGGATTCGGGTTGACCCGATTTTTCAAATAACAGTCTAAATATTTTGATCGACAAAAACTATATAGGTATAGTAAAAGCTCCATAACAGACACGTCCAAATAATTAATTTGCCCCACCAGTGGCCGAGAGGTTCTGACCTCTCTACTACTAGACGGCAGGTGCTGGGTTCGAATCCAATCGCGTACGTCGGCCTAACCGTCGCAGTTTTCTTCGAACCTTGAATGCCTAAGAGGGAGCAGCATAATATCCCTCCCGGTCGCCTTTATTAAGGTCTAAAAAAAAAAAAAGCGTAAATACGGGCTAGGTTCCCTTAGAAAAGCCCCCACGAAGGGCACGCCCCCTTGGATAACTAGAGCAGATAATCGGCCGACACAAAATAAAAACAAACCAAATAATTAATTATGAATATTTTTAAGAATTAACATTGAAAACTGCTATTCGTAAGTGCTAGCATCTCTATTTAGCGAACACTTTTCAGCAATTTAGAGGTTGAAAGCTCTCATTTCCGTTGTTTAGAGGATCTACAATTAGATGAATAATAACGAGTATTTCTCTATATAAAATATAAAATTGATATTAAGGATATAAATGTCAACTCCATTTTATAGTTCCATTAAAATGTGGATTAACTGAAAATTCGGCATCGGCCGGACTCGAAACTATCTATGTTCAAAAATCTTGTTTGTTCTTTCGAAAATTTTCTATATTACTCATAAATTTGAGCTGTATTATCTTAGATGAGATTGTTTGTTTTTAACTTCATTGTTTATAATTAGCAGTGATGACGGACTCAAGATGTGAATGAAAATTATGAACAGCGGCGTGTGAAGAGAAAATTGCGCCTGGGGCTAAATTTCAATTTGGCGCCCTCTTCTCCTGCATTACCATTTCTCTTTGTGACAAGTGTCACAAAAATTCAAAGTGTAAAATTAAACGGGGGACAGGTCAGCTAGTTAACTAACAATATAAATTCTGATGTCAAATATCTTTATAAAGATAGAGTAAAATTTCCGGGCATTCTAAGTGCTAAATACTGCTTACCAAAGAGAAATTAAGTAGAAAATGAGACAGCCGGACCTGATTTTAATGAAATTTATTCAGTTCAATCCGGTACCGAACTTTCAGATTTTACACTGATTAAAGATAATTTTCCAGGGCCAGGACTCGATATGGGTTTGAAAATTTCTGCTATGTGGACCTCGGGTGTATTGATGTACCAGCTCCAGCACCTGTTGTATATTTGCATGATATTTATGAATGGAAGATTAGTAATCAGCCGGAAATCGATTAAAATTATGCAAAACTAACCAATTTTTAAAACAATTTGAAAAAAAAAATAAATAAAAATAAATAATGCCAATTTCTTTAAACAGAAACACAGATCAATGATAATTGTAAAAATATTTATGTATTTGACTACGGCATGACATATATGATCCACGTACCTATTGCATTGCTGCCAAAACAGAATATATTTAAATTTGTTTCGCGCAATTATTTTTACACACAAGAGAAAAAAAAAAAAAATTTGTGAATGATTTTTCTTGAAATTGTCATAGAAGAGTTTGGCAAAGGTAATTAAAAAAATTCTCGAAGAGAATAACAATAATAATAATAATAATAAGTGTCCAGCTTGGCAGTCTTCATAAGTATTGACGCAAGAAAATCCAAGGTTTGAAGAAAACTGCTGAAAACTCCGTACGATTAGTCCAACATCTGCAATTGGATTTGAATCTAGCACCTGTCGTCTACCAATTTCGAGAGCAGAACCTCTCAGCCACTGGTGGGAGCAACGAAAGAGAAAGCAGACCTGTGTTATTATGTTAAAAATATTTACTAAAATAAAAGTGAAAAAATTAGCCATTAAAATAATGATGAGCAGTTTGTCAGAATCATCATAAGAAACGACTTTTTTAAAAATTAACTTTCAATTCATGCGTTTTTTCTGGAGCATCCACAACTTGCACCGAACATTTTATTTGTAAAAACATTTTATATTTTATAAATACACATATTAACACATATAAATTTTATTATGAAGTAAAACTATCAAGAGAAATGCGTAATAAGTATTTTACCTAGTTTACGTATTTTTGTTTCTCGGATACGAGACCTTCCCTGATGGGAGGCTCTGTGTGGCTGCACTTGTGACACACCGCTAAAGACGGCTCTGATTATTGTTATTGTTATATTTAAGCTGTCGCTGTATTAATATTTCTAATGCTGTTTTTCTTCTTCTTTATTTCGTTTCTTTTTCTTTTTTTTATGTAAGTCACTTACGAAACACACAAATGCTTTCAGTGGTGACTCCCCCCCCAAAACCCTATGACGCAAATCCCCTCCCCCAAAAAAATCTTCGTACTGTGACCCCCCCCCCCCCCCCCTAAACAATATCAATTGTAAGATATATTCTACTTATAATCTACTGCACAGTCAAAAGATAGTGAGTTAAGCATAGCGGAATGAGTTCTTATTGCTCTTATCTAGAATTTAAAGAAAGAAAACACAAGGACATTTCCGGAAATTAAATGTTGAAAAAATTTAAAAGTGATATTAGAAAAAAAATCAAGATTTTTTAACAGTAAAAAAAGGAAACATTAAGAATTTAAACCCAAAATGTGCTTTTTCTCAAATTCCTCCCTAAAACTAAATTATATGACGCATCTTGCGTCACCAAACCCCTCTCTGGGCACCCCAGATGTAATTCATCAAATCCGAATCTATGCTAATATAATTATGAACTAATATCAAAGTAATTTTATTATATAACACTAGATGGCAGCACTACTGCTTTTCATTTTACAATTTCGACAACTAAGTTTCCACCGGAATCTATTTTTTGTTTTTTTGATCAAGTTGATTTATAAATTAAGTTGATCAAAAAGAAACATATTTATCTCCCTAATTTGACTTTTAAGCTTACATGTTTCACTGATGTTAGTACTGTTTCGACTTCTAGTTCAATAATCAATCAATCAATTAATCTTAATTTTATCTTTTATATAGAAAAAAAAAAAGAAAAAAAAAAAACGAACAGGTGAAGATTTATTCACATTCAAACAGTCTTTCATCTGAAATTATATTAGGGATATCTTTTACAAAAAATGGGTTTAATCCGGACCGAAATGGTATTGCAGTATACTATATAGCAAACCCTCTCGATGTATGATGCTATTGTATATAGTCCGGGAGCCGACTGTCGATTTACCTATGTATCGAGTACAAGGACCGGACATACATCAAAATGTAGGTCTTAATGTGCAAATTAAGAGTGTTACTGGCTGCCAGGTCCTATCCTGCCGGAACGCAAGGCAGCCGCACTTTTATGACGTCAATTTTGAGTGTTTACCAATGTATCGAGTACAAGGACCAGACATACATCAAAATGTAGGTCTCAATGTGCACATTAAGAATATCACTGGCTGCCACATACATCAAAATGTAGGTTTCAATGTGCACATTAAGAATATCACTGGCTGCCAGGTCCTATTCTGCCGGAACCCGGTGGCAGCCGCACTTTTATGACGTCAAGTTTGAGTGTTTACCTATGTATCGAGTAAAAGGACCAGACATACATCAAAATGTAGGTTTCAATGTGCACATTAAGAATATCACTGGCTGCCACATACTTCAAAATGTAGGTTTCAATGTGCACATTAAGAATATCACTGACTGCCAGGTCCTATCCTGCCGGACCCGGTGGCAGCCGCACATTTATGACGTCAATTTTGAGTGTTTACTTATGTATCGAGTACAAGGCCAAGGCATACATCAAAATGTAGGTCTCACTGTGCACATTAAGAATATAACTGGCTGCCAGGTCCTATCCTGCGAAACCCAGTCAGAGCTCGGCCAGTGATATTCTTAATGTGCACATTGAGACCTACATTTTGATGCATGTCTTGGCCTTGTACTCGATACATTAGGTATAAGCACTCAAAATTGACGTCATAAATGTGCGGCTGCCACCGGGTCCCTACATGGTTGGACCTGGCAGCCAGTGATATTCTTAATGTGCACATTGAGACCTACATTTTGATGTATGTCCGGTCCTTGTACTCGATACGTAGGCAAACACTCAAAGTTGACGTCATAAATGCGCGGCTGCCACCGGGTTCCGGCAAGATAGGACTTGGCTGCCAGTGATATTCTTAATGTGCACATTGAGACCTACATTTTGATGTATGTCGGGTCCTTGTACTCGATACATAGGTAAATCGACGGTCGGCTCCCGGACTAATAGTATAAATACGATAATTATCTCTATATTAAGTAGTGCTCTTTAAAACCGATTTTTTTTCTCAATAAGCCAGGAACTAAAAAAAAGCATCAGCCAGCAGGAACAGAAAGGGAAATTATAACAGCAATACTCAGCAAATAAATTATAACAGCAATAATACATTAACATAATAACATTAACATTACATTACATACATTAACATTAACATAACAGCATTATAACAGCAATACTCAGCAAACTGGCCCAGAGACCTATTATGTGCGGCCCGAGGCATATTATCACTAACCCATATTTGTACAATTAATTGATATGCGCATGAATAAAGAGTACTTATTGGGCGCCACCGTATTACTTACCCATCATGGATATGCATATGAAAATAAAACATGTGTAAAAAATATTCATAAAATGCATTGCAATTCCAAAACAAAATTTAAACGCATATTTAAGTATTTTTAATGTACATAGTAATGCTCAATTAATGAATTGTTGATGAACAAATTTCGACAAATTATACAAAACGCCAAACTACTAAAGTTAGTACCGAATTGCGTAAAAGAAACTTCCTTATAGCTCCATAAATAATAATCATATTAACTAACAGTTTACTGCGTCGGATTAAGCATCTCTTTTCCAATTAAAACATATCTTTGAATTGAAATTTGAAGGAAATACAGGGTCATGAAAAATCGAAGATCGGGAAAACAGGATTACAAATAACTCAGCAATTAATTATCCGATCGACTTCGTTCTTTATGCAAAACTTTTGTTATTTTATTTCCTTTTAAGTCCTCTCCTTAAATTTAAAAAAAAAAAAAAAAAAAAAAAAAAAAATTAAAATTTTTACATACTTTTTATAAGAACAAATTTTTTGAGAGTAAAAAAAAAGAAGTTCTGGATAATCGAGGTTAATTATATTAAATAGGCTTCGTCCCATTATTACATACTATAAGCACATACAAAATGTCATGTCTCTATCTCAGTTTCTTCGGGAGATAGAGCGTTTACAGACACACAGACGGACGACAATTTTTTTTCTAAAACTATGTTTTTCGGAATCTTCAGTATCTGAAACGTGTAAATCCGTCAACATTTTTTTTTTTTTCGATTTTCAAAACCATTGAAGTACTTACCCTATACTACGTATGATGGGTAAGTAATAAAATCATGAACATTGCTTTATATTAAAATATTTCGGAAATATATATATAGAGGAACGTAAATTCACCTTAAAATATTTAAATAGGGGTAAGTCTTGCAACAATTTTCAAAACCGAAATTTTTTTTTTGACGGAATTACTCATTTCAGACACTGATGATTTCGAAAAAAAAAATTGCCGTCCGTGTGTCTATCTGTCTGCCAGTAAACGCTCTATCTCCCTAACAAATTGAGATAGAGACTTGAAATTTGGTGTGTACTTAGTATTTAGTAATGGAAAGAAGCCTATTTTATATCAGTTACCTCGATTATCCGGAACTATTTTTTGCGGACTCTAGAAATATTCTTTCTGATAAAAGGTATATAAAATTTTTCGAATTTTTTCTTTTATGGAATGGATGTAAAAAACATTAAAATAACACAAATTTTTCATAAAAAACGAAGTCGATTGGATAATTAGTTGCCGAGATATTTGTAATCCTATCTCCCACCCTCTTCGATTTTTCATGACCCTGTATTTCATTCCAATTTCAATTCAAAGATATATTTTAATTGGATATGAGATGCTTAATCCGATCAGCAATTATTAATAGAGTATTACTATGTGTTAAAAATATTTAAATATATGTTTAAATTTTGTTTTCGAATTGTAATGTATTTTATGAATAGTCTACATATGTTTCATTTTCATATTTTATATTATGCATATCCATGATGGGTAAGTATTACGGTGGCCCCCAACGATTAATTTTAGAAATAAAACTATGAATCATTTCACATATTCAGGTTTTTATTAGCTGTTTTACATATTGTTACCGAGATAAAAAAAAAAAAATCCTTTTACTTACAATTAACTTAAGATTATACTAAAATCTATTTTCTTAGTCAAAACTCTTTTTGCATATACAGTAGGCTGTCGAATAATCGGGATCGGATTATCCGGGTTGAAGATTAATCGGGACGCTAAAATTCTGAGTGGGTACGTACACCGTTTATACTTTATATGTACCGTAATCTTTTGCAATGTACTGTACAGTCGACTCTCGTTAATTCAAACTCGTCGGGACCACAAGAAATGTTCGAATTATCTGAAGTTCGAATTATGGAAAATATGAAATGAAAACATTCTTAATATAGTACTAATACAAAGAAATTAATATTATGGTGTTTTTTAAACTTATTTCGTCTGTTACCATTAGCATATGACTTAATATTAAAGTAGAATGTATAAATACATAAACTAATTAAAAGATCAGAAACAAGCACAATGGAAGAAAATTTTAAAGCATCACTGATGGACAGACGGGGCACTAAGAAAGTGGATATCAAATGCTTTGGATTATATGTATATTTGTTCGGAACAATTTTTACAAAAATCAAAGAAAGATAGTTATTCAAATCAGTGGCGTAGCTATGTTTTTTGGCGCCCGGGGCCAGCAAGAAATTTTGCGCCCCCACCCCAATATAGATATATAACAATTTCTCTCAATTTGGCGCCCCTAGGCCTCGGCGCCCGGGGCGGACGCCCCCCTTGCCCCCCCTTAGCTACGCCACTGATTCAAATGATCTGAAATCCGTGCGAAAGAAAGAAAGAATGAAGAATTGGAATTCTAGTTAGTTCGAATTAAACGAAGTCAAGATAAAATGAGTTCGAATTAATGAAAATTTTTAACGTTATTCTGCCATTGAAAATTTCGGGACTTCCTGTTTAGTTCGAATTAAGCGAAGATTCGAATTATCCGATTTCGAATTAACGGGAGTCGACTGTATTTTGAAATTATGGTATTTAAAATATTTAAAATATTTTGAAATTGATATAAATCACCGAATTTCACTACAAGATGATTACGAACAAAATAATAGATTCATAGCCTTCTTTGCATGTTACTCGTTATGCATAAATTTTGTATACGTCATATACAAGGCTTCACAAAGGAATTTATGCACCATTCACCAAATTAGTTTAAATTAGTAAAGAGGAAATTTCAACTGTAGTATGTATTTCCTAATTGAACTAAATTTTTGCAGGCGTATAGTTAATAGATATAAATCTACATATCATATGCAGGGCTGCTCAAAGAATTCAGATAATTTTTCGATTATAGACTGTAGATTGATTGGGGTTTTGAAATGTGTTATGCGTTATGGTTAATATTTTAACTTATTAAACGGTGCAGTTTTGTTACATTATTCTTAATGCATCGGAAAATTTTTTCATAATCTATGCTTGACGAATGATTTTTTTTTTTTTTTGCCTCCGATGCTATTTCTTTCAGACAAGCTAAAAATGTCGTGTCATCATTCCTGAATTTTCTACTTAACCGATTTTGATAATTATTTTTTTAAATGAAAGCTATTTATTTGTAGTTGTGCCCATTTTAGCTATTTTTTAATTTATTTCCATTTTTATATTTTATTTTTAATTTTAAATGCTTTTTTACGATATTTCTTCAAATGGTGGCAACTCAGTTTAGCTTTTCTCTAGATAATAAAAAATTATTTTCCATTATCAGAAGCTTGATCTCATCAGTGAACATGCCCTCGCATTTAAAAGAAAAAAGTTAATTGTTTTCGTAAAATTTAACCACAATTCGCGTTTGAAATGAAATAGACGCCCTCTCGCGGACAATGTCTGAAACGAAATAGAACTGATACCGTGAGCATCTTCCGCTGAAATCTGTGTTTAAAAGGCCGATAAATAAATAAACAGTTCTATAATAAATAAATAAATAAACAGTTCTATAATAAATAAATAAATAAACAGTTCTATAACGCATGCAACGTTGGGTTCTTTGTATTAAAATTATCTAAAATCAAAATTTTATACACAAAGTTTAGATCTATAATATAAAAAAGTACATTTGACTTACTCATGGCAAAATAACATGACAGCAACACAATGCTTGCATGATTCGCTTGCTCCAGCTGCATGGAACAAACAGCATTACGTAAACAAACGATTATCAGGTCTATACAACGCCACCTTTCGGTCATTACAAACGCGAATAAAAGGATTGCGTATAATTATGCACTAATTGAGGTAAAAAAATATATTTACTGAGAAATAATATTAATAATGTAAATAAAATAACAGAAAATAATTTATGATAAAAATTAATGTCTAAAGCAAAATAAGAAAATTTTCAAATGAGAAAAATGATGTCATTCAGCAACCAGATAAATGGGATTTACAATATTATTACGGACGCTTTTTTCATATTACTAATAACAGTAACTTTTTAAAAACATTTGAAGAGAAAATGACGTCAATATTTAAAACATCGCATTTTTACTCATAACGATATTACATTTCAATATTTCTTTTCATTATGGACACTGATATTGAGATTTTACTTTCGGATGACTTCAGTTAGTGAAAATAATATCATAGTAAAAATGAAATTAGTTTTTTTTTTTTTTTTTTTTTAGCCTCCGATGCTATTTCTTTCAGACAAGCTAAAAAGTGTCGTGTCAAAAATTGTGGCCCACTTTTACTTACCTATCATACGTAGTATAGGGTCTTGCAATCGTTTTGAAAATCGAAAAAATTTTTTTTGACGGATTTACACGTTTCAGATACTGGAAATTCCGAAAAACATATTTTTAGAAAAAAAAAAAATTGCCGTCCGTCTGTCTGTCTATCGGTCTGTAAACGCTCTATCTCACGAACAAATGGAGATAGAGACTTAAAATTTTGTATGTACTTAGTAAGTAAGAATAGGACGAAGCCTATTTAATATAACCTCGATTATCCGGAACTATCTTTTTCGGACTCTCAAAAAATTCGTTCTGATGAAATGTATATAAAAATTTTCGATTTTTTTTTTATTTTAACAAAAGGACGTAAAAGGCAATAAAATAACACACATTTTGCATCAAGAACGAAGTCGGTCGGATTAATAGTTGCCGAGATATTTGTAATCCTGTTTTCCACATTCTTCGATTTTTCATGACCCTGTATTTTCTTCAAATTTCAATTTAAAGATATGTTTTAATAGGAAATGAGACGCTTAATCTGACGCAGTAAACTGTTAGTTAATATGATTATTGTTTTTGGAGTTATAAGAATGTTTCTTTTACGCAATCCGGTACTACTTGTGTAGTTTGGTATTTTACATAATTTGTCGAAATGGGTTCATCAGCAATTCATTAATGGAGCATTACTATGTATATTAAGAATATTTAAATATACGTTTAAATTTTGTCTTGGAATAATTGCAATGCATTTTATAAACAGTTTTCACATATTTTATTTTCACATATTATACAATGCATATCCATGATGGGTAAGTATTACGGTGGCTCCTAACGACTAGTTTCGTAATCTGGCCGTTAAAACGAGACATTCATACAATTTTATTGATAAAATGCATTTACTTTTTCTCAGAGTCTATAAAAAGCGTTTAAACTAAACAAAAAATTCGTTTTTGATGAATCTAGTCAATGAAGAAGTAGCACGTCAAATTGTATCTCTTTATTATTCCGCAATTCCAATGTCTCAGAGAGAAATTGCTAATCAATTGGGTATTTCACGTCGTTCTGTTCGCTATTATATTGATAAACACAAGAAAAATGAAGTTAGTTCATTGCATACTAAACGGGGTCGCCCTTCTAAAAAACCTGTATCGATTTTTTTTTTTTTTTTTAATCGGGGGCGAAACTGAATTCTGCAATGGCAGAATCTACATTCAACTTTTTTTTTTTTTTTTTTTTTTTTTTTTTTTTTAAGCAAACAGTTTGTTCAAGTTTACTTGAAGAAAAAAAAAGTATAAGATCTTCTTTAATAGATGTTAAAATATAGATGCGCTACGCCTCGCTTGTTTACTGCTTATTAAAATGGATACTGTAGAGTTGACACGTGCTGTAAATTAATAATCAACGTTGTTCTCTGGGGCAAAAGTTTCAAGATGTTACATACGGATTAAAGATGGAACATTTCGGAGATGATATGATAAAATATCGAGTCGATTTTTTGAAAATAAATAGCCGTTTTTTTTTTGTGTATATCATAGAGCGGCGGAAGAAAAGATCAGGGCCGTAGCTACAAGTGAATCATGGGGGGGGGGGGGGGAAGCACTCAAGAAAATATAGGCGGGGGGAGCTCATATTTTCTCTCTCTCTCTCTCTCTCTCTGGCACAGACAGATAAATTAGCTCTTATTCGCACTGTATGTACTATGTTTCTTAACTGTTGCAGTAACTTTATTTTATGTTAAGAAAAGAATAGGATGATGAAAAATTCGAGTGTATAACCAGCGCAAAATTAAACATCATGCTAGCTTTATATGTGCAAATAGGAAACGCATATTTTAGTTTCAATTTAGTATTTCCGCAAAATTGTGAAAGGACCTCAAAACTAAATTTGATTTTTGAACAGAATTTCATTTGGATTTTCGGAACAGAAATTCGTTTAGTGACCTTAGGATCTTTTCCAGGGAAGGCTCAAAATGTTTTAGGAGGGAGGGAGGGCTGAGCACCCCCCCCCCTTTCCCTAGCACCCGCTTAACTACGATCCTGCGGGCAATATCTGCGAGCAAAATGCCTAAAGTTTGTAAATTTGGTGATTTAAAATAATAATAATTAAAATAAAAATAAGAATATAATTTTGAAATAAGCTAAACTGATTTAACAATGAAAATCATATGTAAAACGGTTTTTTACAATTTCAGTGCAAAAAGCAGTACAAAAATTTAAAAAAATAAAAAATTCAGAAACATTTTTTTTTGTTTTTGAAAAAAAAAAAAAAAAAAAAAAAAAAAAAAAAAAACTTTACAATTATGGGGAGTTGAAACAGATTTCAGGAGGGTCTCTGCTCGCCCCCCCCCCCCCTCTCCTTTGAATTCCCATTTAAAATAATTTTTAAACACATATGTGTAAAAGGGAAACATAAGTAAATATTTCTTTTTATGGGGCGTTCAGTGTGTGGGTTCCGTGCTCCCCTGTAAAAAACTTCTTGTTTACTTTTATTATTAGCGTTTAGTTATTTTAACTCACTTAGGAAGAAGAAATTTTATTATTTTATTTCAAACTCATTTGGTAAAAAACAAAAGAAAATTTAGTTAGTTAAATTTCAAATTCCAGGGAAGGGCAATAACTGGAAAAATAAACGATAAAGCATATGTGAAAGGGGGAAATATTCACAAAGTGTGACAATGTTTGAGGACTAACATGTTGCACCGTCACATGCTATAGGTAGAATATTGTTTGTAATTAACATAATAAAGTTAATAAAATTCAGTAAGGAAAGATACAAATTACGCAATAATTCTCAGATATGATTGGGAATATTTTCTCTATTTTTTCCAATTTCTATACAACTTGAAGAAAGCACGCCAGTTCATAGCAGTTTCGTGGTATTTATTTCATTTGTATATTAGATAGTATCACTAGGACATTGCGTTTAAGATAAACGTTTACCTTTGTTTGAAAATCAGAAGGTATATGGAGCTTCTTAAGGCTGTTCTTAAATCTAAAAAGGAAATTTTATGGTATTAGTTTTAATTTATTTTTGTTCGGAAATGCATGAAACTAGCAAGTGCTGTAATTCAAAAACTATCTAATCGCACTCATTTCCGCGTTTTATTTTTTCTTAAATGCATTAGAGGTTTCAGGAAATACTTTCAAAGTTGGCATTTTGAACCGAATTTCCCGACGAAAGCAGAAAACCCAGTCAACGGAAGGAGAAAAATGCTAGGTCACGTGATCAAAAACGCTTGTAATTCAATATGTATGTAATATATTGACGCAAATATAGAGAACACAATTCTATTCCAAATCACTTACACCGCCAGTCCTTTCAATTTTATATCTTTCCGTTAAAAAATGAATGTGTAAATATGTCAAAACGGTTTGCGCTTGTTTAGCGGAGCAGTTGAGGCCTTAACCTCTTCGGGAACTGTTCTTTTACTTATAATAACTAAAATGTCTGGTTGTTTTAAATCTTTCCATTACTTCTTAATAGATGAATGTTTTTTGTGCTAAAAGAAAATAAATAAATGCCTATGTTATTTTCATCTGTGTTTGCAAAATGCCTAAAAATTGTCCAAAAGACAGTGTGATCAAGAAAGTGATAAATTTTCATAAATATTTAACTTAAATCTTTTTCAGTAACTTTTTTTGAGGATTTGTATTTAGGTTAATGTTATTAAATTGATGTTTTGAGGGGGTTTGTAGTTTTAGATTCCATATTTTTGAAGCTAAATTACTTAGCCCCTAAAGGATCAAGTAAAAAAAATGTAATATTTATTTATTTATTTATTTGTCATTTACAATGTTATTTTGTTCGAAAAAAACTAAATCAGTAATTAATTTCCTTTGCATTATTATTTTAGCTTCAGAACTGAAGAGGTTAAAGAATCCAAAAGCTATACGGTGCAGGCCGTAGCTAAGGGGGCGCTATGGGCGGCTCAGCCCCCCTTAAACTATTTTGAGCCACCCCCCCCCCCCTGGAAAAGATTCCAAGGTCACTCAATGAATTTCTGCTTCGAAAATTCAAATGAAATTCTCTTCAAAAATCTAATTTAAATTTGAGACCATTTCACAATTTTGCAGAATTACAAAATTGCATCTAAAATAAGTAATTCAGCACTCCCTCATCCTATTTGAACATATGAAGCTAACATAATGTTTAATTTTGCAGCAGTTATACACTCAAAATTTTCATCATCATATTCTTTCCTGAGCATAATATGAAGTTATTACAACAGTTTAATAAGAAACATAGTATCTTCAATGTGAATATGCATTAATTTATATGCACTTATAAAAATATTATGAGCCCCCCTCCCCCCTATAGATCACTTCTAGCTACGACCCTGTTACAGTGACGGCGTATACCTCCCATAAATCTTCACTACAACCCCGGAGACGCCACTCGTAAATCGGTGGATCTTGCAACACGGTGTGTGACCCAAAGACAAAAAATATTAGATAGCTTTCCCCCTTTCCGCATCCAATCCATATTTTATCAATTATTTAATTGAAAGTTATAAGATCGTTGCTCCCTGCGGAATAGAGGTCGACATTTGAGGTTGAAAGTGCGCCTCACATCACGTATCCGCTTAAAAGCCTGATTCTCTTTTCACTTTAAAACCAAACACTATTAATAGGAACTTCTGTTTCTTTTGGATTACGTGATTGATACAAATTATTATGCAATCGAGGAAAATGCGGTTCCAGTTTTAAAATACAGTAGATTTTGTCAAATCCGCACAGCTTGGGACCAGAGGTTGTGCGGATTTTAGAATTTTACAGATTTCTGGTTATTGCTTTATTTACATTTTTAGGTGCGTTCGTAATTACGTAAATACGTAGCACCTATTGTTGTCGCTCAGTCCGCCCGTCTGTCCGCATATAACAACGCAAAAAATACCCAACCGAATCGTTTGAAATTTAAAATACATAATTATTACATAATTTTGTCGAGCCATTTCAAATTTTATGAAAATCGGATGGATAGATCAATTACAGGGACAATCAAAAGGATTCCGTTACATTACGGTCAATGCGGAAAAACGTTTCAAATGCATTTTAATCGTTTGAAATTTAAAACGTATAATTATTACATAATTTTGTAGAGTCATTTCAAATTTTATGAAAATTGGATGGATAGATCAATTACAGGGACAATCAAAAGGATTCCGTTACATTACGGTCAATGGGGAAACAGTTTCAAATGCATTTTAATCGTTTGAAATTTAAAACGTATAATTATTACATAATTTTGTCGAGTCGTTTCAAATGTTTTGAAAATCGGACGCATAGATCAATTACAGGGACAATCAAAAGTATTCAGTTACATTACGATCAATGGGGAAAAAACTTTCAAATGCATTTTAATGGTGTTACACTCATTTGAACATAATAGAATTGACATAAATCTATGAAGTATGTACTAAAATATACATTCTGTACAATCTGTGATGCAAAGAATATTTATTATTAAATAACAGGGCCACACAAATGTATTTCACTAAATAATGTTATATGGGAAAACATTGTTTGGGGCGTGTTTTAATTATATTAAACTACTGAACATTTTATGAATAAGATATACGTTAATGAAGTATAATAAAAATTACTCCCTGCATATTTACAGGAACACAAAGATTTCGACCACTATACTGTATCCAAAGTACACTCTACTATATCAGCAAAATCTGAATATTTTAAAACTTCGTTATCGTACGAACGCACCTCATTTGCTACGCTTCACTTGCAATTTCAAACTTGTTTCAATAATGGTTTGAAAGTAATTAGTAATGCAATAGAAGCTATAATGAATGCTTACAATATAATAAAGTATTAAAATAACTATTGAACTAAAATAATAAAAATTTAGATAATTTTTAAAATGATTAAAATATTAAAAGCAAAGGTCAAGTTAATAATCAATAATGTAAATTTAAATATTCATTATAAAGATGAATTGTAATTTTTCTAAATTATTCAATGAAATTTGCCTCATAAAGGTACATTACTAATTCACATCAAAATCATAAAATAATGAAGTTTTATTTCAGATTTAACTAGACTTAATAACCAAAAAAGCCTAGTTATTAATACATAAATATATTTGGTAAGAAGATTGTGATTACCAGTAATATCAGCAATATCTTAAATTTTTTCAGAAATAAATTCATTCTTTCTTCTTGAAAATAAATGAATTTAGTATTATTAAGAAAAATTATGAATTAAAATATATGTGGAACTGATATAAAACTAAAAAAGTCAAATTTTATTCCTATATCTAACCTGAATGTTTCATTGTTTACATCCGTAAAATATGTGTGGATTTTAGAGAGTTGCGGATTTGAGGGAGTGTACTGTCGTGGAAGAGTTATCGATTTGACTTGGATATATAATATATGATGGAATTAGTACATACTATCTTTACTTTCTTCTATGTTTGCAAGAAAAAATTTTGGTTTCGTGAAAAATTTCGATTTCCAGTTTTTGATGGATTTATACGTTTTAGAAGATCCTAAACACGATTTGATGATTTTTAGAAATTGTCTGTTTGCCAGTCTGTCACTCTGCGAGTCTGTATGTGACAAAATTTTGGTGGGTGTTCTATCTCAAGATCTAATGCACGGAATTTCACAAAACTTTAGATTCTGTTAGACATAGATATAAACTAAAGCTGATTAGTTTTTGGGGTACATCGCTCAACAGTTAGGCATTCTATGCTGATTATTCGTGATTATCGTAGTAGCTCTATCTCAAGAATTAATGCATGAATTTTCATCAAACTTCAGATTAAGTTAGTCCCTGATATAGATTAGTGTTTGTTTAGTTTTTGGTATAAATGGCCTTACATTTCGCGCTGCTGTACTGCATTTTTCACAATTTCGCAATAGCTACATCTTTAGAACTATAATGCATGGATTTTCATTAAACTGCAGATTTAGTTAGTCCCTAATTATACATTGGTGTACATCGCTCGAAAAATAGTGCTGTTATGCATTTTTTTTTTTTTTTTTTTTTTTTTTTTTTTTTTTTTTTTTAGGATGTCTGCTAATAGTTCTAACTGAGAAACTAATACACGGATTTTCATCAACCTTCATATTTTATTAGAAGTTGATATAATTTGATACTGACTAGATTTTGGTGTAAATCACCTAACCGGTGGCGCTGCTAAGCGGCGTTTTTCCGGAATTATTAACATGTTTGAGATAGAAGAAAGTTTTGGGATTGTCTCATCTGACTAGTTATTCTCTTGTGTTATTCGAATGGGCCGGCGTCTCTTGTACTTATTGTTTACTAATTGTTATCTTGTCTAACCACTTTTTTAGGTGCCTTCGTAATTATGTCCTTACGTAGCACCTATAATCGTCGGTCAGCCCGTCCGTCCGTCTGTCTGCCTGCATATAACAGAACAAAAAACAACACAACCGAATCGTTTGAAATTTAAAATATTTAATTGTTGCATAATTTTGTCAAGTCACTTTAAATTTTATGAAAATCGGATGTATAGTTTAATTACAGAGACAATCAAAAGTATTCCGTTACATTACGGCCAGTGAGAAAAAAATAGTTTCAAGTGCATTTTAATGTTGTTACATTCTTTCGAACATGATAAAATCGACATGCATCTATAAAGTATATATTAAAATATACATTCTGTACAATGTGTTGTACAATGAATATTTGTTATTCATTTACAGGACCACACAAAAGTATTCCATTGCATAATAGTATTGAGGAAACATTGTTTGGGGGGGGGGGGGCGTTTTAGTTATATTAAACTATTTCACATTTTACGAAATTGATTTGTGTTACTGAAGTTTACTACAAGTTACTTCATGTATCATAGAAAGCAGATAGTATTTACAGGGACGCACAAATGAGTTCGGCTACTATACTGTATCCGAAGTACTGTATACTATTACACCGAGATCTGAATATTTTTAAAATTTCGTTAAATTACGAATGCACTTCATTTGCTACGCTTGACGTGCTATTTCCGACTTGTTTTTTTTTTTTTTTTAAATTACTTTCAATTAATTAATCTAAAATATGCTATAAGTAAATGAGGTAAATATTGGTTTTCTTTATTACAGGTGCCAAAACTAAATTTTATATGGACGTTTTAAAAGCACATCTATGCATTGAATGGGTTAATTAACTCATAAGAACATAATTTTCGTCTATTTTATCAGCCCGATTGAAAAATAAATACAACCACTGAAGTGCAGTATATCTTCAATGAAGATAAAAGTAATCCCTTCACAATCTATGATTCGCTCTAGATATTTTGTTGCAAGGTGAAATTATAAATAAAATGAAAAAGTTATCTATTTGTTATGCGTTTTACAATTATTAGATATCGGAGTCAAAGAACCAATATCAGCCGTGTTTTATTCTGACATTTGATTTTGTTTCATATTTTAAAACCTGCTATCTTTAATTCTATTATTATTATTATTATTATTTTATTTTATTCATTTTCTTCTATCTGTCTGGTTAATACAGTCAAAACTCGTTAACATGAACCTCAGGGGGAATCAAAATTTTGTTCATGTTAACATTAATTCATGTTATCAGTATCAAATCTTTGTATTCGTCTTTATAGGGGACAAGAACCGTAGCTAGAAGTGAACAACAGGGGGGGGGGGGGGAGGGGATCAAGATAATGTAAAGGGGGCTCAAAATTTTTTTCTCTCTCTCTGACGCAGAACGATATATTAGTGCATATTCATATTGTAGGTACTATGTTTCATATTAAACAGTTTTAATAACTTCCCTTTATGCTAAGAAAAGTATAGGATGATGAAAATTTTGAGTGTATAACTTGTAAAATTAAACATCATGTTAACTTCCTATGTACAAATAGGATTAGAGAGTGTTGAAACACTTATTTCAGATACAATTTATTAATAATGCAAAACTGCGAAAGGGTCTCAAAACTAAATTTGATTTTTGAACAGAATTTCATTTAAATTTCCGGACGAGAAATTCATTTGTGACCTCTTTCCCAGGGGGGGGGGGAGCTGAGCTGCCCAAAGCGCCAACTTAGCTACGGCCCTGTAGGGGACTGTGAAAGCAGCTCATGTTAAAAGTATTCCATATTAACGAAGTTTGACAGTATTGAAATATCGGTCGAATTTCATCAAAGCTCATAATACAGGGCTCCGATGCCCAGTGCATTTTCGCTTTCGAAAAAAACGAAACCTGAAGACCTTTCGCTTTCCTACACATATCCAATCTTTTGCATTTTTTTTTTTTAAATCAAAACATTTATAATAGTGAAATTATTAACAGCCTAGGTATATGGTGATATACAGGGGGTCATAAAAAAACTTCTCGCTTTAGCTCTAGCGGCTAGTCCGCTCAACCGATCGAGGTGAAATTTGAGATATAGGTATTCAGATGTATGAGCTCGAGATTCTGTGAACGGCAACGAAATGGCGCTCACGGTTGCGTTTGTAGTTACAGAAACTCGAAATTTTCCAATGGCAACACCCATTTTTTTTTCATCGCAAAATGCTCAGCACATGCAAAACCCTAAAGAGCGTTGAAACCGTACATGTATCGCAAGAAACGGACATGTTATGCACGCACAAAAAACTGTTCTGCGAACCCCCCTCCCCATAAAAAAATCGATTGCGATGCAAGGAGGAAATTTGCATATGGCACAGAATCAGTACACTAATCTCTGATAACAATACAGATCGGAAAAAATAAAACTTTTATTTTGATTACACATTTTCCAAATGGATGTCATCACAGGCAATTACACATTGCATGGTGGCGACTGTGGACAGTACAGCCGAACGTTACATCGCATAAGTGATGTTTGCAATCTCACGTTTGATAGAATCTTTTAAATCTGGCAAAATATGCGGATTGCACATGTACACTCTAGATTTTAGATATCTCCAGAATCTGAAATCCATAGGAGTGAGGTCGGGTGGGGGTGGGGGGGGGGTCGCGGATGCCATTGACGTTACCAGTTAAGATGAAATGTGTCTCGTCTGTTCATAATATGCTAAGAGGCCAATCGTTATCTCCATCATATTGGATAATAAATTCATTAACAAAATTTATATGTTGTTGATGGTATCTCACGTCCAACATCTGGGCATGCAGGTACCGGTAAGGAGACATGCGGATAACAGAGTGCAGTACTTCAAGACCATTGATTTTGGTATATCAAATACAGGAGATGCTTCTTTTGTAGTTTGCATGCGTCCTCTGGTCACTGTGTAATGCACTTCCATAACAGTATCCTCAGGAACAACTGTTCCTGATTTCATTACTAAATCACGAAGAGCTTGTGAAATGCATAGGCCACGTATGTGGCGATGGTTTCGACGGTAAACGCGCCAGGTTTTCACAGCATTCATCTAATTTTTATAATAGTTTTACCAACTCACCACGAACGAAGTCATTTTGTTGGCATCTGCGAGCTCCGACTGAAGAACTAACATTCCCACCCCACTTTTTATCCGTTTTCTACGCTGACTATCTGGCAAACGAAGTTTTGTGATTGGTATTTTGTCACCGTCACATTCAAATTTTCTTCGTGTGCCTTGGTCGTGTTTTTTTGGGGGCCGTTCGTAGAGCTGATTTTGTGCGCGCATAACGCGCCCGTTTATTGCAATAACCATACCGTTCCAACGCTCTTTAGCGTTTTCGCATACGCTGAGCATTTTGTGATGAAAAAAATGGGTGTTGCCATTGGAAAATTTCGAGTTTCTGTAACTATAACCGTAACCGTGAGCGCCATTTTGTTACCGTTCACATAATCTCGAGCTCATACCTTTGAATAGCTATATCTGAAATTTCACCTCGATCGGTTGAGCGGACTGGCCGTTAGAGCTTCATATATCGGCAAAGTTTTTTATGACAGTAGTAGGAAAAGGAGAGTTTAAGGACAGGAGCAGGGACAAGGGACCGTCCCTGCTCCCGTCCCTGCTCAGTCGCTGGGATGAAGGGACCGTCCCTGCTCCCACCGTGCCACCGCCACCCTCCTGCCCCCCACTATGCATCCCCCTCCACGAACGCCCCCTAGTGGAAAAAAGGAACATTCTATTATAGCAGAGAGGTGATCAACATTCCCTAATTAAAAATATTATCAATCACATCTCAACTCGGAATCATACTATATGATGAAGATTAAATTTATATTTGAATTTTGAACAACCATAATTTTAATGAGTATTATTAATTAAGCGAAACACTGGAAAAATCTCAATTTTTAACCATTTTATTTAGATTTCTTCAACTACAAGATGAGATTAGCAATTTAACTCAAGAAAGTTAAACATATATTTGAATTTTGGTTGATAGACATCTTAATGAGTAGTATTAATTAAGTAAAAACAATGGAAAATATCAAGTTTTATAGAAAAAGACTGATTTCTTACGATTTTTATCAACTTAAGAGAGAAAACTTAAACGTACATTTCAGTTTTTCAACAGCTATAACCTTAATAACCATTCATAATTAAGTAAAAAACAATGGAAAATATCGATTTTTATAGAAAAAGACTGATTTCTTACGATTTTTATCAACTACAAGATCAATGTATCGACTTAAAACTTAAAACTTAAACATACATCCTAGTTTTTCAACAACTATAACCATAATGAGTATTGATAATTAACTAAAAAACAATGGAAAATATCAAGTTTTATAGAAAAAGACTGATTTCTTACTATTTTTATCAACTTAAGAGAGAAAACTTAAACGTACATTTCAGTTTTTCAACATCTATAATCTTAATGAGTATCGTTAATTAAGTAAAAAACAATAGAAAATATCAAGTTTTATAGAAAAAGACTGATTTCTTACATTTGTTTTCAACTCAAACTTCAGAATATCAATTTGAGATAAAGAAATTTAAACGTGCATTTCAGTTTTTAAGTGACTATCACTTTAATATCGTCTTAATGAGTTTTGTTAATTAAGCAAAACAACGGAAAATACCGATTTTTAAAGAAAGAAAACCAATTTCATCATACTTTTATACACCAACTAAGTAGAACGAATAATAAACGAATTATTTAAAGAAATATTCAACACATACGCACATTTGAACCTACGAAGCATTCTTCATTACGTCATATCCAAACTAAAACTTTTTTCTACAACCCCTCCACCCATGTACTCCAAGTAGGGGAAACACACAATAGAGTTCTGACGTCACAACTTACAAAGGTATACAAAAAAATGTTTACGTTCAAGTAAAAGTATCGCATAGAGAGAAAAAAGAAGACATTTAAACTATTTATCCATTCTAGTTTTATAACAGTTACCACAACATCACCAAATTAAAATTTGAAGACATAATGAGTGTAATTAATTAAGCAAAATAATAGAAATATTAGTTTTTCAATGAGGAAAAGACGAATTTAAACAAATTTTATTAGTTTTACACTAGTTTAATAATAATTTTAAGAGGAAAAAGACGAATTTAATAAATTTTTTTTAGTTTTACACTATTTTTTCTCATCTCCAACACGGATATATGAATTTAACAGAAGAATTAAACGTGTATTTTAGTTTTTAACAACCGAAAAGTAATAAGTATCATTAATTAAACGAAAATAAATATCGATTTTCAAGAAAAGACAATTTTTTACACAAATTTTCAACTTTGAAATACATTTGTTTACATATGTTATTACAATATATTTCCAAACTAACTATTTTTAAAAGTTTGAATGTCATTATAAAATGTTCATATTTTATATTTTTCACGTCTTGACTACATTCGACATCTTTCAACAAATAGTATGCATTTTTTTTTTTTTTTTTTTTTTTTTTTAATTCTAGAAACTGGAAAAAGTCACATCTTACTGTTTCAGAAACTTGACATGTGAAAACTTCTCTGAGTTATTCGATTCACATTTTTAATCAAATTGGTATATTTCACCTCACCTTTTTGAAATTTCCATATTATCAAACATCAAGTTATTTAAAATATAAATACTGCTTAGTGTTTAGATAGTATACATGACTGCTTCTACTTATTCTGTTCGTATTATTAATCAAATTAGCAATTTATTATAAAACTTATTTGTACGCATGCGCAAATTGTCACGTGACATAAACGATTAAAAGCAATATGAATTTTCGAAAAGCAGCGCAGCATTTTGCATTCCCACTGTTAGACTTGAGAGGGAAGTTGGTAGGTGCACGACTCTGACTAATTTCCAGATTTTAATGCAAGTGAAAACCGTTTTCTTCGTTAACGAATAAAGTAAGTTTTATTATATCATTACAATATATATGTATCAATAAAAATAAATTTAACGAAATTAAAAAAAAAAAAAAGATTTTTTATATATTAAGCAGTGGCGTAGCTATGTTTTTTGGCGCCCGGGGCCAGCAAGAAAATTTGCGCCCCCACCCCAATATAGATATATAACAATTTCTCTCAATTTGGCGCCCCTAGGCCTCGGCGCCCGGGGCGGACGCCCCCCTTGCCCCCCCCTTAGCTACGCCACTGATATTAAGCATTTATTAAGTATATAAATATACTTCTTTTATTACACAGATGTTTCAGCAAGATGAAGCAAAACAGCAGCAAATTTCCGAAATGTATGATCCGACTGATTCGACCTTAGCACATACAAAGTTAAAGAATAATACATATGTAAGTTACTTATATGTTAAATACTAGAATTCATACACTATGTATAATTAGGTTAAATTTACATTAAAATATTTTGTCCTATATTCAATAAGAAGTATTTTTATTTGTAATATTAGAGTGATATCTAACTGTTTACATTAATTTCCCTTACAGAATTGCTCTTTTTGTGATAAAAACTTTTCATCTAAATGGAATTTAAAAGAACATATACAGATCCATGCCAATGAAAAACCATTTACTTGTGAGGACTGCGAAAAACTGTTTTCAAGAAAGTGCGAATTAAAAAAGCATATGATGATGTATGATACTCTATCACCTGTTATATGTGAAATTTGCAAATTATCTTTTACTAGGAAATGTGCTCTAATAACTCATATGAAAACACATCCAAACAGAAAATTGTTTAAGCATGAAAAGTGTGAGAAATCCTTCAACTATCGTTATAGATGAAATCAATATACGCATATTCACAATAGACCGCAATTACATTGTTATGAATGTGGGAAATCATTTTCAAGTGAAAATAAGTTGAATCACCATTTAAAAATTCATCAAATCCAACATCGTCCACTGTTTAAGTGTAAAAAGTGCGAGAAATCCTTCAATTATCGTTATAGATTAAATCAACATATGCATATTCACAATAGACCACAATTACATTGTTATGAATGTGGGAAATCGTTTTCAAGTGAAAATAAGCTGAATCACCATTTAAAAATTCATCAAGTTCAACATCCTCCACTGTTTAAGCATGAAAAGTGTGTGAAATCCTTCAACTATCGTTATAGATTAAATCAGCATACGCATATTCACAATCGACCTCAATTCAATTGTAATGAATGCAAGGAAACATTTTCAAATGAAAATAGACTAAACCGTCATTTGAAAGTGCATCAAAACCTACAGCATACATGTGATCAGTGTAAACATAAATTTAATAATAAATTAAATTTAAATCAACATTTACGTACACACCATACTAAAAAACGTCTTGTTCCTGTTAACAGTGAAATGCCTTTACCCACTGTAGACTTTAAAAGAATAAAACATGAAATACCAGCTTTCGAAGTGTTTGAAACTCTAACTTTTCATCCTGAGAAAAATGAAGAAGGTTGCTTAGTTACAATGATGGATATTCAAAAATTAACCAATCATTTGAAGAATTTAACAGTCAAAGATCAGATTGGAGACTTCGAAAAATTGAATGTTTAGAACCGAATATTTCAAAGTATGGCACCTTATCTAGAAATTGATTTTACATCATGTAAATATGTATTCTTTTAAGTGTCGATTTTATAATTGATAGGAATGTATATTATTAACAGTGTATTGTATAAATAGCAGTAATAAATAAATAAATAAATAAACATAGTCTTGAGTTAGTCCTTTCATATTATTAATCAAATTATGTTTCGTCCTACATTTCAGCGCTTTCTGAATTAACATTCATCAAGTTGCTTAAAATATAAATACTATCTTTATAGTTTCAATGGTACATAGTATACATGGTTTATCTTGAGTTAGACCTTCCATAGTATTAATCAAATTATATGTTCCATCTTACACATTCGAATTATCATCCATCTAGTTGTTTAAAATATTAATAAAACGTTTATAGTTTTTGATTATATACATAGTATGTATTAATACAATCTTTAATTTTTAACAGCTCATATTTCAAAAAACCTATTTTCGAAACCAAACTATGTGAATTTTACCACAATGCTTATCATCATACAAAGATTTGTGTTTCATACTTTTTCTAAAAATTATCAGATATGTACGCCTCAGAGGAATTTCTATCATTAGAATAAATGAAAAAAATTAATTTATATTAAACGTAGAAGAAATTTGATTGCAATATACGTGTATTTAATAAAAATAAATAAATAAGCGATTATTTATACATTAAAACCTTTACTAAATATATATTTCTTGCATTATACAGATTTTTCAATAAGGTGAACACAAACAGCAGCAAACTTCAGAAATTAATGATCTGAATGATTCATCCCTAGCACATATAGCGTTAATGAATGATACATATGTAAGTACTTATATGAAAAATACTAGAATTCGTATATGAATCGTAATTAGAGTAAATATAAAATGATTTGTCTTACTACCTACACTTTAACAAATGCCTTTTTACCTATATTGTTGAAAAGAATCCTAATTGTTTGCATTTATTTCTATTACAGATGTGTTCTATTTGCTACAAACGCTTCTTAAGTAAATGGAATTTAACAGAACATACAAAAATCCATACAGATGAAAAACCTTACACTTGGGAAGATTACCAAATGCTGTTTTCAAGAAGGCGTGAATCAAAAATGCACACATCATCATATAAAGCATCGTCAGTTATATGTAAACTTAGTGAAGATATTCAAAAATTATTCAGACGTTTGAAGAATTTAGACATAAAGGAAGATATTTAGACTATATATCCATCATATTTTCATAACACTTACCACAATATCTCAAACTTAAAATTTGGAAGACATACACACTGCTGAAAAGTAATTTTGTTACCCGTGATTCTTCTAACCAGCATGAATGTATAGATATTATTTTGCAATGTATTCTTTAAATGCTCACAATAAATATTCTTTTATATGCATATATCGTTGTGTTTATTTTTTAAAATCTATTACATTAATAAAATAGGTTACACACACATACATACACATAACATTTTAAGTGAAACAACACTCTCACAACTTAAAAAATGCATAAGAACATACAAAAATAAGCAGATGTATGAAAAAATATGCAAGTTTACAAAATAATTTCACTGTTTTCTAGAAATACCAACAAAAAATATTTACAATATAAAAAAAATTGCATACTGTATTAAAAAGAATAAAATTTTTGATACTTTTTTCATAACTTTTTTGAAATTTTTGCGACTTTTTTACAATTTTTTTTTTTACATTTTTTTAACTAAATTTTTCATTTTTTAATGTTGTGATTTTTTATTTTTTACTTTTGTAAAAACTTATTTTGAAAAAAAAATTTTTTGTGAAAAATGTTTTTGAAAAAAAATTTTTTTGTAAAAGTATTTTTTGAAGTTTTGGTTTTTGTAAAAAAAATTTTTGTTGTAAATTTTTTTTTCAAAAACTTTATTGTGAGTTTTTCATTTTGTGATTTTTTTGTTTTACATTTGTGTTTTTTCTTTTCACTTTTGTGATTTTTTTTATATTGTAAATATTTTTTGTTGGTATTTCTAGAAAACAGTGAAATTATTTTGTAAACTTGCATATTTTTTCATACATCTGCTTATTTTTGTATGTTCTTATGCATTTTTTAAGTTGTGAGAGTGTTGTTTCACTTAAAATGTTATGTGTATGTATGTGTGTGTAACCTATTTTATTAATGTAATAGATTTTAAAAAATAAACACAACGATATATGCATATAAAAGAATATTTATTGTGAGCATTTAAAGAATACATTGCAAAATAATATCTATACATTCATGCTGGTTAGAAGAATCACGGGTAACAAAATTACTTTTCAGCAGTGTGTATGTCTTCCAAATTTTAAGTTTGAGATATTGTGGTAAGTGTTATGAAAATATGATGGATATATAGTCTAAATATCTTCCTTTATGTCTAAATTCTTCAAACGTCTGAATAATTTTTGAATATCTTCACTAAGTTTACATATAACTGACGATGCTTTATATGATGATGTGTGCATTTTTGATTCACGCCTTCTTGAAAACAGCATTTGGTAATCTTCCCAAGTGTAAGGTTTTTCATCTGTATGGATTTTTGTATGTTCTGTTAAATTCCATTTACTTAAGAAGCGTTTGTAGCAAATAGAACACATCTGTAATAGAAATAAATGCAAACAATTAGGATTCTTTTCAACAATATAGGTAAAAAGGCATTTGTTAAAGTGTAGGTAGTAAGACAAATCATTTTATATTTACTCTAATTACGATTCATATACGAATTCTAGTATTTTTCATATAAGTACTTACATATGTATCATTCATTAACGCTATATGTGCTAGGGATGAATCATTCAGATCATTAATTTCTGAAGTTTGCTGCTGTTTGTGTTCACCTTATTGAAAAATCTGTATAATGCAAGAAATATATATTTAGTAAAGGTTTTAATG
The DNA here is from genome assembly GCA_964019185.1 of Maratus speculifer. Taxonomy (NCBI): domain Eukaryota; kingdom Metazoa; phylum Arthropoda; class Arachnida; order Araneae; family Salticidae; genus Maratus; species Maratus speculifer. Next base: position 208,732,246 of record OZ025295.1, read on the forward strand.
TATAAATAATCGCTTATTTATTTATTTTTATTAAATACACGTATATTGCAATCAAATTTCTTCTACGTTTAATATAAATTAATTTTTTTCATTTATTCTAATGATAGAAATTCCTCTGAGGCGTACATATCTGATAATTTTTAGAAAAAGTATGAAACACAAATCTTTGTATGATGATAAGCATTGTGGTAAAATTCACATAGTTTGGTTTCGAAAATAGGTTTTTTGAAATATGAGCTGTTAAAAATTAAAGATTGTATTAATACATACTATGTATAATCAAAAACTATAAACATTTTATTAATATTTTAAACAACTAGATGGATGATAATTCGAATGTGTAAGATGGAACATATAATTTGATTAATACTATGGAAGGTCTAACTCAAGATAAACCATGTATACTATGTACCATTGAAACTATAAAGATAGTATTTATATTTTAAGCAACTTGATGAATGTTAATTCAGAAAGCGCTGAAATGTAGGACGAAACATAATTTGATTAATAATATGAAAGGACTAACTCAAGACTATGTTTATTTATTTATTTATTTATTACTGCTATTTATACAATACACTGTTAATAATATACATTCCTATCAATTATAAAATCGACACTTAAAAGAATACATATTTACATGATGTAAAATCAATTTCTAGATAAGGTGCCATACTTTGAAATATTCGGTTCTAAACATTCAATTTTTCGAAGTCTCCAATCTGATCTTTGACTGTTAAATTCTTCAAATGATTGGTTAATTTTTGAATATCCATCATTGTAACTAAGCAACCTTCTTCATTTTTCTCAGGATGAAAAGTTAGAGTTTCAAACACTTCGAAAGCTGGTATTTCATGTTTTATTCTTTTAAAGTCTACAGTGGGTAAAGGCATTTCACTGTTAACAGGAACAAGACGTTTTTTAGTATGGTGTGTACGTAAATGTTGATTTAAATTTAATTTATTATTAAATTTATGTTTACACTGATCACATGTATGCTGTAGGTTTTGATGCACTTTCAAATGACGGTTTAGTCTATTTTCATTTGAAAATGTTTCCTTGCATTCATTACAATTGAATTGAGGTCGATTGTGAATATGCGTATGCTGATTTAATCTATAACGATAGTTGAAGGATTTCACACACTTTTCATGCTTAAACAGTGGAGGATGTTGAACTTGATGAATTTTTAAATGGTGATTCAGCTTATTTTCACTTGAAAACGATTTCCCACATTCATAACAATGTAATTGTGGTCTATTGTGAATATGCATATGTTGATTTAATCTATAACGATAATTGAAGGATTTCTCGCACTTTTTACACTTAAACAGTGGACGATGTTGGATTTGATGAATTTTTAAATGGTGATTCAACTTATTTTCACTTGAAAATGATTTCCCACATTCATAACAATGTAATTGCGGTCTATTGTGAATATGCGTATATTGATTTAATCTATAACGATAGTTGAAGGATTTCTCACACTTTTCATGCTTAAACAATTTTCTGTTTGGATGTGTTTTCATATGAGTTATTAGAGCACATTTCCTAGTAAAAGATAATTTGCAAATTTCACATATAACAGGTGATAGAGTATCATACATCATCATATGCTTTTTTAATTCGCACTTTCTTGAAAACAGTTTTTCGCAGTCCTCACAAGTAAATGGTTTTTCATTGGCATGGATCTGTATATGTTCTTTTAAATTCCATTTAGATGAAAAGTTTTTATCACAAAAAGAGCAATTCTGTAAGGGAAATTAATGTAAACAGTTAGATATCACTCTAATATTACAAATAAAAATACTTCTTATTGAATATAGGACAAAATATTTTAAAGTAAATTTAACCTAATTATACATAGTGTATGAATTCTAGTATTTAACATATAAGTAACTTACATATGTATTATTCTTTAACTTTGTATGTGCTAAGGTCGAATCAGTCGGATCATACATTTCGGAAATTTGCTGCTGTTTTGCTTCATCTTGCTGAAACATCTGTGTAATAAAAGAAGTATATTTATATACTTAATAAATGCTTAATATACAAAAAATCTTTTTTTTTTAAATTTCGTTAAATTTATTTTTATTGATACATATATATTGTAATGATATAATAAAACTTACCTTATTCGTTAACGAAGAAAACGGTTTTCACTTGCATTAAAATCTGGAAATTAGTCAGAGTCGTGCATCTACCAACTTCCCTCTCAAGTCTAACAGTGGGAATGCAAAATGCTGCGCTGCTTTTCGAAATTTCATATTGCTTTTAATCGTTTATGTCACGTGACAATTTGCGCATGCGTACAAATAAGTTTTATAATAAATTGCTAATTTGATTAATAATACGAACAGAATAAGTAGAAGCAGTCATGTATACTATCTAAACACTAAGCAGTATTTATATTTTAAATAACTCGATGTTTGATAATATGGAAATTTCAAAAAGGTGAGGTGAAATATACCAATTTGATTAAAAATGTGAATCGAATAACTCAGAGAAGTTTTCACATGTCAAGTTTCTGAAACAGTAAGATGTGACTTTTTCCAGTTTCTAAAATTAAAAAAAAAAAAAAAAAAAAAAAAAAAAAAAAAAAAAAAATGCATACTATTTGTTGAAAGATGTCGAATGTAGTCAAGACGTGAAAAATATAAAATATGAACATTTTATAATGACATTCAAACTTTTAAAAATAGTTAGTTTGGAAATATATTGTAATAACATATGTAAACAAATGTATTTCAAAGTTGAAAATTTCTGTAAAAAATTGTCTTTTCTTGAAAATCGATATTTATTTTCGTTTAATTAATGATACTTATTACTTTTCGGTTGTTAAAAACTAAAATACACGTTTAATTCTTCTGTTAAATTCATATATCCGTGTTGGAGATGAGAAAAAATAGTGTAAAACTAAAAAAAATTTATTAAATTCGTCTTTTTCCTCTTAAAATTATTATTAAACTAGTGTAAAACTAATAAAATTTGTTTAAATTCGTCTTTTCCTCATTGAAAAACTAATATTTCTATTATTTTGCTTAATTAATTACACTCATTATGACTTCAAATTTTAATTTGGTGATGTTGTGGTAACTATTATAAAACTAGAATGGATAAATAGTTTAAATGTCTTCTTTTTTCTCTCTATGCGATACATTTACTTGAACGTAAACATTTTTTGTATACCTTTGTAAGTTGTGACGTCAGAACTCTATTGTGTGTTTCCCCTACTTGGAGTACATGGGTGGAGGGGTTGTAGAAAAAAGTTTTAGTTTGGATATGACGTAATGAAGAATGCTTCGTAGGTTCAAATGTGCGTATGTGTTGAATATTTCTTTAAATAATTCGTTTATTATTCGTTCTACTTAGTTGGTGTCTAAAAGTATGATGAAATTGGTTTTCTTTCTTTAAAAATCGGTATTTTCCGTTGTTTTGCTTAATTAACAAAACTCATTAAGACGATATTAAAGTGATAGTCACTTAAAAACTGAAATGCACGTTTAAATTTCTTTATCTCAAATTGATATTCTGAAGTTTGAGTTGAAAAAAATGTAAGAAATCAGTCTTTTTCTATAAAACTTGATATTTTCTATTGTTTTTTACTTAATTAACGATACTCATTAAGATTATAGATGTTGAAAAACTGAAATGTACATTTAAGTTTTCTCTCTTAAGTTGATAAAAATAGTAAGAAATCAGTCTTTTTCTATAAAACTTGATATTTTCTATTGTTTTTTAGTTAATTATCAATACTCATTATGGTTATAGTTGTTGAAAAACTAGGATGTATGTTTAAGTTTTAAGTCGATACATTGATCTTGTAGTTGATAAAAATCGTAAGAAATCAGTCTTTTTCTATAAAAATCGATGTTTTCCATTGTTTTTTACTTAATTATGAATGGTTATTAAAGTTATAGCTGTTGAAAAACTGAAATGTACGTTTAAGTTTTCTCTCTTAAGTTGATAAAAATCGTAAGAAATCAGTCTTTTTCTATAAAACTTGATATTTTCCATTGTTTTTACTTAATTAATACTACTCATTAAGATGTCTATCAACCAAAATTCAAATATATGTTTAACTTTCTTGAGTTAAATTGATAATCTCATCTTGTAGTTGAAGAAATCTAAATAAAATGGTTAAAAACTGAGATTTTTCCAGTGTTTCGCTTAATTAATAATACTCATTAAAATTATGGTTGTTCAAAATTCAAATATAAATTTAATCTTCATCATATAGTATGATTCCGAGTTGAGATGTGATTGATAATATTTTTAATTAGGGAAGGTTGATCACCTCTCTGCTATAATAGAATGTTCCTTTTTTCCACTAGGGGGCGTTCGTGGAGGGGGATGCATAGTGGGGGGCAGGAGGGTGGCGGTGGCACGGTGGGAGCAGGGACGGTCCCTTCATCCCAGCGACTGAGCAGGGACGGTCCCTGGTCCCTGCTCCTGTCCTTAAACTCTCCTTTTCCTACTACTTATGACCACCCTGTATATATATATATATGTATAGTCTGATTATCAATTGATAACACTGATTTTTCTGGTAAGTTTCAAGTAATGGATTTTGCATTTTCTATTTCATTTCATTTGTTCATTGACTTCTATCTTTTTTTCTAATAAATTTTACAAATAATTTTGAAATATAAATATGCAGATTGAAGTGTCAGGAGGGAGGAGGGAACGATTCAGTTGTTAGTACAGGTACCGCATATAACAAGGCTTTGGTATTTTTTTTTTCTTTTTCTAGAAATTAAGCCCTGTCTCTTACGATATCATACTTTATCATTTCTCGAACGCCTCCCTCCCTCACCTTCTCTTTAATAATATCGTTTTCAGTGTCTATAGATTTTTATTTTTTTATTTTTTTCTTTGTTTTTCTTTTTACACAGGTCGACAGTTAGACTCCCTACTGGGCAAAGTGTACTTAGCATTTCATTCCTTCGGGGTCGATAAAGTGAGTACAAAGCTTTCTGAGAAGTTTAGTTTCAAGCTTGCTTGGGAACTAAATTCCGAGGGTCTCGCATTAGGGTGACTACCTGGCCGGGCATATATAGCACCTCGGCACCCAGGATCTAGTAAAAAGGGATGGGCACTGTCGGCGCTGATCTTCCATGGATTGTAATGCTACAGAGTTTAGTTTCCTTTTTATATGTTTACAGTACTATACAGGCATGGTTACACATTTATTATGCGTATACAGTACCGATTTAAATGAAGAGCAGAAGTTAATAAAATATAACTATCATATATAAAATAACTTCATATCAAATAACAGTTAAAAATACTTACTACTTAAAAATGTTTTATAATATAGTTTTTTGTTACGTAATGCATTCAACAATGATATCATCTTTTTGCTTATAAACAAAATATAGGGACAGCATTCTTTTCACTTATTACTAGTGAACACAAAAAGTATAATTTCGAACCTGGGTTCTCTAACAACAAATTAAATACACTGCCAAAAAAAAATAAATAATAAAAAAAAAATTAAAGGAATAGTGAACGTTGGGGTATTTTGCATTTTTGAGTGAAATGATTTTATAATTATTTAATGGTTTTAATAATAGCATTGAATTTTCATAAAAATAGACAACAGACTAAAAGAATACAAAATAAATAGCAGACTATAAAATAAAGATAAAATTACCAAAAAAAAAAAAAAAAAAAAAAATGGTTTGTTAAAAAATTATATAATGATATCAAAATAAAAATCCCAAATTTCCAAAACCACGCATAGCCTCTTTGAGAGAGAACAACGCCATCTATCAGTGATAACTAAAACTAGGAAGCTAAGTAAAGGAATTCTTGTCTTCACACATTCCTGTCTCACAAGAAAACTTCAATACTTGTCGGGTAGTTTTTAAGGGTGTTCTTCAATCAAAAAGAGCAGCTTTATGACATAAATTTTAATTAGTTTTTGTTGGGAAACTAGCAGATTCTGTTGTTCATAAACTATCTAATTGCACTCATTTCTCACCTTTTTTTTGTTTTTTTCAAAAGCAATAGATTCTTCAAAAAACACTGTCATAGTGGACGGTTTGAACCGAATTTCTGAACGAATTAAGAATAAGCACACAAATAGGAGTGAAAAATGTCAACATCGCTTATAACTCAATAGTTAATTTATTGATCAAAAAATTTAAACACAGTTATTTCAAATCCATTCCATAGTCAAGTCTTCGAATTTTATATCTTTCCGTTAAAAAATACATTTGTAAATGTGACAAAACATTTTGCAATTATTGAGCAGAGCAGTTCATCTGTTAAACACTTACCAAGAAAGTTGAAATGCATTAATGCATTCGGTTTGTCTGCCCGTCTGTCTGAACTCTAACTATCTACTTATAATAAAATGCGTCCGAAGAAATGTGTAGAACGGTTCCAGGTTGTGCCACTCCTATCTGGATTCAGCCGTTGCTAGACGCCACGTTAGGCTTAGTTGAAAACATATGCTAAAATGATGCTTTTAAAATTTCTTCCACTTGAAATAATGTTTTTTCAGCATATTTTCATAGAAAACATGTATATCAAACCCAATTATAATATATAAAGATAACAGTGAAAGTGGAAAAGTTTTTTATTATCTGAGTACGATCGTATTTTATTTATCACTCTAAGCACCGTCTCTCACAACTTTAGTGCTGCCATCTATGAACTATTTTAGAAGCCTTTTTGGGAATATATTATAAAAGATAAATTTAGTTTTAGAGGAATTTAAATTTAGTTTTATTATTATTATTTTTTAAATGCTAGCATTTATCCGGTTATTTTTTTTAAATTTTGTTTTCTATTTAAATAAATAAGCTCTTTTTTTTCTTCAAGTTGTTATGGATATATAAGATATCATCATGACTGCATTAGTATAACTGAAAATTATTTTTTCACATGGTCTTAAATTAAAACTTTATCTGCTTTGATGCAATGCATGCAAATAAATCAAAATTGCTCTTAAATTAAAATTTGATGATTTTTATTTAGTTTATGATATTATATATTCCTTACATTTAAATGGCATTTGATAAAAAATACAAATTTCGTTTACAATGTAAGCAAAATACGAATGGATATAATCGAAGCTTTAAAAACTGGTAGATTTAATTTAAAATTTTACAAAAGAAACAATAATAATAATTTTGGTTTTCACAACTTACGAATTGAATTTTTAAAGTTGCAAGCTGAAGTTTTTAAAAATTGATTTTGATTTAAATCAATGCCTCCTACTATAGAAAATAGCAGTATTTTCTATAAGAAACTACGATTTTTTTAAAGTTGTTTTGTGTATATTAACTGCGTATAGATGGCACCAAATCTAAATTTAAAAAAAAAAAAAAAAAAAAAAAAAAAACCTCAAAGTTTTATAATCGATGCCTAAAAGCATCGAACTAAGAATCTATCATATACCCACGACTAAAATCGCTGCCGAATCATAATAAAGAATCATAATAAAGAATGTATTTTAAAATTTTAAAAACTTCAATATTTAATTTAAATGTTTTGTGAAATCTTCATAAACTGAGTTTTATTTTGCCAATTATTATTGTAATAAATACTGTTCTTTGTTTTGAAATTAAAATTTGTTCAAAAACTAAATATCAAGTTAAAAAAAAAAAAAAAAAAAATCATTTGTATTTGTAGAAATTTATTGCTATTTTTAAAATGTGCTTTTTTACAATACAAACTCTTCAAAAATTAAATCTGCATTCTGTTTGTTTGTATGAAGTATTAAAAAGATGAAATGCAAGTGAAAATTCCGTCATTTTTGACGGGGTTATATACTAGTTGTAAATATACACCGATCTACACGAAATTAGTAAAGGTAATTTAAGGTCACCAAAGCATGTTTGGTATTATATATGAAATATGTAGGATTAATAATTCATTTGCAGAGGTACTGAAAAGAATAATTAAATTACATTATGGCATACAGGGAAAATTATTTGTAGAGTATTTAAATGATTACGCTACTTCAAATGCATTGATATCGATACAAATCACTGAATTTCACTACAATTATGTTAGAGCAGGACATTCATAGCATTTTTAATCTAGTTACAGGGACACACAAAAAGATTACATTACTGTCTTGCGCCCCAAACAATATCCCCCCCCCCCATTCCATTATGCAATGGAATACTTTTGTAGGGCCCTGTAAATTAATAAAAAATATTCTTTTTACATCACATTGTACTAAATTTATATTTTAGTATAAACTTCATAGATGCATATGAATTTTACTATGTTCGAAAGAATGTAACAACATTAAAATGCACTTGAAACTATTTTTTCCCATTGGCCGTAATGTAACAGAATACTTTCGATTGTCCCTGTAATTGAACTATACATGCGATTTTGATAAAATTTGAAGACTCGACAAAATTATGCAATAATTATATATTTTAAATTTCAAATGATTCGATTGGGTAGTTTTTCCTCTGTTAAATGCGGTCGGACGAAGGACGATTATATTTGCTTCTTATTTACATAATTTCGAACGCACCTAATAACGGAAGAAGAAATCTCTAACGAACAGTGTAGTTTTTAGTAAGCCATTCTTATTCGAGATAAACAAATAAAAATATGCTACCATTGAAGTTAAAACCATTTCTTGCCAAGTGACAATATTTGACGACATGAATTTAGGTGTTGGCATAGGTGTAGGCATAGGTGTAACCTTTTTTTACCTATTTCCAAAGTTCAAGGTAATTAGGTAAAACAACTCTGTTTTTAAATTCATTGTGTCGCCCTTTTTTATCCTTATCCAAAGTAAATTCTTAGAAAAGCAGCACTTAAAGGTGTTTCTGTTTGCAGTAAAGATCATGTTCCACTTGATTAGGTCATTTAAACATTGTGTAAAATTGTGGACTTATATGAAGGGCAAATAATAGATTGTTTAGTAGTGTGTTAGTAGGTCTCAGAACTCTGAAATAAAGGTATTCTAAAGGTATCCATTTACATTTTAAAAATTCATAAATTAATAAAAAATACAAATTGTTGTGTCAGAGTGTGTGGTTTTCTCACACAAAAACTTGGCAAATGTTAGATTTTATTTTTAAAAAAGTTTAAAAATACCCATGAGAAAATTTGTTTTTAAATTCTGTTAATAAAAAATACAAATTGTCGTATATGATAATACTGGTTTACATTTGTTTTTTAAATATATTTCAAGACAATAGAATCAATACTTAACGTTAAATAATTGTCAGTTTAATGTTAACCAAAAAATTATGATTTTCTATTGCAACATAATCTCGCACAATTTGAAATTTTATTTTTTTTTTACACGATAAAATGATAAATTGAAAACCAAAATCTTGGTTAAACATTTCATTCCAAAATTATAAAAAAGAAAGAAAAAAAAACTAATATCTGGTGTAATATTTCCCCATAAAATTAACTGAAAGAAAAACATGAATCACAGTTCAATATTTCACCATATAATTGTATTAGAAAAAACCTTAAATCGTAGTTCAACCTTTTACCAGAAAATTGGAATAGAGAAAACCCTGAATTCTGATTTAACCTTTCACCAGAAAATTCGATTAGAAAAATCCTGAATCATGGTTCAACCTTTTCCGAAAAAAATTGATTAAAAACACTGATTTCAACCTTTAATCAGAAAATTGTATTTTAAAAAAGTCTGTTCATGGTTCAACTTTTCACTAGAAAAATGGATTTAAAAAAAACCCTGATCATGGTTCAAACTTACACCAGAAAATTGGATAAAAAAATCCTGAATCATGGTTCAAAATGTCACTAACATAATGGTACTTGTGAAAGCACCAATAAACTGGAGAAACTTATCACCAATATCTTGGTTGCAAAAGTAGCTAAATTTTAGATACTTTTCACCATTTTCTTGGTGAAATCTCGAACTTTATTTTTAACAGTGTATAAATGAGTGATAACAAATAATCCGGAGTTTTATGGCAAAAGCAAATAAAAATAGGTCAAAAGTTCCATTAACTCCGGTCACTTTTTAAAAATTAATAACAATGTTACAAACTGTTATACAGAAGTGAGGTTTGCATCATAAGATTTGACAAATAGTCAGAATTTGTGACTTGTTTAACAAGTATATGATGTAAATCGTACTCCCACAAGTTTCTGAAGTTTGAACGAATTTATGTATACACCATTTCGTCGTTCAAAGAAGAAATTTCTGTGATATGTTTTATTCTGAATCGACTAATAAGGAGCGTCAAACATGTGAAAAATCAAATTTCATTATTTGCATCAGACCTTCTTTAAGAGCGTATTCCGACCAAAACCGCTTATTTTCTGGTTATTTTTAAATTCATTTTTGCCCTCAAATGTACCAAACTTTCAAAATCTCTTATTTAGAAACTACTTTATGCGCCTTGTTTGTTGATTTTTTGGTAAATGTAGAAAATATTGAAAAAAAAAAAAAAAAAAAAAAAAAAAAAACAATTTAAGTTGCCAGTTTGACCAGAAATTTCCGAACCTGGAGATCTGGGAACGAAAAAATGATGGAACTGAGAAAATAATTGTTTATAAATCAAATTCTAATTAATTCAGCAAAAAATGATTTCACATGGCACCTTATACATCACTTCAAAAATCATCCCAGCAAGTTTCATGATTCTTTTTTTTAAAAAATGAGCCTGAAAATGTATCGGTAAATTTCGAGCTGTTGAAGGTGGAAAATCATTTTTTCGAATACATCCTTAAGATAGACCTCTATGAATTTGATTATTTGTAAACCTTTTTTAATGAATACTTCCAAATATAAGACACCTCTAGGTAAAGGACAATTTGAATTTGAAGGGACAAAAAATTGAATTTGACTGTTTTCACATCTGTTAAAAATTGAACTGATTATTTGCAAAAAAGCTTATTTTAAAGACAGAAAAGAGTTTATAGAAAGCTTCTTTTAAAGAACATTTCAATATATAGGCACAACTATATAAATGACAATTTACTAGTTGAAAAATCGAATTTGGTTATTTGTAAATTTCTCCTTTGAGGAACACCTCCAAATATACGATATCTCTAATTAAGGGGCAGATTATTAGGTATAAAGTTGAATTTCATTATTTCTTGACATCCTTTAAAGAACACTTCCAAATATAGACCACTTCTACTACCTCTGACAATAAAGTTCTGTGAATAGTCCTGTAGTATTAATGTAGATGAAATATTAACGAAAGTTACCATACCATCCTTCAAAATAGTCATATCCTATAACTATGCACCGCTGAGGTCTGCTATACATGTCCTGGGAAATTCGCAAGAAGTCTTGTTTTGGGATGAAGTTCAAAACCTTCGTCACGTTTCGTTGGATGTCAGCAATATGGTCAAATCTCTTTCAAAGAGAGTTTGAGTCGTGAACATGGGAAGAAGTCTGGAGGATTGAGATCTGGCGAGTATGGTAGGTGTTCAATTTGCACCATTCCTCATGAATTTCTTTCGGTGTCTTGCAAAGCTTAAGAACAAACTTTAAGCTGATCTTTTAATCGTTCATTTTCCTGTTCTCAGTTAAGAACCAACACACTGAACAAGCACTTAGTAAAGCACGACTTACACAGAACATAAACGACGCTCAACTGAACAACGGTGCGGGAAGATGGTCTACACTTGCCTCTATGCAGGTGCAGCGTTTTGTTTCCCCAGTGTTGCCAGATCGATCGTTCTGAATTCATTCACCGAACTTTATTGTCAGAGGTAGTATATAAGGAGCAAATTCCTATGTGAAAAATTGAATTTGACTATTTTCAAATCTGTTAAAAACTGAATTAGTTATTTGAAAACTTCTATTAAAGGACACCTTAAAATATAGGCACAACTATATAAATGGCAATTTACTAGGTGAAAAATCGAATTTGGTTATTTGTAAAACCCTCCTTTAAGAAACACCTCCAAATACAGGATATCTCTAATTAGGGGGCAAATTCCTAGGCGTAAAATTGAATTTCATTATTTCTAAACATCCTTTAAAGGATATTTCAAAATATAGGCCACTTTTATAGCAAATTCCTTGGTGAAAAATTTAATTAAATCATTTGTAAATCTCTTTTAAGGTATACCACGAAATGTAGAGCATCCCTTACTAAATGGTAAATTCCTAAGTTGAAATATTGAATTTGATTATTTGCAAACTTTGTTTAAGGAACATCTCGAAATATAGAATACCTCTGTTCCTCTGTATAATCAACATTTTCTTAGGTTAAAAATAGAATTGATTATTTGAAAACCTCCTGTAAAGACACCTCGAAATGTAAGCCACTTCTATATAAGGGACAAATTCGTAGGTGAAAATTTTATTTGATTATTTGTAAACCTCCTTCAAGATACATCACGTAATGTAGGATATATAATTTTGTGGCAAATTCCTAAGCTGAAAAATTTAATATGATTATTTGTACGTCTTTTTAGCTCACAGGCTATCATAGCCTGAGAGCTTATGTGCCCGTCCGTTCTGTATGTACGTTCGTACGTTCGTTAAGTATAAAGGTTAAGTATAAAAGAGGGGATAACTCCTTTTAAATTATATAAATGCTAAATGGGTTTTTATTAAGTATCATCTCATTTGCTCTGAATTTTGGATATAGATTTTTTATATGATAAAGCATGTCTTTGATAGTATAGGACAGCGGTTCCCAAGCTTTTTGGCTCGCGCAGCCCTTTTTGGGAAGAATATCTAAGGCGGAGCCCCTGAACCCAACGATACTCTATGGTTTATAAATAATTTTTTTATTCCTATGAAACACACAAAACTCTGATGGATAAAAATGTGAGCCAGAAATGATTCTCAGTTTGGCCCTTTCCTGATACAGAAATTTTAAATTCATACTAGAAATTTTAAAAATTTTATATTAAAACAAAATCTTTTTACCAGAGCGGTGTTCAAGTAATACTGTTAAGGGTATTTTTCGATTCAAACTGCTTATTTTCCGATTTATTTTTGAATGCCCTTTTGCTCTCAAACGCATCAAACTTGCAGATTCTCTTATTTAGAAAGTACACAAGGTGCCGGGATTGTCAATTCTTTGATAAATGTAAAAAATATTGTAAAAAAAGCAATCAAAAACGACATTTTGAACAGATTTTCCGGAAGCGAGAGATCTGAGAACGAAAAAATGGCCATGCCGAGAAGGTAAATGTTTATAAATCAAATTCTAATGAATTGAGCGTAAAAAACATCACACGGCACCTTATACGCCTGTTCAAGAATCCCCTCAGCAAGTTTCATGTTTCTACTTTTAAAAATATGTTTAAAATTGTATCGGAAAATTTCGTTGAATTCTGTTGAAGGTGAAAAAGCGTTTTTTCAAATACACCCTTAACACGGTAACTGCCAAGCGAAAACTGTTAATGTTCACCAGGGTGCCAGTTGTGTGTGTGTGTGTGTAATTTGAATATTTGGAACATAAAATCATTAATTTGACTCATTTTGCAACACACAGGCATGAAAGAGTTCCTCCTAAAGGAGGAATTCCACCTTTTTTTAAAGCAATTTTGGACATTATCTGGCTTAATGCAAAAATGCAAAGAAAATTTTAGAAGGCTATTAGGGGGTGGGTTCTGAAAAATTGCCTGACATTTTGTCGATTCAAACCCTTGGAGTTTGTTCTTGAATTGTTGTGAAAAAGACATAAAATGAAAAATTAGCTTATATAAGCATCTGAAAGTCAGTCATATAAATGAAGATGTTCAAAATGTCTTAAGAAATATTTTTATTTTATTATTTTTTTTTTTTTACTTAAAATTTCAAAGTGAAAGGAAGTGTTTTTGGAATAGAATACTTTGTGCTATTTATACAACACTTTTGGGTAATTTCTGTGATAGCTTTTTCGAGATGCATGTCAGAAGCAAACGATATTGTTAATAATTTCTAAGTTATGAACAAAAAAAAAAAAAAAAAAAAAAACCCAGTAATATGTGCAGTTACATTTAATTTGATTGTATATGTAGCTATTAAAATGACGCTTACACTATACGAGTTTGGTGCCACTAAATAGATGAAGAAATTTTCCACCTTTTTTTTTCATTTCCCACTTTGATGCCTGAACACATAGGGAGATTATCATCCTTGCTATGAAAAATGATAGCCAAAGCACCCTACAAAAGTTAGTGTAAATTCTTCCATGGGTGGTCAAGGCTTATTTGATAGCCAACTAAATTTGTCATTTATCATTAAAATAATTTATTAAGATTTGTTTCTACCGTATAATCTCTTAAATTGGAAAATTTTTAAATATATGTAAGGATGAGCTTGTGAGATTATTGATTTAGATTTTCTGTCTATTATTTTTTCTATTATTTTTTTTCTACATTTTTATTTTTTTCTATTATGTTAGGTTAGAATTTTTTTAATTTTAATTACAATAAGAAAGAGAAAAATGTGGAAAGTATTTCATTTTCTACAACACTTAGCCATACAATCGGCACATATATCAATTTGCACAAACCACGTATGTCTGACACATGATATATAAGGAGTCCAATAACCAAACTCCAAAACCATTTTCATGTAACTCGTACCGTTTTCGATAGCCAAGGCCTGAAGTGTTGAAACCCCATGGCTATCATATCTGATAGCCAATGGCCCAACGGAAACATCACAACGGCTTTCACAAATGACAGCCATGGCAGTCCAAGTGTTAATGGGTTCATGACATCCATTTTTAAAATATAAAATATTCTTTTGGGATTTCCAATAAGAATTCTCAATTAAAGATGAAAATGGTAACCATGTCTGGATTATGTATTGCATGGGGGCTTACGTAAAACGATTATTTATGGCGAAAACCACACACACACAGAAAAAAAGGTAAGTTATACAGTTGTTGCACTGTGATATTTCTGTATAATTCCAATAGGGTACTCCCTAAAAAAAGAAATGGGCAGTTCCAGTCATCCATGAGAAAATATGTAACACGTTTTCGCTAGTACCACCTAGCCGTATTAGAATCATGCGATTATGGAATATTTTTTCGTGCTTCTTTAAGTCTCTAGTACTACTTCTGACCATGCAACGAAAATGAATCCCCTTTCAGCTTCCTTTTTTAAATCATTTTTTTAAAATACATTTAGAAACAAGTCATCGTTTTAACATTTAAGTGGGCGGGGAAAAATCTATAAGCTGAATTGTTAGGTGAAAAATTTTTCACTTTTTTGGGTACTTTATTTAAAGTATTTGGCTATTAATTATAGTTTTGAAAAAAACATTTTTTCGTCATTGTACCTCAAAACGGATAAGGAGGTAAAAACTACACATGTTAAACGAACTGCAACTAGTAGAAAAACTTTACTAACAAAATAGAATGCATGGGTGGGATTAAATTTATATCAGGGCAGGCACTCATTGACCAAACGTCGAAGCAAGAGGTGGAGCTGAGCAAAATTTCAAATTCTTAGTATGATAACAAATGTAAAGAACCAATATATATTCTTTATATAGCTATTGACTTATTTCTGATTGTAAAATGTGGCAGAGACATTTTAAAAGAAAATTTTACAAGTTTTGTAATGCTGAAAAAATGCGTATTCAGCAATCTACATTGCTTTTGAAATTAAATACAATTATGTAAAACAGCATAGAAAATTTACACTTGAACCCCGGGCAAGTATCAATTCGACACTGATCAGTGGACTAATTGTCGATTCGAACCAGAAAAATCTCTAAGAAATAAGATATAAACATGTTGCAACAAAAGTAGTTAAACAAATAAATTAAATAATTTTATATAATTTTTTTGGTTGCAGATATAATTTATAAAACTTGCGTAAAATTTCCCGGCGTTCTAATGTTAAAGAACTAAGAAATTATAAAAATAAAACAAACAGATTAAAGCAATTAAAGTTACGAAAAGGAAAAAAACTATATACACAACGTATATAAATATTAAATGAATCTAATTGAGGGGGTTGTTAAATGATACAAGCTATTACAAAAAAGAGGCATTTTAAATAACATTTTTTAGGGGCATTTTTTCTTGTTGTACAATGAAAAAGAGTATAGAAAGTTTAAATATACAAATAACATAAAACATTGAACTGTTGTTCAAAATTTTACCACAAATCACACAGAGAAGCCGATCATCATATGTTTCAATAAATCTTATTTTATAAGTAATTTTCATCGTATTTTAGTTTTTTATCGAGATTGCCGTCCCCCTAATGTCTCGGTTCTGTCTTGCTTTGATGACAATACTTGATTTGGGGTGTACGGTACAGATATATATTCATTGTCCAAAAGCTCTTTTGTTGCTTCATCTGATTATGAAGTGTGAGAAATAAAGAATTAAACACAAGCATATCAATAGGCGGAGCTTCAAAGAACAAAACTGTTCTCAAGCACAGTTATTCAGCAAGCAGAGTTAACAGCACTGGCGGGCCATTTTCTGTTTTGATTGACGTTGTGCATTCGATTTAGAATACTATTTCTTGTAACCTAATTTAAATTTAATTTTTTAAACACATTAAATGCAGAAACATATAATAAAACAATTCAAACCAAAAATATTATGCAGAAAATAAATACACGTATAATGCAAACACTCAAACAGCATTGGGGTGTATTATTGTATTTTCCATCCCAATTAAATGTATATTTTTGACACGCACACACGCAAATTCCTACATACTTTTGAAAATATTTCACTTGCAATATGCTAATTTCTTTCATAATTTTATTATTTTCCTGGAACATCGCGGAGCCCCTAGAAAGTTCAGGCGGAGTCCCAAGGGCTCCGCGGAGCACACTTTGGGAACCTCTGGTATAGGAGGTTCAATCATTAAGTATAAAAAAAGAAGAAAGGGGAGAGCTGTTTCCATTTCTTAATTTTTTTTTCGAACGGAATTAACCCTTGAAAATATAAGGCTTTAATGTACAATTAGTATTTGTAGCCTGTGAGCTCAATGCCATCAGTTTAACTGGGCAGTATTCTTTATTTTAAGAACACTCCCAAAAATAGGACACCTCTGTATAAGGGGCAATTTCCTGGGCTAAAAATCGAATTGATTATTTGAAAACCTCCTTTAAAGAACACTTCTAAATATTTGCCACAAATATTTAAGTGACAAATTCCTAGTTGAAATATTGAATTTGATTATTTGTAAGTTTTTTTATTTTTTATTTTTTTTTTATTTTGTTAAGAACACTTCTAAAAATATAACACTTCTGTACAAGTGATAATTTCCTATGTTAAAAATCGAATTGATTATTTGAAAATCTCTTTTAAAAGACTCCTCCAAAAACAGGCCACTTCTATATAAGGGAGAAATTCCTAGGTGAAAAATTTTATTTGATTATTTGTAAGTCTTTTTTTTTTTTAAGAACTCTTCAAAAAATAGGGCACCTTTGTATAAATGAAGATTTCCTAGGCTAAAAATCGAATTTTAAAATGAATGTAACGAAAATTTGTAAAACGAAATTTGTATTAAAAACACTTTTAATACTTTAAATAAATAGATGTGAATCTTTAAATTTTTAATAATTCCCGAAATATTTCGATAACGATATTGAATTGTAAGTGCACAGGATTCTAGTGCCCCCCCCCCCTCTTTCCCTCATTGCTATAGCGTTGCTTTGAGGCTGTTTTCAAATTTAAATTGGAAGATGCCTGACATTACTCCTGAATTCAGCTTCATTCATAAACATACTGAAATAGCAGTTAAGTTATGCTTATTCAGAAACTATTACATCCAATAGCATTACTCATTTATTGATAAAAGCAAATGATCTTTCAGAACATACTGAAAGTTGACGTTAAAGGGCAAAATTAGCACTAGCCATCGGCCACAGGGCCAGTAAATGATAAATAGTCGCCAGTGAAAAATTGTCTATCAGCGGCCACCTTATGGCCACTTTTTTACAAGGAGATAATATATTTTACTTACATTTTATCAACAATTCTACTTTTTTGGGGTCCAATATATTTATATTAACATATTTATTTGTGCTATTTAGTCTTACATTAATATTTATAGAAATTTTAACTGTTTAGTAGTTTTAAATAAAAAAGTGGCCACTAGTTTAAACATAGTGGCCATTTGAAAAATTAGTCTTATTGGCCAGTGGCCGCTAAAGAAATTTCCCAATTTTGCCCTATAGTTGACGTTTTGACGTGAATTTTTGACGAACAATTCCCAAATGATCGTTATGAAAGAGCAATTACTTTTTGCTCAAGATTCATTTATCGATAAATGAAAGAAGCTATTCGATTATGAATCATTTTAATAATTATATGTGCAAATACCACGATATTACGTTTAAAGGTGTTCTGAAATTCAAAAGGATAACTTTATGACATAAGCTTTAATTTATTTTTGTTCGGAAATGAATGAAACTAACAGATGTTATTGTTCAGAAACTATCTAACCAAACTGCTTTTTCAGTCCCCCCCCCTTCAAATGCAATTTTTCAGGAAATATTGTTAAAATAGCCATTTTGAACCGAATTTCTGCGCGAATAAAGAATAACCACTAAAGTAAGAGTGAAGAAATTTTTGTCACGGGATCAAAATAGCTTGTAATTTATTCATCAAAAAATGGAAACACAGTTCAATTCCACAGTCAGGCTTTACAATTTTATATCTTTTTGAAAAAAAAAAATGATAAATGTGTCAAAACGTTTTGCGCTTGTTGAACAGAGCAGTTGAGAACAGTCTTTAACCCCTTCGCGACGGGAGTCCTTTTACGAAATTTTTAATGTTTTAATACCAGTTTTTAAAAACAGAAATTTGTGCCTCATTAAATCGAGATAATTTTTACAATAAAATTTTACTGGTGGATATAAACAAGGATCCTTAAGGGTGATCTTAAATCAAAATGAGCAACTTTGTGACATAAGTTTTAATTTATTTTTGTTCGGAAATGCATGAAACTAGCAGATGTTGTTATTCAGAAACTATCTAATCGCACTCGTTTTTCTGTTTCTCAAAAAGCGCAATAGATAGTTCAGAACAAGCCGTCAACATTGACATTTTGAACCGCGTTTTCCGACGAAAGCTGAAAAACCTGTCGACGAAAGAGAGAAAATCGCGTGATCAAAATAGCTTATTACTCGGTAGGTAATTTTATTATCATAAAATAAAAAACTGAGTTCGATTCGAAAGTGTTTCCATAGTCAGGCTTTTCAATTTGATATCTTTCCGTTAAAAAAACGAATTTGTAAATGCGTCAAAACGTTTTATGTTTGCTGAGCACAGCAATTGAGAACAGCCTTAAACGTTTTTGTGGCACGTATACGTGTCGTTCGTCCCGAGAGGGCTAAGAAATGCGCTCTTCAAAGGGTCAGAAAATTTTGTGTTCTTAAGCGAGGAGAGATATTTTCCTGAGAACGAACGGCCTTCAAAAATCCGGACTTTCCGTTTAAATGGAAATAGCTGGCAAGTAAAGTGCCCTAAGTCGTAGTTGTTAATAGAAGTGTACTCAGTTTAAAAGAACGCGAACGATTTATTTTTCACCTTCATAAAAGATTTCTTTTAGAAGCAATATTTAATACGTAGTCAAAGATAAGTTGCTCATGATGATTTTCTTTCTCTCTCTCTGTTTTTCTTTTTTCTTTTTTTAGGTAGATTTCGTATGAAATACTACCTATTGCATTCTTTTCCATGTTTTGGAATTTCTGAAAATTTTTTGCAGATCTACACCGATCATGACTCCTAGACCCCAAAACTACCATCAGTAGAAAAGTTTATCTATCTATCTATCTATCGGTGTATATCACTTTCTTCTGGACACGATAACTTCTATAATTATGCTCAGATCTTCTTCAAACTTTTACATAAAATCAAGGAGCATAAAATCTCGGTTGAGTTCGTTAATGGGCAAAATCGGACAAAGGGGGTGGAAATTGGGAAGATTTTTGCGAAAATCGAAAAAACGCGATAACGACTTAAATAAAACAGCTATCGAATCAGTTTAAAGTTTATAATACTTCTCAAAAATGGGCTAAAAGTTTATGCATGACAGATTTTTGGTAAAGTTAAAAATGAGCTCAAGAGGCGAAAAAAACAGGGTTTTTGGGAGAAAAAAAAAATCATAACTTCGTCAATTGTCAAGATATCAAATCCAAATAAATTTTTTATAAATGTACTCAACATTATCTAAAACTTTTGTATTTACAAATTTTTGATAGGACCAACTTTTACCGATGAAAAAAATTAAAAACGAATAGAAAAAGGGGGGCAGAAAAAGAAAAAATCCATAACTTACTCAGTTCTTAAGCAATCAAATATAATTAAATTTATTTTACATCTTCTCAATAATATCTACAACTTTTATATTAACAAGTTTTTCATAGGACCAATTCTTCTAGCAAAAATAAATTAAACAAAAATAGGAGTTGGAGAAAAAACCTCAAATCCAAACTGCTGATATTCTGACTCATTTTTAAATTCATTTTTGATTTTAAACGCATCCAAATGGCAGATCCTCTTATTTAGGAACTATATAATGTGAAGTATAAGCCAGTGTTTTGATAAAGGCAGAATATATTTCAAAAAAGACTGCCAAAAAGTGTATTTTGAACAGAATTTCACGAAGTAATAGTGATTGAAAAATTGAGGAAGTATAACAAATTGCGTTTTTTCTGAGTCATATTTAAATCCATTTTTGTTCTCAAACACATCCAATTTACAGGTCCTCTTATTTAGGAACTATATAGTGGGACGGATTGCCCATTTTTTTTTTTTTATAAAGGCGTAATATATTTAGAAAAAAGCTACCAAAATAGGCACTTCGGACAAAATTTCCCAAAGCGATCATGATTAAGAATTGAGGATGTATTCAAATAATAAATTGGTTATTTTATGACTCCTTTTTAAATCCAATTTTGCTCTCAAACGCATTTAATTGACAGTTTTTTGTTATTTAGAAACTATATAATGTACGTATTCATCAATTTTTTGATAAAGGCTAAATATATATTTTTAAAAAGCTGGTAAATGGGCATTTCGCAAAAAAATATCACATTTCAAAATATGTTTTCAAAATGGGCATTTGAGCCGAATTTCGTTTAAGATGATTTTGATAAAATCAGTTCTTACAGAAAAATGAAATAATTTTTTTTTCAAAAGCGGCCAAATAAAATAGTTAAACTGGGTTTATCACTAATAATATTTTATTTTTTGTTGTTCAAATGAAAACTCTTCGAAATCTACCTCCGCGTATAGGCCAAGCCGACAGGGATTTTTAAATTCGAGATATTTTAAATTATTACATCATCCTCCCCGACTTCCCACTCACATTTTTTTTAAACTAATATACTTTAACACTTCAAGCAGTCTGGTGTCACATTTGTTATTAAAGTCTACCACCCATCACGTCCTCATTCTCGCAAAATAGATCTAAAGTTAGTGCAAAATAAAGTTAATTTAAAAATGAGAGCTTAATCACGTTTTATAATTAAGACTAGTCAATTTTTTTAAACATGTGTTGAGAATAAGAATCAAACAAACAGGCTTTTAAGACCGAAACCGAATTTCGGGAATATTCTTATTTTCAGTTGAAACGAAAACGAAAATGCCCCCAAATTTTTTAAAGTAATTAATATATGCATAAATATATATAGTTATAATTTAATTACATTTATTCATTAAATATGCATAATCATTAATTAATTATTAATAAATTATAATTATTACCATTTAATAAATATGCATAATTATTACGTTAATTATACGTGTGACCCAAATTGGTACTCTGTGCCTACCCAAAACTTTTTATTTTCATATAAAATAAAACGCAATTAATTCATTAAAGACTCAGAAAGATTTTCTAATTATATGAATACAATTTATTTTTAGATTATATACAGGGTGTTTCTAAATTCATGGTACAAACTTTAAGGGGGGATAGTACACATCAAGACAATAACAATATTAAATAGGAAACTAAGGGTCCCAAACGTCTTCCGAAGGAGATAGGCGCCATTAAAGTTTAGGGTCCAAAAATTCAAATGATTATAAAAAACAGAAAAATTGGTCGATTCGTTTGCGGTTTTCACTAAAACTGTTCTTTATGTCAGTTTTGTCTTGAAAATAAATTATAAAGATAGATTTCAGAAAATGCCGATAGAGGGCGCTTTAGACTTCGGACTAACGAACAACTATTTTTTACCGTTATTTTTTGCATCGCATTAATTTTTTTTAGAAGCTTAGACATAAGCTTAAATTTTGAGCTCAAAATCTAAATCGTTGGGAGTCGTTAACTAGTGCAAACTGAACTGTGGGGGGAGGTTCAAATTTCAACTGATTATAAAAAACGGAAAAATTGGTCAATTGATTTGCGATTTTCACTAAAATTATTCTTTATGTCAGTATTATCGTGCAAGGGCGGCGCCAGAGGGGGGACCGGGGGGGCATATGCCCCCCCGTCGGGCATACCTGGCCCCCCCATCGGGGTCAAAATACGATGTCGTCGGGAAAAATATTCTGACTTAAATTTCGCTTTTTTTTTTTTTTTTTTTTTTCCCAAATTAAACTCAGATTGACTAAACTAATTCTTTTGGGTACGAGGCGGTTTCTGACTGAATTTTGATTCTTGTAGATTGAGTTCAGACAAACTCAATCTTTCTTAAAAAAAAAAAAAAAAAAAAAAAAAGCGAATTTTTAAAATAAAAATTTATATAGATGACTACATAGGATGATACATGAATGAATCTGTACATGTATATTTTTTAACAAAAAAGATAAAATTTATAGTAAAGTTTTGTCGGGGCTGTCTTGGATGACAAGTAGAATGCTGCATCGGGTCGGGCAAACTGAACCTGACACGACTCGCAATCTGGATCGGATCGGGTTGAGTCTAATCTTTTGTCTTTGTGGGTCAGATTCTAGTTGGGTTAACTTTAGTTGTTTCAGGTTTGGGTTGAATGTTGACATGTATGGTCCTTGATTCAAGATCGATTTCTCAAAAGAATTTGAAAAAATTATTTTAAGTTGGAAAATTATATATTGAATGTTAATGAGTCTATATATGCTGATTTTTAACTTAAAAGTTAAAACTGATACTGGAGATATAGTTGTATATATATTTTTACAAAATTGCATTACAGTAAAGGATATATTTTTTCATTAGTTACGGTTAGGGTCTTGTTGAGGTTGAAATACAGTCGACTCTCGTTAATTCGAAATCGGATAATTCGAATCTTTGCTTAATTCGAACTAGACATGAAGTCCCGAAATTTTCAATGATAAAATAACGTTAAAATTTTTCATTAATTCGAACTCATTTTCTATTGACTTCGTTTAATTCGAACTAACGAGAATTCCAATTTTTCATTTTTCTCTTCTTTCTCTCGGATTACAGATCATTTGAATAACTTTCTTTCTTTGATTTTTGAGAAAATTGTTCCGAATAAGTATAAATATTATCCAATGCATTTGATATCCACTTTCTTAGTGCCTTGTCTGTCCATCAGTTACGATTTAAATTTTTCTTCCATTGTGCTTTTTTCTAATCTTTCAATTAGTTTATGTATTTATACATTCCAATTTAATATTAAGTCTTATTCTAATGATAACAGACGAAATAAAGAAAAAAAAACACCATGACATTAATTCCTTTGTAATAGTAACATATTAAGCATGTTTTCATTTCATACTTTCCATAATTAGAACTTCGGATAATTTGAACATTTCTTGTGGTCCCGACGAGTTCGAATTAACGAGAGCCGACTGTATTTCGGGTTCATGTCGAAATATGGAGATGTCGGGCTCAGATCACGTTTCGGGCAGAGTCCTGCATCACTTTGGGAAATTAAACCCAAGTCGACTGCAATTTGAGGCGGATCTGGCAAAAATTAATAATTTTTCGGAGAAGTTTGGATTGACTTCTATTTTTCGAGTTGGGTTAGTTTTAATTATTTTAGCGTATGGATTCAATTTTACCTCATTTCTCAAAAGTATCGCCGAAATATATTTTAAAATGCAAAATTATATTATTTGAATGTCAATGAGTGCATATATAGATACATTAGTTTTTCTACATAAAATGTATAACCAATATTGGAGGTATTATTGTAGACTATTTTTCCATTATTGCTTTATAAAATGGGATTTTATTTTTCAATTTTCTCTTGCATTTCGAGTTGGGATTGGGTTCGAATTGAATACTTTTAGGTCGAAGTTTGTCGAGTTCGGGTTATATACTTTTTAAAAACTGGTTCAGGTTGAATGGATATAGCATTAACTAGTTCAGGTCGGGTGTAACCCAATCCGCAGAGGACTCTATGCTCGCAAAATAATCCGTGAATTGAACTATTTTTTCCATTGATTATATTCCGTTAAAACCGAAAAATTTGCTTTAAATTTTGCTATTTCTACACCCCCCCCCCCACACAAAAATAGAGATAAAACACCAATTACCTGAAATATTCACACCTAAAGCAACATATCCGTCAAATTACATGGGTGTTCTGGTAGCTATGCTTCTTAGTACTTTTTTCGTATTAGAAACGGAATTTATAAATCCGTTTTATCTAAATATACGTAAAAAACAGAAATCTGAGATCAAAATTTTCGAAAAATGTCCAGTCAGATGGTAGAAATTGCTTAAAATAATCAAATCTTCAAATCACAGGGATATTTCGGCATTGTTGCGACAGACTCAGAGCAAGAAATTTTGGCCCACGCAGACTTTATACCCGTAGTTAGATCTCCTGTATAACTCGTGGTTCGGATTGGTGATATATTTTTAATTGGGGGTCGCTTTTCGCTGATATTAAAATAATGCACTTTTAGATTTCTAACTATTTTGCAAGTTTTCACTTCATTTACATTTATCTTTTGTTTTTAATTTGGTTATTTTTTATTTAAGTTTTTGTTTCAGATTTAAATTTTACATCTTATGAAAATTTTAAACATCGAACTTTCTACATTCGATCAATATACACTCTTAAACAAAATGGAAATTGAAGATGTTTTTCCCATTGTTTTTATTGTTACTAATTATAGCTAAAAAAAACCTAATTTAATTTACACACTTTCTCGAAAATATAAAAAATTCATCAATCTAATGCTAAAACTACCTGAAATCCTCCAATATCTAAAGTTACATTTTTTGTTGAATGAAAAGACTGTTCAGTTTACTGTGCACAAAACTTTTCTATTCGAAACTGATTTATTACATATCTCTATTTTCTCTCAAAATAATGAAAAGTTCGTCAACCGAATCTCAATTTTTTTGAAATCCTACAATCAAAACACCAAAATTTCTCCAAATATTAGAAAAATCTGTTCCAATAACATGTGCGTTCCGGCAACTCATTGTCTGTATATTTTATTTTTGGCGAAAGGTTTTTTGAGAGTGTATGGAATAATAATTATATTTTCTCAAAAGTGTCAAAAACGTAAAATGAAAAAAATAAAACGCGGAATTTATAAAGTAATATAAGGTACATATTTCAAAAATTGTAGTTCGGAGTGTAATTAATTGTTAATTAATTTCACTCCGGTAAATACATTCAATTCAAACAAATAAAACTAATATTTAGCATGGAACGTGTTCAGATGGAAAGAAAAAAGATATGGAGAAATTTCAATTTTATACAAGTTTTGTTCTCACTTAGATTTCAATTTACGATGTTTAAACCACAGAGAAGAGCAGCTGCGATTCGCTAAAAGAAAATACATGCCTGTCTGTTTTGACTAGTTTTCAAATTCGGATGTGCAAGTTAATATTAAACAAACTTTTCGACAATTGGAATAAAAAGTTATGTTGTTTAGCTTTATCAGCGTATTCTTGCTGATTGGTTGTAAAAACAACGCTTACATATCTCAATGTTGCTATGGGAATTACAAAAAAAAAAAAAAAAACACCTATAGTGTGATAGACCGGAAGGATATTGCAGAGTTACAGAGATGCAGTACTCTATTTTCATCAATTGTACATTGAGCACAGATATAAGGAGTTAATTTTTTTTCCTGATCTAGTATTTTTATTTTAGTAAATAGAAATAAGATTACAAAATTCATATAATTAATCAGACAGTAAAACGATGCTGGAATGAAATTTGAAAGAAAAAATTTGACTATGAAAAAATGGAAATTATGGCTTTGCAAATTTTGCAGTATAATTATCAGTTCTACTAGTTATAAATATTTTATGAGTTCCTTCTTTTTACGAAGTTATCAACTTTAATTTGTCTCTGCTGTATATAAAAAGTTTCAAGACTTTTACAAGAGTAAGTACATATGATTGCTTATTTATTTTCGTTTATATGTGCTTTGATATTTTTACCCGAGTGTTTCAATTTTAAAACTTCTTTATACGCAGAATTCGTACTTTTGTTGATAATAATAATTTAACTAATGTTTATGGAAGTTTTTCACTTATATTTTTGCATTCAGCAATACATACAGTAGAGTTTCGATTATCCGGACAGGTCTAGACCAAAATCGATCCGGTTAGTGAAAAAAAAAAAAAAAAAAAAAGTTATCCAACTTTAAAAAACGCATATGGCAATGTTTTTAGGTAACTTCCCTTCACATTTTTTTTTTCAGGTTTAAGATTGGCAGCAGTGATAATGCATATTTTAGCACATTGAAAACGGCGTGTTTAAGAAGGGTTTTTTAAAAAATAAAATTTAAAATTTTATTTTCTGCAGAATTGGTACAAAGTTATATATAGAAGCACATTCAAGATTTCCGATATAACTATGTCTAAAAAATTAACGCACAAATTTTAATCCAATTTCATAGTTTTTTTAGACTTTCAAATAAATTAATGCTGATAAAATTTGTTATGCATCACTCAACAGAGGTTTTGTTATGCTTTGTTTTTAATAATTACCGTAACATGCATCCAAAGCTTTTTTTTCAAAAGTCAAAATGATCATATTTACAAATCAAATTGAAATGAAATAAGTACCACGTAAAAGGTTACCTTTCTAAATAATTGTTTGCTTTATGATGCATTTATTTGATTGTTAAAAATCTAAAGTTTACAGGCGTGCCGATAGACCGTTTTATCAAATTTCATCATATTCAGTTAGTATGGATGACATTTTTGGTGTATATCGCCCTACAGATGTTTTGTTTACAGTTTTTATGTTGTGTTTTATTTCTCGAAATTTTTTTATCTCTGCACCTATTCAATATAGAATTGGACAAAACATTTTATGCTAAAAAAAAAAAAAAAAAAAAAAAAGATAGCAATATTGTGTCTGTTTTGGCTTCGAACTAGAGGTCTGCACGGGCCGGAATTTCCAGGCCCGGCCCGTAGGAAATTTATTTCGGCCCGGCCCGGCCCGGCCCGTTGTAAAACTCAAAAGTTCGGCCCGGGCCCGGCCCGTTTAAAATTTTATGTTTTAGGCCCGGCCCGTACAAAAATCAGCGAAAACAGGCTCGGCCCGTTTTGGCCCGTTACAATTTCTACGATTTCTAAAAAAATCAGATTTTTATCATATAACTAAGATTTTTTTACAGAATACTGCATATATATCTATGGAATGATTTTACAGTATATTTTACAGCAAATACACATTAACTACATTAATGATTACTTAGATTCTTAGGCTTTCAACATTCGAATAAAGATTCATTAAAAGATTAATATGGCTTAGAATAAAAGAAAAAAAAAAGAAAGCTAAAAACATGGTTAATTTTGAAGCTGTTTAATAAAGGAATATTTATAAATATACTTCTATATCATTAGGTGCGTTCGTAATTGTGTAAATACGTAGCACCTATTGCTGTCGTTCAGTCCGTCAGTCTGTCTGTCCGTCCGCATATAACAACGCAAAAACCACCCAACCGAATCGTTTGAAATTTAAAATATATAATTATTACACAATTTTGTCATTTCAAATTTTATGAAAATCGGATGCATAGATTAATTACAGGGACAATCAAAAGGATTCCGTTACATTACGGTTAATGGGGAAAAATGTTTCAAATGCATTTTAATGGTGTTACATTTATTCGAACGTAATAAAACTGATATGCATCTATAAAGTACATATTATAATATACATTTTGCATAATCTGTGGTGCAAAGAATATTTGTTATTGATTTACATGGCCACACAAATGTATTCCATTGTATAATGGTATAGGGATAACATTGTTTGGTGCGCATTTTAATTGTAATTACAATTTTATGAGAGTAATTTATGGGAGTGATATTTTTAAAACTTCGGTACCGTACGAACGCACCTCATTTGCTACGCTTCACGTGCAATTTCCAACTTGTTTTATTATAGATTTCAAATCTAAATTCATTCTTAAATTCAAAGAAGCTCTTTTCCGATACATTTCTAAATTCATTTTTTTTCTCAGAAACGCATAAGATTAGCAGATATCTTTATACAGAAATTATATAATCGAATGGCGTTATCCATTTTTTGATACAAGCAATTTAAGAATACTGCAAACAAATAAAATACTGTTATAACTATGATAATTGTTGTAACTAGCGTTTTGAATAGAATTTCCGGAAGCAATGGCAAGGGATGGGAGAAAAACCTGCAATCATCTGAGAAACCATTATATCTCAACAAGGTTATACAAGTATTTTATTTACCAAAAATGAAAAACGCTATTCGATTCCAAATCCCTTCAATAGTTAGGCTTATCACTTTTATACTTTTACAATTTAAAATTAATCAGAAAATGTGTCGAACTTTCGCATTATTGAGAAATTAATTTAAAAATCATCAAGAAGTATATATCCGAAGACTAAGTTCTTTATCGCTGTTAATAATTTTACAAATCATGTTTTCTGCCAATAACTAAGTCTAGTACCGGTCCGGCCAGTCCGGCCAGTAGAAAAATAATGCAAGCGTGATCTCGGACCGGCATGAGTCAGCTAAAAAAATATTAAAACGGGTTACACCTAATGTAATTCTCCGATGCCGATACACTGTGCATTTTTATATTGATGCTGTCAAACTAGTATTAGTCCGTTTTCTAATTACATCCCGTGTGCAATTTTATGATTAAGTATAGTGAGTGGTCTCATTTTGTTCCTTATGTCTTGTAGACTAAGAAAAGCGATGGTGGACAGCCGAGACCCGCGACTGGGGAGGGGGAGGGGGAGGGGAAGGGTTGAAATGTGCAAGGGGAAAAAATTCCATTTCATAAAAAATAAAGAAAATTATCAATAAATATTAATGATTAAAACATTTATAGATTAGAAAAAATATTTGTGGACACCCAGGACCCGCAATTGGGGAGGGAGAGGGGGAGGGGAAGGGTTGAAAAGTGCAAGGGAAAAAATTCTATTTCTTAGAAAATAAAAACAATTATGTATAAATATTAATGTTTAAGACATTTATAGATTAGGAAAAACATTTGTGGACATCCAGGAGCCGCGACTGGGGAGGGGGAAGGGGATTGGGAGGGGTGGAGGAGGGGAACAGTTGCAAAGTGCAAGGGAAAAAATTCCATTTCATAAAAAATAAAGAAAATTATGTATAAATATTAATGTTTATAGATTATTTTTACATTTATAGATTATGAAAATCTATTATTATATATTTATAGATTAGGAAAAAACATTTGTGGACAATGCGGGACCCGCAACTGGGAAGGGGGAGGGAGAGGGGAAGTGTTGAAAAATGCAAGGAAAAAAATTCCATTTCATAAAAAATAAAGAAAATTATGCATAAATATTAATGTTTAAAACATTTATAGATTAGGAAAAACATTTGTTGACATCCAGGACACGCGACTGTGGAGGGGAAGGGGAAGGGTTGGAAATTGCAAGGGAGAAAAATTCCATTTCATAAAAAATAAAGAAAATTATGAATAAATATTAATGTTTAAAACATTTATAGATTAGGAAAAGAGTTTGTGGACCTCCAGGAGCCACGACTGGGAAGGAGGGGGGGAGGGGATGGGAGGGGGATGGGAGGGGAAGAGTTGCAAAGTGCATGGGAAAAAAATTCCATTTCATAAAAAATAAAGAAAAGTATGTAAAAATATTAATGATTAAAACATGCATAGATTAGGAAAAACATTTGTGGACATCTGGGACCCGCGACTGGAGAGGGGGAAAGGGAGGGGAAAGGTTGAAAAGTGCAGTCGAAAAAATAAGTAATAAGGGAAATTGAAAAGGAACTGAGTGATGATAAATACTAAATTATACAAATTTTCTAATGCTAAATATTATTTATTATCTTTGTATTGTTATTCTATATTATACATCATATACCTAAATAGTAAAAACTTTCAAATTTTAAACTGCAAGTAAAAGTTTAACTTCAGAACAAAGTAGGATCATCGGTATCACTGTCACCATAATTTACATCATCAAGGCCTCCAACATTATCACATTTATCAGTCTCACCCGAGCATGAACACATTTCAGTTACAAGGTAATCCATTTTGTGAACATTTACAGAATGCTACACTTCTTGATTTGACACACGAACAACGCACCGATTAAACCAGTTCTTGAGGAGCACATGGCATGTTACACATGACAGGTAGGTATTCTTTTTCCTTTATCATCCAACCAAAATCAGTTGGGGGTGGAATATTAGTTTTTAAAATGTGTGCTCTTTGCCATATTACTGCTTGGTAATGAGCTTTTCTGATGGCTGGGTAAAGGGCGGCTTGAGTTGGGGTCATATTTGTCCCTTCAGCTTGCTTTTTTGTAAATAACCACATCTTAGCTCACTCAATGTTTTAATGTTTAATTTTGGCATATACACTGAACATTTGAATTCTTCAAGTGCAATATATGTTTCACTCTCAAGGATATATGTTTGACCTTATGCGGCAAGTGCTTTCAGAATTCTGTCGTCAACATTAATGAAGCTCTTCCAAAAACTGGTTTTTGATTTACCACTGAATGAACCAATGGTATCAGATCCAGAAAGAGAATGCAGCTTCAGATCTTTTTTCTTGCCCTTTTCAAACTTTCCCCCCTTCCCCTAGCCTAGTTGCGGATCCCGGATGCCCACTATTGCTTTTCTTATTCTATAAAAGATTTAAATACTAATATATATATATATATATATATATATATATATATATATATATATATATATATACATGTAATTAAATGGCATTTTTTCTTGCCTCTTTTAATACTTTCCACTCCCCTCCTCTTTTTTTACCTCCGTTCTTCCTATTCATAAGTCCCGAATATCCACCAACGCCATTCTCATTCTATAAACGTTTTAAACTTTGATATTTATGCATAATTTTTTTAAACAGAATTTTTTTATTGCCCTTTTCAAATTCCTCTCCTCCCCCCCTTCCTCCGTCCCAGTTGCGAGTCCCTGATGTCCACAAATGCTTTTCCTAATTTATAAATGTTTTAAACATTCATATTTATACATAATTTTCTTTATTTTTTATGAAATGGAATTTTTGTCCCTTGCAATTTTCAACCCTTCCCCTTCCCTTTCCCTCCTCCTCCTCAGTCGCGGGTCCTGGATGTCCACAAATGTTTTTCCTAATCTATAAATGATTTAAATATTAATATTTAGGCGTAATTTTCTTTATTTTTTATGAAATGGAATTTTGTTCCCCTGCAGTTTTCAACCCTTCCCCTTCCCCTCTCCCTCTTCAGTCGCTTGTCCTGGATGTCCACAAATGTTTTTCCTAATCTATAATTGTTTCAAACATTAATATTTATGCATAATTTTATTTATTTTTTATGAAATGGATTTTTTCCCTTGCACTTTGCAACTCTTCCCCTCCCCCTCCTCATTCACGGCTCCTGGATGTCCACAAATGTTTTTCCTAATCTATAAATGTTTTAAACATTAATATTTTTGCATAATTTTCTTTATTTTTTATGAAATGGAATTTTTTTTGCCTTGCACTTTTCAACCCCTCCCCTTCCCCTCCCCTCCCCAGTCGCGGATCCCGGATGTCCACAAATGTTTTTCCTAATCTATAAATGTTTTAAACATTAATATTTATAGATAATTTTCTTTATTTTTTATGAAATGGAATTTTTTCCCCTTGAATTTTTGAACCCTTCCCCTCCCCCTCCCCGTCCCCAGTCGCGGGTCCCGGATGTCCACCATCGCTTTTCTTAGTCTATAATACATAAGGAACAAAATGAGACCACTCACGATACTTAATCATACAATTGCACACGGACCTATGAAAAGCTGTAATTAGAAAACGGACTATATGGCCACATTTATACTTATTCTCGTTAAAACCATTTTCGTTGAAAATAGCTCATATTTTATCGTTTCTGCTCAAATCTTCAGAACGGGCCGGCAGGCCCAAAAATTTTTTTATCGGCCCGGCCCGGCCCGTCTGGCCCGTTTAATTTTTTGCCGGCCCGGCCCGGCTCGTTTATGTTGTTTGTCGGCCCGGCCCGGCCCGTTGAAAAAACTATTCTAAATCTGCCGGCCCGGCCCGAACCCGCGCAGACCTCTACTTCGAACACTCAAAAATTTGAATACAATAAAACCTGTGAAATAAAACCTGCCTATGACGCTAAAAAGTTCTTTCAGTTTCAAAACCGTTTCCGAAAGTGAAGGTATCTTTAAAAAAAATGTTTAAAAATATTCTAATTAAATCGAGAAATTCGAAAATAATCTGTGTTTTAACATGACAGAGCGGGTGTTTTCAAATGAGTGAAGCGTCCCCTTAAACGCAAAATATGTTGATTCAAAATGAATATAATACATGAGAAAAGAATATAATACATCAACACCTTCTACGAGGCAAATTAATTCTCTCTCTCTCTCTCTCTCTCTCTCTCTCTTTTTTTTTTTTTTTTTTTCTTTTGTTCCTATGCGATTCCGCTTTAGAAGATTTTACTGTGTGGCATTTTTCTGATTTTTAAGTCTCTAATACATGAAATAACGAACGATAACTGAATGGTAATTGAAACATTTACATGCAAATAGATATTAATTCAAAAAAAAAAAAATAAATATTGCAGCTGGCTATATTTTATATGTATGTATTTGTATTTCCCAGACCGTATAATCAGGCCTTTTTAAATTTTATGTCAATCGGACTATTAATCTATTTAGTACAAACCGGATCGGGCCTGAGCCTAAAATTTTTGCCTGTGCATTTTTTTAGGCCCACAGACCAGTATGCGAGGACCTCTAATATATATTATGAACTTGGCCCCCCTATCGGGGATACAGTGCCCCCCGTCGGGCAAATTCTGGCGCCGCCCTTGTTATCGTGAAAATAAATTATAAAGATAAAATTCAAAAAATGCCGATAGAGGGCGCTTTAGACTTTGGAGTAACGTACAATTATTTTTTACCGTTATTTTTTCCATCTCATAAATTTTTTTTTAGAAGCTTCGACAAAAACTTAAATTTTGAGATGAAAATCTGAATCGTTGGGAGTGGTTAAGTAGCGCAAACTGAACTGTGTTCAATGGGGGTGGGGAGGTTCAAATTTCAAATGATTATAATAAACGGAAAAATGGGTCGATTCGTTTGCCGTTTTTGCTAAAACTATTCTTTATGTCAATATTTCCTTGAAAATAAATTTTAAAGATTAATTTCAAAAAATACCGTTAGAGGGCGTCTTAAAATTTAGAGTAACCAACAACTATTTTTAACCGTTATTTTTTGTATCTAATTAAATGCCTGCAAATGCTTAGATTTAAATTTTGAGCTCAAATTCTAAGTCGATGGGAGGGGTTAAGAAGCGCAAACTGAAATGTGTTCAGGAATTGAAATGTTACCCTGCCCACCCCTCAAACACATTTCAATTTTCCGCTATTTAATTACTCACAACGATGCAGATTTTGAGCTCAAAATTTAAGTTTGAACATTTACAAGCATCTATTTAGATACAAAAAACAACGGTTAAAAATAATTGTAGGTTACTCTAAAGTGTAAGGTGCCCTCTAACGCTATTATTTGAAATTAATCTTTAAGATTTATTTTCAAGGAAATATTGACATAAAGAATAGTTTTAGCGAAAACGGCAAACGAATTGACCAATTTTTCCGTTTTTTATAATCATTTGAAATTTGAACCTCCCCACTCCTATTGAACACAGTTTAATTTGCGCTACTTAACCAATCCCAACAATTCAGATTTTCATCTCAAAATTTAAGTTTATGTCTAAGCTTATAAAAAAATTTAATGAGATGCAAAAAATAACGGTAAAAAATAGTTGTACGTTACTCCAAAGTCTAAAGCGCCCTCTATCGGCATTTTTTAAATTTTTTCTTTATAATTTATTTTCAAGACAAAACTGACATAAAGAATAATTTTAGTGAAAATCGCAGATCAATTGACCAATTATTCCGTTCTTTATAATCATTTGGAATTTGAACCTCCCTCCACAGTTCAGTTTGCGCTGCTTAACCACTCTCAACGATTTAGATTTTGAGCTCAAAATTTAAGTTTATGTCTAAGCTTCTAAAAAAATTTAATGAGATGCAAAAAATAACGGTAAAGAATAGTTGTTCGTTACTCCAAAGTCTAAAGCGCCCTCTATCGGCATTTTTTGAAATTTATCTTTATAATTTATTTTCAAGACAATACTGACATAAAGAATAGTTTTAGTGAAAACCGCAAACGAATCGACCAATTTTTCTGTATTTTATAATCATTTGAATTTTTGGACACTAAACTTTAATGGTGCCTATCTCCTTCGGAAGACGTTTGGGACCCTTGGTTTCCTATTCAATATTGTTTGTCTTGATGTGTACTATCACCCCTTAAAGTTTGTACCATGAATTAGAAACACCCTGTATATCTCGATTTATCTTTTATAATGACTTGTAAATGATTATCTTTCATACTAGAACTTTCTCAAACAGCATTTGAAAAAGTTCTGCGGTATTAAACATTTTCTATTACCGTGAAGCCTAGAGCTTTTAATGAGCGATTGAAAAAGTTTAGTCATATATAGGGGAAGGTTGGGCACGTTGGGACATGGCCCATGTTGAAAAATCTCAATTTTCAGGCTTTATTCAGTGTTCTCGCTGACATTTGACCAAACGCTAGTAATTTGGCTAATTATAAATAAAAAACATTCGCCTAATGAAAAAAGTATTATCCAAATAGATACGCTGTGTAGCCCCCCCCCCCCCCAAAAAAAAAAAATCTTTAGTCCTTCAATGTATTTTCTTTTTTTTTCAATATGTTCCAAATTAACCTAAATTTTTATAATTGCGACAACGATTGTTATTAATCTAATTTCAACTATCTGCTACAAATATATTAAAAGTACGTATATGAGTATACGTAAGAAAAACGAAAAAGAGTAGAACGAAAAAACAAAAGTCGAGCACTAGCAATTTGGCGAATCTAATCACTTGTTTACTCGCCAAATGAAGAATTCATTCGCAATTTGGCGCAATAGCGAGCGACAGTGAGAACCCTGGCTTTATTTTGCAGTTAAAAATTACCACTCATAAATGCCAATATATAATACTACTATTTACTTTCTCATGTGTTTTGTAATGGCTGGTGTTTTGTTGGCAACAAATAATACCATTATTTTTGTTTTGAATAAGGTTGAGTAACATTAATGTGTGTTTTGAAGAATATATTTTTCATTAAAGAAATGAAATAATACAAGTGGGAGCACGTTGTGATGAAAAAACGGCGATTTATTGTTATTTTAATGCCCCCCCCCCCCCCAAAAAAAAAAAAAAAAAAAGACTGTAATGCTAAATTTAACAGTGTAAATGTTTTTATAACTAAATGTGCAAGATGGGGCAGGTTGGGACACTCAGTTGTGGGGCACCTTGGACATTCCAAAAATACTCAAAAGACCAAATGCAGCTTACAAGAGGAAAAAACAGTACACAACAAATTCGGATTCTCATCAAGCAGTGAGGATGAGCCAAGTTGCACTAGCAAAAGTGATGAAATTTACCCCCGGAAGGAAAAATAATATAAATGGTTTGCATAATGCCAGTAGTGATGAATTTAACTGTTTATGTGATGCTGATTTTCCAACAGATTACAAATTTGCTTAAGATAGATCCAGAAACTTACAGAAAAACCCAATGTAGGAAAACCCACTGCAGGAAAACCCACTGCATTTGTAGGGCATATTCAAAATGTTGATGACAGCAGTAAGTATGAGATATCTATTTTGAGAAGACGAGATCAAGAGTTTTAAAAAATATATTATCCTGATAAGCATATCATAGCTCATTTGTGTATTAAACAGATATTCTTTGAAAGCTTAGCACTCCTAAAAGCATAATTGGTGAAAAATGAGTTTTAGTAGAATTTGAAGAAGGTCATTTTCTTCGCATCAAATACAAGATCTGTTAATGAAAACATGTGTTATAATTCAAATTATTAAAGTGTTTTGATGCTTAAATGATTTAATGTTCAACTAAAGCTTTTTAAATAAAGCTTTCTTCATTAATTAAATATAAAATTTTATATGTATTTTTGATTAAAACTAGTGTCCCAACCTACCCTACCATGTGGGGCAGGTTGGGCTTTTTACTTTCTTCTATCTTCAATAGAAGAAAGTATTGTAATCGAAATTTTTTTTTCGACTTCCGGTTTTCGACGGATTTACACGTTTTAGGGGTCAGAGATTCCAAAAAACATGTTTTTACAAAATGTCTGTCTGTCCGTGTGTCTGTATGTCGCCATTCTACCATCAAAAAGTGTATGAAGTTATACATAGAATTGAACCGAATTTTTTGTGAATGTTTTTGGCTGTGGCAAGCAGGTCCTCCTTCAGTTTTGAAATATTCCGCTGGAAGGGGGCGCGGCAATCGCGATTTTTGTGCCATTTTCAATATTGCACCGACCAAAAGTGTATGAAGTTATGGATCGAATTGAACCAAATTTTTTGTGTATGTGTATGACTATGGCTAATTGGTCCTCCCTGAATTTGAAAAAAATCCGCCGAAAGGGGGCGCTGCAAGCGCGATTTTTGTGCCATTTACAATATTGTACCGACCAAAAATATATGAAGTTATGGATCGAATTGAACCAAATTTTTTGTGTATGTGTATGACTATGGCTAATTGGTCCTCCCTGAATTTGAAAAAAATCCGCCGGAAGGGGGCGCTGCAATCGCGATTTTTGTGCCATTTACAATATTGTACCGACCAAAAGTATATGAAGTTATGCATCGAATTGAACCAAATTTTTTGTGTATATGTATGACTATGGCTAGTTGGTCCTCCCTGAATTTGAAAAAAATCCGCCGGAAGGGGGCGCTGCAATCGCGATTTTTGTGCCATTTTCAATATTGTACCGACCAAAAGTACATGAAGTTATGCATCGAATTGAACGAAATTTTTTGTGTAAGTGTATGGCTATGGCTAGTTAGATCGCCCTGAATCTGAAAAAAGTCCGCCGGAAGGAGGCGCTGAAATACCGAATTTTATGCCATTTTCAATATTGCACCACATAAAAGTGTATGAAGTTAGTTCTAGAACTGAACTAAACATTTTGTATATGATTATTTTTTGGTAAGGCAAGTAGGCTTCCCTGAATTTGAAAAAAAATCTGCTTATCATTCTATTGTCCATCAGCTCGTGCAGAGTCGGAAATTCGTTTTTACTCCGATTAATTGATTGAAGCAGAAATTTAAGATGAAAATCAAAGTTGGTAAGGTATTGAATTAAAATTATTAAAGCATTAAAATGAGTAATTATTTTTTTTTAATATTAAAATGTATCTATGAGATAGAAGAAAGTTTTGGGATTGGCACATCCAACTACACTGCTCAAAACAATTAAAGGATATTGCAGTTTTAGGTGGATTTTGTATCTGGGAAACTTTTTAGCTGATTGATACATAGTAGACAGACATAGTAGGTTATATGAGAATAAATTACACATGTTTGGCAGAAAAAAATGCATTTTATTGCGCATTTGTGTACAAAAGGAAAAAAAACACAATTTGTGCATATGAGAAAAAAGAATAAGAAAAGGTGTTTTCTTCAAAGAAAAACATTTTCAGTAGGGGGTATGGTTTCCACGGGCGGCCAGCCACGTTGAACACCTTTGAGGCATGGACTCAATGAGGCTATTAATGACGAGTTGGGGTATTCTGACCCACTCTTCCAGAAGTGCTCTTTCCAGTTCTTGGAGAGTTTGTGGGGGTTGTTGGCGGCCAGAAACTCGTCTTCCTAGAGCATCCCAAACGTGCTCGATTGGATTCATGTCTGGAGAACACGCTGGCCATTCCATTCGAACGATTCCTTCCTCGAAAAAGAAATCCTCCACCAGGTTTGCACGATGTGGCCTGCAGTTATCGTCCATTAAATTGAAGTTATCTCCGATTGCTGCAGCGTAAGGGATTACAATAGGTCTGATGATCTCATCCCTATATCGGCGACATGTCAGAGCTCCATCTCGAATGATGTAGAGGTCAGTGCGCCCGTCAATGGAGATGCCACCATACACCAACACTCCTCCACCGCCAAATCTGACACTTTCGTGCACGAACGCAGGATTCTTCCTACTGCCACGGTCCCTCCAGATGAAAATACGCCTATTATCCGGATGCACAGAAAAACGGGACTCGTCAGAAAACAGAATATTGCTCCATTCATTTCTCCTCCAGTTGACATGCTCGGTTGCCCACTCCCTGCGGTCGCGACGATGCCTTGATGTTAATCTGACACATACCATCGGTCGGCGAGCATACAGACCTACAGCATGGAGCCGGTTTCGGACAGTCTGAGTTGAAATCGTGGTGCCTGTAGCCGAGCGAAGGTGTTGTTGGAGAAGAGTAGCGTTCATGTTTCGGTGTCTCCGAGCTGTTAACGCTAAATACCGATCTTCATTGGGCGTTGTTGCCCGTCTACGACCTTGCCCTGGTCTTCGGCCTGCACATACACTCTCAAAAAAACGGTTCCAGATCCTGGAAATGACACTTTGTGACACTCCAATGGCTTGCGCTACTTCGGCTTGAGTTTGGCCCCCTTCTAACCTACCAACAATTCTCCAAGCTTCTGAATCTGTCAAATGACTTCGCTGAGACATCGTACTCATCGAAACAAAGCAATCACTGAATGCCGATCATCCTTGTCTTCATTCTCTTTTATCCAGTTGAAAGTCAAATTTCATTCGCTGCCGCTGAAGCGACGTTTTTGACGTCGAACTCAAAATTTGCATACTCCACAGTTTGAAAACCAGAAAAATTTGCATTTGTGATTCTCTTCTTCTATTTTCGGCAAAAAAAAATTCGTTTATATCTTTATTTTATATAAAACTTCAAATATCCTTTAATTGTTTTGAGCAGTGTAGTTTGTTTTGTTTTCACTTTTTTCTATGTGAGATATTAGATTATTTTGAGGTTTATTTGATGTAGAAATGTTTATACACGACTGGCCATTAAAATTGCTAGGCCATGAAGGCGACGTGCTACAGACGGGAAATTTAAATGACAGGAAGAAGATTCTGTGATATGCAAATGATTAGATTTTCAGCGCATTCTGACAAAACAGGTGCCGGTAGCGACACCTACAATGTGTTTAAATGAGGAAATTGTTCAGCCGGTTTCTAACACAAAAATTGCATTTGAGCGTTATTGCTTGGTGAAAAATTTTTGTAATGCCTCGTGTAAGAAAGAGATATACATACCAACATATTTCTGACCTTGATAAAGGTCGAATTGTAGCCTGCTGGGATTGCGGTTTATCGTATCGCAGTATTGCTGCTCGTGTTGGTCGAGATCCAATGACTGTTCGCAGAATATGAAATCGATGAATTCAAGACGATAATTCGGAACGCCGTACGGGATCTCAACGGCCTCCTATCACTTGCAGCCGAGAAGACAGGCATGTTATCCGTATGGCCAAAATGGATCGTGCACCTACATCACGTTCCCTGAGTCAAGAAATGGGGTCATTTGCAAGACAAAAAGTGTCTGAACGAACAGTTCGAAGACGTTTGCAGTAGCATGGACTCTCAGCTCGGAGACCATGGCTACGACTTCCCTTGACGCTGATCATTGACAGGAGCGTCTTCAATTTTGGGATCAATGACGAACCTTGGTGCCCGAATGGTGAGGAGTCATTTTTTCAGATGAATCCAGGTTCTATTTACAACATCATGATGGTTGCATTCGTGTTTGGTGAACGAACATTGGCAGCTTGCATTCATCATTGTCATACTGGCCCATCACCTTGCGTGATGGTATGGGGGTGCCATTGGATACACCTCTCGGTCATCTCTTGTTCGTATTAACGGCACTTTGAACAGGGCACGTTGCATTTTGTGATATTTTACGACCCGTGGCTCTACCCTTTATTCGAAATCTGCGAAACCCTACTTTTCAGCAGGATAATGCCCTCCCGCATGTTTTCGGAATTGTTTGGACCTTCCTTGTTACGGAAAGTGTTCGACTGTTGCCCTGGCGAGCACGTTCCTCAGATCTCACACCAATAGAAAACGTCTGGTCAATGGTTGCCGTTCAACTGGCTCATAACCACATGTCTTTCACTATGGTTGATGAATTGCATGGGCATCCGTACTTGTACGTGCCATCCAATCTCTGTTTGACTGAATGCCCAGGCGTATAAGTGCTTTTATTACTGTCCGAGGGGGGTGTTCTAGGTGCTGATTTCTCAGAATCTATACACCCAAATTTCTTCAAAATTTAATCACTTGTTATTTCTATCATAATATATTTGTCCAATAAATATCATTTTGTTATCTGCATTTCTTCCTGGTGTAGCAATTTTAATGGCCAGTAGTGTGCTTTATATTTAATTGGTTCTAAAATAAAAATAAATGTTAATAAAATTTAGAAAAATTATTTACTGAAAAACGACCCAAGGTGTCCCACCTCCCCCTATCCACTGATTACATTCTCAAAGAGTATTCAAAACACTATTGCTGTTAAAAAAAAAAAAAAAAAAAAAAAATCTATCGTTGTTAAAGTCTGCAGATTTTAATGTGCAAGTGAAAAGTGATTTCAAAATTTAGTCATACATTCATTACTTGATTTACACGTAGAATTTGTATACACGTCTTGAATCACTCATGACTAATAATTAAAATTAATAAC
The DNA here is from genome assembly GCA_964019185.1 of Maratus speculifer. NCBI lineage: Eukaryota > Metazoa > Arthropoda > Arachnida > Araneae > Salticidae > Maratus > Maratus speculifer. Next base: position 208,773,125 of record OZ025295.1, read on the forward strand.
ACCGAAGTTCATAGCAACCCATAAAGAGTGTCTCATTTGGTCCAATACAGCCCAAATCAATGATCAATGTTGAAAGTTTCTGAATTAATGAAATGAATATAGATATTTATAATGGAATTATCTATAGAATGGAATTATAATGGAATATAGATAATTTCGGCCGAATTTTAACCAATTTTCTTTCAAAACTACTTACCTTTATAGTAGATTATAACAAAAGCTTGTCATTAAAACATCTTTTTTTTTTTTTTTGCTTATAAATTATTTTCAAATGGAAATTATACAGAAGTCATCTGTAGATATAGATGTTACTCGCTAACCTAGTTTCAATAGATAGATAAATAAACAAGTACTAATTGAAAAAGATTATGTTTGTCAGAACATGAAATCTCCATCAATGTAATTTTATGTCACTGTCTGACAAGTCGTTGAGAGTTTTTCCTATTTTCGTTTGATATTTTTTGACAAGGTAGACGCTCAATTGGGTCACTCGATAAAGGAGAATTTGTAATTAATGGTTTTGGAATAATACAATGCGAAGATGTAAGGAACAGAAAATAATAATAATTACATAAAAAAGTGTTTTGATTTTTTATTCATTTTCATTTTTCATCAAAATATCAATCACGTTGTTTAACGCCATAGTGACTAAGTTTAATATTATGCTGCTTCTGGTTAAATGTTACCTGTTGACCGGATTTTTCTGCCTTTATTTAAACTAAGTGTTTTCAACCGATTGACTCCACAACAAAAACACGTGCGTAGATCTGTAATTTAACTTACCTGTAGCACATGCAATTTAGCTTACAAAGCACATTTTTTACTTTAAAGAAACAGGTAAAAAATGTACCTCTTTTGATTTAATCTAAACACGTATGCATATATACACAAAGAAACAAAAACGAAAAAAAGTGCAACGACGGTTAAGTATTTAAAAATAAAAAGATAACAATTAACAGATTTTTATATTTATTTACATATATTCAATATTCTTCTTATATAATAAAAATGTAATATTGTGTAACAGATACAAAATATTCAGAGCAATTCAGAACTCATTGTACAAACTTTAAGAGTGGGTAGATCAGAGACTACCACGAAAAAACTTTGTATAAAAACCGAGAGTTGCAACTCAACTTAAAGGTGCCTTACTATATTATCATCTAAGGATGTCTTACTCACTTCAATATGAACCTGGTTTTCGCTCATAATTTTCACATTAAACAAAATGCGTTAATTAGGCATAACTAGAATAATTATTTATGTAGTCCATTATTTATTTTATATGATGCCTTGTAAACGCTTAAAGGGACCGTTCAAGTATTACGTAAGCACTAAATGGGGAGGGGGGAGTCCAGAGTCTGCTTATTTTTTCTGACAATGGGGAAGGGGGAGTCACGACAATTCTTACGTAAGCATTAAACAACGAAGCAACTGCAGTTCAAATTCAACAAGCAAACAAGGACCGGAAACCTGCAATACCCCAGGCCACTGTTCCAGTGAAAACCTTATAACAGACAATGTTGAAACATGGGTTCAAGGATTCTGGACATCAGATTAAAATATGAACACCAAATTGAACTCCAACATTTGTATGATTTATGGCAAAAATTTTAGTTATGATGCCTAAGTAAGTTAAGACTTCTTGTATATCTTGTTTTATTGTTCAAAGTGATAAATAACAATATATTTAAACCATTTTGTATTCTGTGGTTTGTTTAATGCAATTAGCAACAATATATTAAAATGATTTTATATATTTTGATATCATAATCCCTATATGCCTATATAAATTTGTAGGATTAATAATGTAATTGATTGGTAACTTTTTATAAGTCAAGAAGTATTGATGTATAAACTGTCATAAAATCTTACGTAAGCAAAGGGGGGGGGGGTCTAGCATTTGCTTATATTTTTTACAAGGGGGGGAGGGGGTACGAAATGACGAAAAATATGCTTACGTAATACTTGAACGGTCCCTAATGCTCAGCTTATAGCTGGTTTTCTTGACGGCAGTTACGGGCTAAAGCCAAGTAAGAGTTTTTCATCTAGTATATTTATAAAGTACTCACCCTTTTTCTTTCACTACTTCATCATCACTTTTTTCATTAATAGATGCACTTTGTTCAATTTCCATAATTTAAACAATTCACATATACGAATACACAACAGTCAAGCCATCAGCTGTCACCATCCTTGGATACGCGTGGCACGCTGTACATAAACACACACGGACATTCGCGCAAGCGCCCTGTGCCGCCTAAACGGAGCAGCACACTCAGGCACGGTAGAAAGAGTGGGAGATACTAGTTCCTCTCCCTTCCCCTCGATCTTACGCTTTTTCGATTAGCATCACGTGACCCTGACGCGAGTTTGGATGTTTTTACCCATACAAAAAGTGCTCAGCGCCACTAAAGAAGTTTTCACTTCAAAAAATAATTTTTACTACTTTTATACGAAAGTGGACTATCTGCTTAATTTTTCTTTTCTTCTTCGTCTTCTTTTTTATATATTTACAGGGTGTCCAGTGAATAATACTCTGATTTCAAAACACAAAAAACAAAGATCGATAGAATAAACGGTTTGTTTGTTAGGTAAGCTTTTAAAATGTTACATAGAAGTTTCGAACGATGAATATTCTGAAAAAATTGTGTTCTGATTGCAAAAAAATTCTTGACTTTTTTTTTTTTTTTTTTTTTTTTTTTTCACCTTTAGATTGCTTGCAGAAAACAAGTTTTTCACCGTACAGTGTCGTATTTTAACGATTTTTGGAACTAAATTTTTTGAATTACAGAAGTTCAGATATACTTCAAGATTTCCCAGTTCTTTACCAAAGACATCTATTTTCCAAATAGTTAAAATATATATATAATTTATGTCACAATGTTGCCTTTTTTTATTTAAGAACACCCTTAATGGTCCTGTCCTTGCCAGTGAAAACACTCGCGAGCTCATGCTATTCCTATGGGGAGGCGATTTTCTTAAAACACTTTCGCATTTCGAAATTTTTTTTTTTTTTTTTTTTTTTTTTTTTTTCATTGGATAGCTGAAGTTCCTCTCAAGATCGCTCCTTGATTAGCTTTTCGATTATGGTCGCAGATATTTTTTATAAAGTTACTTTCATTTTCTGAACTGGTTCTGAAAGTGAAGCACTGATGATTTTTGTACTGATTCTCGTATTCTCGAATATGTCTAGGTTTCTAACAAAATCTTGAAAGCCTAGATTGATTTTGTGAACATAGCATAGACTCTATTCTATATTTGTGACTCATGAAAGAATATATATAGTAGTAGTAGTAGATACACGGACCTATTTACAAATTTGGGCACAGATGTTTTACGGAAGCCCCTTGCACAGACACTTACAGGGGGATTGACTTAAAAAATGAAAAAAGATAGTTACTAAAGTAACCATTATTGATCTTAAAATATCCATTAAAAAATTAAAAATGATAATCAATAAAACAAAAATTAAAAGTACAACATATTTTTAAGGGTATTCTTAAATCAAAAAGAGTCTCTTTGTGACACATGCTTTAATTTATTTTTGTTCGGAAATGCATAAGAGTAGCAGGTGTTATTATTCCGAAACTGTCTAATTGCACTCAATTTTCTGTTTCTTTAAAAAAACAATAGATTTTTCATAACAAGCCTTCAAAGTTGACACTTTTGAGCACATTTCTCGACGAAAGCAGAAAAACCGGTGGAAAAGCAGGAGAAAAACGGGTGATCATGCGATCGAAATAGCTTAGAACTGGACAGGTAATTGAATTATCATAAAGTGGAAAAATAAGTTCAAATCAAAATCGCTTCCATAGTCAGGCATTCCAATTTTATATCTTTCCGTTAAAATATGAATTTATAAATGTGTCAAAACGTTTTTCGCTTGTTGAGCGGAGCAGTTAAGAACACCCTTAAAGTGATAAAGATTTAAATATATATATATATTCACTATAGTAAAATAATAAATGGATATTTCAGACAAAATATACAATGTATAAAAATACAATATGAACATAACAGAATGTCGAATGAAATATAAAATTTCATTGCATATTAAAACTACACCGGATTTTGGGCAATAATTAAAAAATCTTCAGCAGCATTTGGGAGGCTCTGAAAATAATAGAAGCCACTTGGGAACTGCCCTGGGTCCGAATGCCCTGCCGTAAATCAGGCACAGAGTGGATACTCTATATGCACGATACGGTGTTATAATTCCTTTGGCTCTTTCCCTCTATCAACACCTGTACTGATATGCAGATCCACAAGTACTTCTTCCCCATCTTGTCCATAGTAGAGTGGCGCAGTGGAAGCGTGCTGGGCCCATAACCCAGAGGTCCGTGGATCGAAACCACGCTCTGCTAGTATGTTTTTTTTTTTTCTTTACAATTATTTTTACTGGCACAATTGCTGACATAAAAGATAAGTATCATTTTCCGTACATACAGATAAAACAATATAGTATTACATGATTGAAAACATATAACCACTAATAGAAGTGATTTATGTTGTTTTAATTTATTTGATTCTCTTTTATTTTAATGAATTAACTTTTCTATTCTAATTAATAAAATCGCACAGAAATCAAAACTCCCACTTTGAAGGCTTGTTCTGAAAAACTTATTGTGTTTGCAAAATAACGGTAAATGAGAGCGTTTAGATAATTTCTGAACAACAACGCCTGCTAGTTTCATACATTCTGCCCTTGTTTCTCGATAATTCTTTTTTTATTTATTTATTTTTTTTTTTTATCAATAAAAAGGTAGAAAAATTCTAGCCCAGACTGCATGTATAAGTTATTACCTACATGCTTTGCACATAATGTATAGCTTTGGATAAAATGTAAGGCTCTTCTCAATTGCTCTGCTCAACAAACATAAAATATTTTGACACACGTAATAACTCACTGAGAGAATTTTCAAATAAAAAAAGTCATTTTTTAACGGAAAGATATAAAACTGAAAGGCGTGATTATGGCAGCGATTTGGAATTAAGTTTGTTTTCCTTCCTTGATAAATAAGCTTACCAATTGAGTTATAAGTGGTTTTGATCACTTGGGGAAGACATTTTCCACCATTCCTTAGGTGGTTAATCTTCTTTCGTGCCGAAATTCGGTTCAAAACACCCATTTTGAGACTATTTACTAAAAAATTCATTGCGTCCATCTCCCCCCCCCCCCCTCCAAAAAAAAAACAAAAAAAAAACAAAAAAAAAAACACCGGTAGCATTCCGGGAGTGCCGGCAGAAGTGAAAACTTCAATATTAACGTTGTGTTTAATTATAAGTACAAAAGTACTATCATTTATGAGGTAGAATACAATGTTTATTTATTGCGCTATCGTACACAAATATGACAATTTATATGTTATTATTTATAATATTATATCGTTATTTATATATTACATTAAATTTTATCTCTCAGAAAAATCAACTTCCATCCATAATTTCGATGACTTTTTCACCATCGTTATTACCAGAATCATCATCGCAAATTTCTAAAACTGATACAATCGGTTTATGATAGCTGAAGTAAGAAACAAACAGTTTTGATTCGAACCTATTTAAGTGTCTAATAAAGACCGCATCAATAGTAGTTTTGTATTTCGTTGTGCTAAAATTGCGATCATTTGACATAGTTAAACCAAATTCATTATTTAAAAATTCAATTAATGATTGATTTTTATCGTCTGCAAAGTTAATATAGAAATCTCCACTCAAAATCGTTCGCAATTTATCAAAGCTTTTTCCAATTTTTTTTTGAAGCAATGCAGATGCGTCATGAGAATAAATAAATAAATTTTCGTACAAGAAGTCTCGTATAACACGCAAAGACTTATTTGGAGAGATGTAAACAGCAACCATAATAATGAACTGATTAGTGGCAACGACTTATACAAATATCACCAACATCAGAAACAGTAGCATTAAACATGCTATTGTATGTCACATGCACATCCATATAATTTGTGCAATAATGAATTGAGTTCTTATTTTGATATATAGCTACTCCTCCCGCTGGACGACAATTTCTTCTGAAACTCGCAACAAAGTTGAAATTCGGAATCTCAATTATTTCATCGTTACCCATATGAGTTTCTGATAAAATTAGCACATTCATTTTTTTAACAAGAGCGTCAATTGCTAGATCATCTACATGCGCTCGTAAGCTTTGACAGTTGAATGAAAAAATAGACAATCTATTATTCTTAGAAATAAAATCTAGAAGTGTTTTGGTGAAAGTTTGCAAAGGATTTTCACGTAATCGTTTTAATTCAATTGATAAATCTTGTCGATGAGTTGTTGACCTCTTTTGATTTTTTGTTGCGTCTGACTCTTCCACCTGTGCGTTTCCTACTCTGCCATGATGAAATTTCCAGCTCGTCCTTGCGTTTTCTTCAGTGACTAAAAACAAACCTTCTATATACTAGTTACTCTTGATAACGCAACGTACACCAATTCTCTTGAATGAGAACGATTTTATTCATAAACAATAGCACCGAAAGTACCTCCTTGGGATTTGTGAATTGTCATTGCCAAAGCCGAAATCAGCGGAAAATGTTTTCTTTTTGCCACTATAGTTTTATTTTTGTTGAGTGGTATTGACGATGTTTGTAAAGAAATTGGAACAGCGTCTTTGTCGATTTCCAAGCGTGCAATGTCGCTTCTAAATTTTGCTACACGTTTTTGACCAACGGATTTTGAAAATTTGAACCAAAGTCTTGTGATTTCATCACATTTATCATATTCTATGAGTAGTAATTTCCCTACAGTGCCATTAGATAAACCATCAGCTAGATCTATGTTTATATTTATCATATAGGGTCGGTTAGGAACTAGAACTAGTTCATAAGGTAATCCACCAGTCTCGTCCAGTTTCATCTTATGTAACTTCTGTCTTACAAAATTTTCCTGCTCTGCATTATGACAACCAATGAAAACATCCGATGCCAATGAAACAATTTTATTTTCAAAACTGTTCAAAACTGTACTGTTGTATTCGTTAAAATTATTATTTGTAAACATAAGTCTAGTTCCTTCCGGACATTCTGCTTGTGCGTGTTCTTTAGTTACAAATCTGGATTCTATCATATTTTATTCTTCTTCTGTTAGAATGGAACCATCACCGATTTTTGTCAAAATGGCAGAAAAGAGACTATTTTCTGGGCGCATTACCTTCTTGAGTTCGAATTGATGAAATTTACGCCAAATTGATTCAACAGTATTTTTTTTTTTTTTAATTTGCTTGAAGATCGGAGTGGCTTTTACAGGGGGTAATTGGCGCAAATCTCCGATAAGGATCACGTCCAATCCACCAAAAGCTTTTGTAAACAAGCCAGTGATTTGCTTCAAACTTTCATTAATTTGTTCTAATAATTCTGCTGAAACCATGCTTACTTCGTCAATGATAATAACCTTAATGAACTCAAATAGCGCTCTGTACTGATGAGCTTTTTCGATATTGACTGGCAACAGCCTTGAGAGTGATATACTTAAAGCATTATGTACCGTTGTTCCACCTATGACTGTAGCAGCTTTTCCAGTTGAAGCACATGCAATGTATGCGTTGAAAATTCCATCCGTGTCGGAAAATCTATTATAAATCTCCATGAGTGCTTTTATTACAAACGTTTTACCACTACCAGCTGGCCCAGTCAAATATATCAACAACGGTTTTTGGCTCGTCGTTGGATATTAAATGATGCATAGTGTGAAACAAAATTTCTCGCTGTTCCTCGTTTGCTTTGCACATAAGCCCATAAAATTCTGGATAAGGTAAGATATTATCTTTCTTTCTAGCAATTGATCCGAGCTTATCAAACAACGCAAGTTGTAAATCATCATTTAAATCTGCGTTCGGATTGTTATATAATTCAGCGAATGGGTTTTCATCAGGAATTCTACCAACGACGTCGTTTATCTCCTCTTCATCATCAGAAACAGATTCGCGACATAACTTCCTGCAGATTTGCAATGTTTTTTCAATATCAAGATTCGATTCGAACTCTTTTCTTCGATCTAGAATAAGTGCCTCATTTTCTTCGTATAACTGAAGATATCGCGATTCTGCAAGAATTTCTGATTCTTCATGACGGAACGGAAGGTGCAAAGTAACCATTTCTCTCCGATACTCATTGTAGTCTGTACCCATATCATAATTGCGATATCGTATAACTTTTGGTTCTTCCCTGAGTACATAGTTACCCTCTTTATTTTTATAGTATTTCGCAACAAATTGAGCAAGAGAAATACCTGCTAAATCTTCAGGTCTCTTCTCATACTTGTCGAACCAATTTTCCTTCCATATGTCGATCGAATCATCTTCTAATTCACTTAATTCTTTCATTGTCTTCTTTATTCTATGCCTTTCGACAGGCCAAATGGTTGGTATATAAGTAATAACGGTTGAACTCTTTGACATTGGTTCTCTCAATAGATACCATGCAACCTCTTGACTCGACATCTCAGTGTGGTTCAAAAGATTAATGCTAATATTTTTAGTCATGTCAAATAAATTAAACTCAGGATGTTCATCCATTATTGCAATTATTTGTCTTTGTAAATTGCTAACACCTCTGTTAGTTTTGTTAACATATTCGACCACGTAAGCTGCACAAGAATATTCTTCAGTTATAAATTGGAAATCAGTGTTGGATCTGACGACGTTGAATATGAAGGGATTGAATGGATTATTCCACTTTTCACATGGTTCACGTTTAGGAAAAACTCGCGGTCTATTAATTCCTGCTCGAATAATGTTGACATATTCTTCATCTGAAGCAATGTTATTTTCATCGTAGAAAGATTGAAAACCACTGTATTCATATTTTTCCAAGTTTTTTCGGATTGAACTATTTAGCCTTGTACTGCTGGAAACCATTTTCTGTATCTGGCATAGGCGTCAGAATCATGGTTTTCTTAACCGGCATAAACGGAGCTTCAAATCTACATTTTTTTTGTCGTCTCGATGCTATACCTTTATAGCAAGTAAAGGTATGCTTGTGAGTTTGTAATCGGATATCACCAGAAGCCTCGGCAGCAGATACTGACATCAAAAAATCGATAAGATCGATAGCTTTATTATAATCTTTGTTAAGAGCGTCTTCTGGGGCATTACCAAGCCAAGCTAAAATATGAGCGTGCGGACTACCTCGATGTTGAAATTCAATTCTTTTAAAGTAATGCAAAATCCTGTATTTTTTGAAAGGACTGTGCCTTTTTGATTGTAATATTTTTAAAATAATTCCGACTAATTTATTGAAGTATATAGCACATGTTACGGCATCTTCATTAATAAGAGTGCTTTTTTCAATAAAATGCAAATTTGCAGCCTCTTCAACCGATATATTCGCATTATTTTTCAAATTATGTAACAATTGTAATAATTTAGGCCATCCAATTTCATTAGCGCTTATAGTAAAGAAAACAGTTGGCTTGCCGTATTGACGAATCATAGCAAAAAGATCTCTTTTCCTTTCTGCCCAATAGTATGCTGAATTCGGAATAGATCGAAGGAATGCCAAATTAGTTTCAATGCAGCCGTGAATATAATCGTCAGATTGTATTTGCTCTTTACTTATTGCAATATCTTGGCCGACATGCTTGAATGCAATATGAAGAGAGTCCCTAATTCGAATTCTCATTATTTTCATAGCCATGTACAATAAGTGTTGAGGGTTTACTCCACGTCTATCAGATCTCCTTAATTCACTCGTAGCCATCATGAAGGGTGTGACCGCATTCTTAAATTCTCTGAACTGCCCCAAGTATATTTGTGGAAAAGATAATTCTTCAGCATGTTCGTCAAATAACAAACTCTTTGGAGCATTACCTAAAAATGAAAGCAAAAGTAAATAATATATATATTATGTATCTTCTTGTTCAATAAATTAAAGAAACATGAAGACAAAATAAAAATCTACCTTCGCCTGGAGCGATTCTCAGGTACATATCGTCGTTCCACATCAATGTTTGCTGCTGTGCGATTAAACTTTCCTCGATGGGTATTTGTTCTAAAATATCATTGTCGCCATCTTCATCAAATATGATTTCATCTTCAACGTCATAACTTTTATCGTTCAAAAAACCACCATCAACTAAAACACCGTAGGACTTGTAAAGAGGAGTATCTTTCAAATATCGTAACCACACTTTTATTTTTCTCTTGGTCACTATACCATACACGTAGCTAGATTTGTGAATTTTTTTCCTTTTAATGTGAACTGATATTGCATGATCATCATCCACTTGTCTTGGTAACTGATGTATCATTGTGTTGACTTCAATTGGAACATTTATCACCTGCCCGTATATTCCATATTGACCGTGAACATGCCGAAACCTTCGAATTTGCATAAATGGAATCCTTGGAGATATAAGTCTTTCGGTTATCAAGTCCAAAGGAAAGTCTTTAAGACAGTCTGGAAGTGGTGGATATTTAAATCCATTGTAAACTGATAGTGGTGGGATACGTTCCTTTTGAATGGCTGTAAAGCAAGTCGAACATATTTTTATTTTCAGTATAGCAATGTTTGAGAGCAATGTTCTTATAAATTCAATTTTTGGATTTGCGTCGGTATTCTGCAAATATTTCAAATCTTTCTTAAACCACAGTCGGTCACAAATGTCACAAGCATAGCCAAAGTCATTTTCAACAAAATCATTTTCAAATTGTCGATGAGCAGAAGAATTCTGTTGATAAGCAGAATATGTTTGAAGATGTATATTAGGTGGAGATGATTCAACAACTTGAGAACGAAAATGCCTTTGACGCACTCTATCTTCGATAGAATCGTTGTTAGGATGTCTTGATAGACTTGAAGGTACATCTCTCGACAATACATCTCCAATTTGAGAACTACCGATAACTGGTAGAACATATGGCACACCTTCAGTAGACAAACCTGCAATTTGTGAGGTATGAATGACTGGCTGTCTATCCAGCACATCTTTGGCGGATGGGTCTGTTTGTAAATTTGATGTTCTTTTTTTATCTCGATATCGCTTAGAATATTCTTTGTTTTTCAGCTTTTGATTTCTTTCATCTTCTTTGTTCTTTTCATCATCAGAGAAGTAAGGCGTAAAGTGCAGCTCACGAAGATCAAGATGAATCCAATTATCTGTATTATTTGCTACAAAATGACAGAAAATAGTATCTTCATTTTTTGAAATTACGTTGAAATAGTGATAATGCACACAAATATTTTGATTGTAAATTTTTGCAAACAAGTATAAACAATCCAAATCTCCATACTCATTGTTACTTGAGAGTATGTTATATACTTCCTGTGGATTGTGGCAAGAGTTTAAATAAGGTGAATCACGTAATTGTCTTCTTAAATCACAAGTCGAAATTTGAAGTTGCAGAACACGAATGAGTGAGTGGAAAAGACAATTACCATCACCTGGACTATCTGTAGTTCTGTGTAGAATGACTTCAGGGGTAATGCATTCCTGACTCTCTTCATATATACGAAGTTGTTGGGTGAGAAAGTGATTTTGTTCGAGCTGTTCATTTTCTAAATTTTGAGAAGCCCTGCACTGCACAACATTCTCTTGGTCTTGATTACTGTCCAATTTCTTTTTTTTTCTGCGAAAAAACAAAGAAATCGTAAAATAAAATAAAATAATAATAAAATATGAATCATATATTTATATTATAATATTTAAAATATGAAATTTAATTACATTTGCAAATCATCCAATTTCTTTTGGAACAATTCTTCTACATTTTTCTTTAAACCTTTTGTACGTTGATAATATACCCTTTGATTCTCACGATGTCTTTTTCTTTTTCCTGCTTCTTTTATTTCCTTCGAATCTTTTTGCTCCAAATTTTTTTTACGCTGACGAAATGCCCTTTGGTATTCTCGATTTCGTTCTTTTTTTCTTTCTCTGAAAAATGGAGATTATTTATTATTATCTTATTTCATTTATTTTTATTCGAAATTATTTTTTTGGTAAACCTACACCGCAAATGGGCTTATTGTGGTGTCATGAAAATGTAGGTTAATGCTATAAAGTATAAACATATTACAAATATTACATCTATTATGTGTAAATACAGACTCGATCGAAACCTAATCTTACTATTAAAATTGTATTTATTACTATTATTATTATTCGTTTTTTTACGTTTTATAAGGGACCGTTCAAGTATTACGTAAGCACTAAATGGGGAGGGGGGAGTCCAGAGTCTGCTTATTTTTTCTGACAATGGTGAAGGGGGAGTCACGACAATTCTTACGTAAGCATTAAACAACGAAGCAACTGCAGTTCAAATTCAACAAGCAAACAAGGACCGGAAACCTGCAATACCCCAGGCCACTGTTCCAGTGAAAACCTTATAACAGACAATGTTGAAACATGAGTTCAAGGATTCTGGACATCAGATTAAAATATGAACACCAAATTGAACTCCAACATTTGTATGATTTATGGCAAAAATTTTAGTTATGATGCCTAAGTAAGTTAAGACTTCTTCTATATCTTGTTTTATTGTTCAAAGTGATAAATAACAATATATTTAAACCATTTTGTATTCTGTGGTTTGTTTAATGCAATTAGCAACAATATATTAAAATGATTTTATATATTTTGATATCATAATCCCTATATGCCTATATAAATTTGTAGGATTAATAATGTAATTGATTGGTAACTTTTTATAAGTCAAGAAGTATTGATGTATAAACTGTCATAAAATCTTACGTAAGCAAAGGGGGGGGGGTCTAGCATTTGCTTATATTTTCTTACAAGGGGGGGGGGGGAGGCGGTACGAAATGACGAAAAATATGCTTACGTAATACTTGAACGGTCCCAAACGCCTTTAAAATGGCCAAAAGGGGAATTTTCTTTTAATTAAATCCTTCTGGGGAAAAAAAAAAGTGTAATAATAATAAAAATCAAAGTTACGCCTGAGAGATTCAAATCTCAATCTTCAGAATGAAAGACGAATGCTGTTTCAGTATACACTGTCGACTAGTGATGGGCGATTCTGGAAATTTTGAAAATCGATTAAAATCGATATCGTATAAAACAACATCGATCATAATAAGAATCGATTTCTCAGTTCTAGAATCGATACTAGAATCGATATTTCGATATTCAGGTTCACACAGAGAAGATTCAAATTACTAATTCCAAAACTTAGACAATCAGCAGGACAGTAATTACCGCCTCCCACCCCCCATCACCATTTAGGGAAGCATAGAATTAAGCTATTGCAGATTTTAGAGTCGGATAGTAAGAATTTTAAGTTTTAAAATGATTGTCACTTATGGTTGTCACTTACACAAAAACTTTGACAAATTTGAGAGACATAACTCAACTAATAACAACACTGAGTAACTTGGCATTAAACCGAGGATAAAGAGTGCCAAGAGCGTGTAACTAGGATGGGGAACAAGGAGTATAGACAAAAAAAACTTTTTTTTTTTCTTCTAATGCCAAACAAATGTTACACGAGATAGTTTGGAAGAACAAAAAATATGCCCCATTCCCAAGGGGGCAGGTAAACCCCACTCTTGACGGAAGGGCGACCATAGCCCAAATGTATCTTTTGTCGAAGTTTCAAAATGAGGATTTACAATAAAATAGAACGAGAGTTGGACATTTAAACAATTGCATGCATACTTTGAACGGCCCATTTAGTAAAGATTGGCGAGGAAGGAGGGGGGGGGGGACGTGGGATTAGAACGGACGAACTTGAAAAAAAAAAACATAATTAACTAATAACCCATCCTAAACAGAAATATGGTGTTTAACGTAGTGTGGAATTCATGGGGTGGCCTGCGGGGAACATGCACTCTTTGAAACTATAAAAAGTGCCAAGAGCATGTAACTAGGTGGAGAGAGGGGTAGTAACAGAAAAAAACGAGGAAATGAAAGCTTTATAACGAGATGTTACATGAGATGGTGCGGAAGAAACAAAAAATATGCCCCCCACCCAGGCGGGCAAGGTAAATCCCAAACGGACAGAAGGGCGACCCCGGCCCAAATGTATCTTTTGTTGAGGTTTCAAAATATGGATTTATAACAAAATAGAACGAGGATTAGACTTTTTTAAAATCGCAGTCATAATTTGAACGAACCTGTAAGTTAAGATTGGTGAGGAAAGGGGGGGGGGGCGGTAGGACCGGCGAACATGAAAAAAAAAATTGTGGCACTCTGAGGGTGCCGATAGAAGTGAAACCTTGAACAATTACCTGTGTATTTTTTGAATCATTAGGATATATAATTTTGAATCGTCAGGAAATACTTTTAAATGAATAAGAAAGTTTCTATAATATTAAAGAATATATTAATCTCTATAAAAAAAAACCGCGCGATATCATATGTCCAGCTATTGTAGTTAACTCACTATAACTACTTTCTTACATTTTAAAACGCGATAAATACACCAACCAAAATTAGACCATACTATCGATACCTTAATCCTTATACAAATAAATCATTTTGTATTAATGCCTGTTACAATATCTGTAGATTACTTTTTGAACTATTCAAATCGGACATTCCATTCAAAAAATATTACGAATTTAAAGATGACAATCTAAAGAAATAATAGCGCTGCTGAGTACTCGGTGGCCAATAAGCTTAGGGATTACATGTGCAATCAAACGATTGCGGATTCGAACCCCAGTTTCGCTAATATGTATCAATGTTTTTTTTTTTTTTTTTTTTTTTTTTTTTTTTTTTTTTTTTTTAGAAGTTTGAAAAATTAAAATTTTAACACATTATGGGTCCGTAATGTGACCTGAGATGATGGGAGAAATTTTCTTATGCTAGATTTGTAATGTATGAAGCATAAGCTTTCAATAGACATATTGTATCAAGAAATGAGAAAAAACCCCTCTGCCCCCCCCCCCCCCAAAAGGTCCTATAGGGGAAACCGGGAAACTGGAATAGCAAAAAGAACGGCGAGAAATGGTTAGCTATACTAGAATTTTTCTCATCACTGTAACTCCTATGGAAGCAAAGTTATAGCCTTTTAAAGATTGAAATGAAGTGAAGAAATAAGCAAAATTAGATGAGTGATCGACAGGGGGGGGAGGGGTCCACAGCTCTGGGGGTGCCATGTAGCTTAAACTTTTAAGTTAAAAATGGTAGAGAATTAAATGAGCGAAATTTTAAGATGTATATTGGGAGCCTCCCCCTCCCTCAAAATTTTTTTTGTTTCTTTAGAAGAAACAAAAAAATATGCCCCCCGGCGGGGCGCAGATAAACCCCAAACGGGCGGAAGGGCGACCCTTTATTTATCTTTGTCAAGGATTTAAAATGCGGATCTAAAATAAAATAGATCGAGAATTGGACATTTTAAAAACTGTATGCATATTTCGAACGGCCCTGTAAGTTAAAACTAACGCGGAAGGGGGGGATTAGAAGAGACGAGCGTGAAAAATAAAACATAATAAACTAATACTTCAAATAACTGGACTTCTAAACAAAAATATAGCGATTTAACCTAGTGTCGAATTAATGGGGTGGCCCGCAAGGGATTACCCCCCCCCCCCAGAAGTTATGAGATTTTATGCTTTTTAATGCACAAATTGCGATTCCCCCTCTCTTACAAAGCTGTAAAACATGATGCCTTCCTCCGGAGTCGCAGAAAAATACGTGCAGAGTTTCCCCCAGAGGGTTTCAGGGGGGCGCTCCGCCCCTCCTGCCCTTTAGTTTGAAAAATAGCGCCCCTCTCGTCCCTCATCCAAAAACTAGCGCCCCTCTTGTCATTCATTCAAAAAAAAAATAGCGCCCTTCTTGCCCCACATTTGAAATACGCAGCCCTCCAGCGATGATCCGAACGCGCTAGGGCGCGTAAAATTACGCAAAAAATCGGCAACGGAACGCAAAAAATATCTTCATACGCGTCCCGTGAGACGGGTAATTTCATCAAAAAATCACTAAAAAATGGCATGTTTCGTTAAAAATCGCGAAATAACGACTAATTTCCGGCGAGATTCGCAAAGAAAATGGCTAATTTCGTCACGAAATTTCACAAAACGGTAGATTTCCTCAAAAGATTGTGGAAAAATGACAAATTTCTTCCAAAAATCGCGATTAAACGGAAAATTTTGTCAAATGAGTCGCAAAAACCGGCAACTTGAAGTAAAATTTGACGTTTTTTCGCGATTTTTTTAGCAAAATATTCCGTTATTTGCGATCTTTTAACAAAATCTGCTGTTTTTGCGATCTTTTAACAAAACTGGCCGTTTTTAAATGATCTTTTAACAATATTTGCCGTTTTTTTACGATCTTTTAACAAAATTTACCTTTTTCTTCTTTTTTACAAATTTTTGATGAAATTTCTGTTTTTTCACGACTTTTTGAACCACTAGATTCAACTCTATAAAAGTGCCCTTAAAAATGAAAAAGTGCCCTGAAAAATGTAAAAAGTGCCCTTTTCAGAACAGTAGCGCCCTGCCCTTTTTTAAACCTGGGGGAAACTCTGATACCTGCATTCAACACTGATTTAGCCTAGAAAAAGAAAAAAAAATCGAAATCGAATCTAAAGATCGAAATCGAATCTAGAGATCGACATCGAATCTGAAGATCGACATCGAATCTAAAGATCGACATCGAATCTAAAGATCGACATCGAATCTAAAGATCGACATCGAATCTAAAGATCGAAATCGAATCTAAAGATCGACATCGAATCTAAAGACCGACATCGAATCTAAAGATCGAAATCGAATCTAAAGATCGATCTTACGGGCAGAATCGATTTTACATTTTTACTTTCTTTTGTAACTTTACAAGAAGAGAGTATTAGAAACGTGAAAAATTTTGATTTCCCGTTTTCGATGGATTTATGTATTTTAGAAGGTCTTTAACACGATTTCATGGTTTTTAAGAAATATCTGTCTGTGTGTGTGTGTGTCTGTCACTCTGTGAGTCTGTATACGACAAAAATTTCTGACCGTTCTATCTCAAGAACAAATGCACGGAATTCCACAAAACTTTAGATTTAGTTTGACCTTGATATAAACTGAATCTTATTAATTTTTGGTGTATATAGCCTAACAGGTGGCGCTGCTATGCTGCATTTTTTGCGATTTGCGCAACAGCTATATCTGAATAACGAATGAACGGATTTTCATCACATTTTAGATCCAGTTAGTCCTTTACATGAATTGATGCTTTTTGCATTTTGATGTATATAGCTTCCCAGATGGCGCTGCTATACTTAATTTTTCACAATTTCCACTCAGCGCCATGTGAAAGGGGGGGGGGGCGAAAGGAAGCGGTCGTTCTGAGCACGGAAATTTAGGGGGCGCCAAATTTTTACTACTAACATCACTTCTAGCCTATCACAAGAAAAAGTTAATAGGGGGGGGGGCTAAATTGGAATTTTGAACCGGGCGCAGTTCTCTTTTCGCACGCCCCTGTTTTTATTTTAGCTTTATCTCAAGAACTAATGCACGGACTTTCATAAAAATTTAGATTCAATTTGTCCTTGATATTATTTGATGCTAATTACATTTTGGTGGAAATCGCTTAAGAGATGGCGCTGCTATACTGCATTATTCATGATTAACGCAATAGCGCTATCTCAAGAACGAATTTTCATCAAAATTGAGATTCAGTAAATCTCTGACATAGATTAGTGTTATTTAATTCTTGGTGTAAAATGCCCTACAGGTGGCGCTGATATGCTGCATTTTTTATGATTTCGCAATAGCTGTATCTCGTGCTTTCATGGATTTTCATCAAAATTCCGATTCAGCTGGTACCTAATAAAAATTGATCCTGATCAATTTTTGGTGTACATCACTCAACAAAAAACGCTATTTTGCAGGGGGGGGGGGGGAGGGGGTTCTGAGGTTTCTTTAATTCTTCTATCTTGAAACCAATACACTAAAATTTTGGAATTGGCACATCCGTCTATTTTATCTTCGACTTTTGGAGGAAAATGAAAATTATATTACCTTCAGAGAAATCGATTAAAAATTTTTAAGTATCGATTAAATCGAGTTGGCCGTAGTATCGATTAAATCGATTTAAAAAATCGAAATCGCCCATCACTACTGTCGACTCTCAGTGAAATGTGCGGACAAATATTATTTTTGAATTCGAAAAATAACGAACTCATTTTATAATGAAAGATATTTTTTTTTTAATTTTCTGATTTTGGGTATGGCAGGGGGTATTCAGCTCTATGTTTTTATTATTATTATTTTTTCTGTATAATTTAACAAATTACAAACGATTCTTTGGAAAATGATTCTTTTTAACTAACTGTAAGATTAATTAAGAGCTTAAAGTTTTGTACACGAAAAGAATCTAAATTGCTAAGAAATACATGTATACATATATATGATATATATCGGGAAAAATTACCACTGTTTTCAAAGGCTATCTATTTCCTGACCAATCAGAAAGCTCAATAAACGTTTATGTGGCCTTCTGATTTGTCAGAAAATTGATAGTCTTTAAAAACAGAGGTAATTTTTCACGATAGTTTTAAGTGTTCTAATACTTACACACAAAAGGAAACCAATTTTTAATCACATGTGACACGTCCCTCAATAAATTAAACTAGTTCAATTATTCGGTTACATTCAGTATAGAAAAAAAAAAAAAACTCTATAAAAAATAAATTAAATTAAATTAAATTAAATGCATGCATCCGTTGCCCAAAGCAAAATGTTTGAATATTTCCCGGTGAGCTAATAAAAATCCAAACGTAGTTTACGTAATAACAGAGTCATATTTTAAGTACGCCATGATTAAAAAGAAAACATAATATTTCTGGACTAACCAGAAAACGAATAAAATGCGGACATCACAAGGATTCAGATATACCTCAGGTATCTATTCTCAACTGAGAGCAAGAACCATTTTCCAAATTAAATAAATAAAAAAAACCTCAAGTTTGTAACTTTAATAGTTTTCGAATACGAGATTGTGACGGACAGACATAGAAGCGAGACTAAAAGAGTTTCCTAAAATGAACAAAATCCTAAAGACATAGCAGATTTTAATTTCCCATAAAATGCCTAAAACAATCAAACAAGTCTTAAATATTTTTTAGGTTATGTAAGTTTTGTAAATGGGAATTAAAGATTGTTTGTTTCAGGCCGCACATAAAAGTTTGTTGGCGATATGGTTGAATATGGCTGGATTAAAAAAAAAAAAAAAAATAGCGCACTATTGTTTTTATTTACACCTAAAATATGAATCTTAGTAAAGAAACTTAAAAACCAAGAATAACTTCAATCGTTATCATCCTTTACTTATTATTTAATTTTAAAATACATCAGTGCCCCCTGTACACGCAGAAAAAATAACCGAAGTCATAATTTTTAAATCAAATTTCAACTTTGGTATAAAGCGCTAAAAATCACTATTCAAGCAATACATTAAGATTCAAACTACTTGTAAAAGCACGCACACCTACAGGTCCTGATTACCGAATAGGCACGAGAAGCACGTGCTTCCCTTAGAAAATTTTGAAGGGGCCCAAAATTAAGAGAACGGGGGCCCCAAAAATTTTTATTGAATTAATTGTAATGTTAGATTATGTTTATTTTACTAAATATTAATACTTTTTTAATTTGGTTTATACGCACGATATAAAATATTAATAATTTAAACTAATGCCAAAATTGAAAAAATTATTTCAAAGTATCAATGATTTATGCATATTAAATTCAAACTTTTCATCCAATTTGAATTTTTACACTAACAACACTATTCAAAATCCTTTTTACTTTCTTCTATATTCAATAGAAGAAAGTATTGTAATCGAAATTTTTTCGACTTCCGGTTTTCGACGAATTTACACGTTTTAGGGGTCAGAGATTCCAAAAAACATGTTTTTACAAAATGTCTGGCTGTCTGTGTGCCTGTATGTCGCAATTCTACCATCAAAAAGTACATGAAGTTATGCATAGAATTGAACCAATTTTTTTGTGAATGTTTTTCGCTGTGACAAGCAGGTCCTCCTTCAGTTTTGAAATATTCCGCCAGAAGGGGGCGTTGCAATCGCGATTTTTGTGCTATTTTCAATATTGTACTGACCAAAAGTATATGAAGTTATGCATCGAATTGAACCAAATTTTTTGTGTATGTGTATGACTATGGCTAGTTGGTCCTTCCTGAATTTGAAAAAAATCCGTCGGAAGGGGGCGCTGCAATCGCGATTTGTGTGCCATTTTCAATATTGTACCGACCAAAAGTATATGAAATTATGCATCGAATTGAACCAAATTTTTTGTGTATGTGTATGACTATAGCTAGTTGGTCCTCCCGGAATTTGAAAAACATCCGTTGGAAGGGGGTGCTGCAATTGCGATTTTTGTGCCATTTTCAATATTGTACCGACCAAAAGTATATGAAATTATGCATCGGATTAAACGGAATTTTTTGTGTAAGTGTATGGCTATGGCTAGTTGGATCGCCCTAAATTTGAAAAAAAAATCCGCCTGAAGGGGGCGCTGCCATCGCAAATTTTATGCCATTTTCAATATTGCACCACTTAAAAGTGTATGAAGTTAGTTCTAGAACTGAACTAAATTTTTTGTATATGATTATTTTTTGGTAAGGCAAGTAATTCCTCCCTGAATTAAAAAAAAATCTGTCTATCATTCTATTGCCCATCGACTCGTACAGAGACGGAAATTCGTTTTTATTCCGATTAATTGATTGAAGCAGAAATTTAAGATGAAAATCAAAGTTGGTATGGTATTGAATTAAAATTATTAAACCATTAAAATGAGTAACTATTTTTTTAATATTAAAATGTACGTATGAGATATAAGAAAGTTTTGGGATTGGCACATCCAACTAGTTTCACATTTTTCTTGATTGTATCCAATTATTAAGCATATATATATATATATATATATATATATATATATATATATATATATATATATAGATAGGGGAACATAAAAAAAATCATTAACGAAATACATGTGAACAGAACTGAGTCACGTTATGTAGCGCCAATGAGTTTCCTGATAAATCGAATTTAAAAAGCTTATTTTCGAATAAATGGGGCTAAGAAATGACCCTGTGCTTCCCATATCTTGTGAGGTTAATCGAGCCCTGCTTACAAAAATCTCGTGTCAAGATGTATAACGAGCGCAAAAAATATTTTTCATTGCTATCAACTTACTGTGGAACTATTTTTTCCCCACATCAATATTGTCTCTTAACAACACAATTAAATGTGTTTTGTGCTAACAACCGTCACCTATCGGTCTATTGGCGAACGAAGGCGTCATCGTTTCGGTTCCTTGAACTTGAAACTTGGGTTATATTTCTATTACGGCTTTTCCCATTTGCATCAAGGTTAGAACCCACTCGGGAGTATTACACTTGACCGAAAATATACACTCTTTGCTTCTTGAGGTCAAAATAAGTGAGGAACATCTATCTGAAACATTTTCTTTTATCTCTAACACTCTGTCAGTCGGATTGAAAAGATAAGAAAATTTCCTCATGCTTTCTGTTTATTCCAGATTTAGTGTAAAAATAAAAGGTCTCATTCTACGCATGTAGGATGAGTTTTTTTTTTTTTTTTTTTTTTTTTTTTTTTTTTTTTTTACCTGTTGTTGTATCTTTCAATGGCATCGATCTGTGTTACTACAGCTCATATTCAAAATATTAGAATAATTGAGAAAAAGTAAGACTTTATACTTGCCACTAACTCAGTTTTACTTGAAGGAGGATTTTCTTGAAGTTTTTTCTACACCATAATTTTTCGATGGGATTAAGATCTGGTGAATTTGGTGGCCAAGGAAGTACTTTAATGTTGCGTTGGCGGAACCAATTCTTAGTTGACACCGAGGTATGGGGGACGCTAAATCTTGTTGAAAGATGAAATCATCTTCAAATAAATCTTCTGATGATGGAATCATGTAATATTCTAAAATTTCTTGATATATCAGAGAGTTAACCTTTTCGTAGACGATGCATAACTTTCCAGGTCCTTCTGCACTCATACAACCCCAAACCATGACACTAGCAGCAAATTTTACGGAACGTTTAAGGCATTCTTTATCAAATGCTTCTTGCTTCATTCTCCAAACTCGAATACCTTGATTACCATATGAAACCCAAAACATACTTTCATCACTAAATAATATATTTTTCCAATCTTCATTGCTCCATAAACGTCTTGATTTACACCAATTCAATCTTATACGCTTTTGTCTTGCAGTCATGAGAGGTTTTGTTTTCGGTACACGAGATTCAAATTTAAATTTATGGAGACGTTTTAATGTTGTCGATGTAGAAACTTCAACTCCTTCTTCTTTCCATTTTCGGTGCAAGAATCGCACACTTTTAAAACGGTTTTTCTTAACTATACGCTTCAGTTTCCTGTCATCTCTAGCAAATGTTTTTGGTTTTCGGCCACCATTTCGGCGATTATTTTGAAATTTTCCAATTTTTGAATATTGTGTTAGTATTTTACTAACGCTCGATTGCGAACAATGTAAATAATTCGCTATAAAACATTGATTTTTACCGTGCCGATACAAATCAACCATACGAAGTTTAGTAGATTCAGGAATATCACTCACACGGCCCATTTTAAGACGAAAAAGAAACAAACTGCAAAAAAGAATACTGATTTTAATTAAAATAGTCTGAATTTAATCAATGATGCCACCAGTTAAGAATTGGTAATAATTAAAGGAGAATTAATGTGAAATATTCTAATATTTTGAACCACTTGAATAAATATTCTAATATTTTGACTTTTCAAAATAATTTTTTTTGCAATTAATCTTTTCAAAAATGATATTAAATTTAAGATAACAAGTAAGTTTAATCAACAATAAGTTCTTAATAAAAATATCGTTTGCATATTTTCATTAAAAGACATTAAATTACCAAACGATATTTTCGATTTCTAAAAAAAAGGTAATTATTCTAATATTTTGAATATGAGCTGTATGCTTTCAATTATGACAGGTGACATTTTCTGCAATATTGCTTTTTGGAAAGGCCGCGCTATATGTTGTTTTAGAAGATTCAACATCTAGATGATTTCCAAATGTCAGAGTTGTCACAGGCGACTGTTTTTATATTCTATTCACGCCACTATTTTAACCCTTGACTGCACCGTTTACCACAGCTGGCACATATACCTAAAAACACTATAATTATCTTTCTCATTATTTGCCATGAATTTGGCGAATATGATTACTGTAATTGATCAAGAACAGTCCAAAAAATGGAATAACACTTATTTCGTCCATTTCAGATGGCTGCATTTAACAAAAATAAATAAATAAATAAATAAATAAATAAAAAATAAATAATTAAAGTAAAATAAAATAATTATAAATAAATAAATAAATAAAATAAAAAAATTATAAATAAATAAATAAATAAAATAAAAAAATTATAAATAAATAAATAAATAAATAAATAAAATAAAAAATAAGTAAAAAATAAAAAAAATAGAATTTTTTTGCTGATGCTAGTTTGACAACATCAGTACAGAAACAAAACTTGTCCAGTTTAGAGATCAGTAGGTGCAGGGTTCTCGCTGTCGCTCGCCATTGCGCCAATTTGCAACTAAATTTTTCATTTGGCGAGTAAACAAGCGATCAGATTCGCCAAATTGCTAGTGCTCAATTTTTGCTTTTTCTTTCTTTCTTTTTTTTTTTCATTTTCCAAACATGTTGTTGTGTTATGTATGTTGTGTGTTAACAAAAAAAAAATATATATATATATATTTAATATATATATTTAATATATATATTTAATATATATATTTAATATATTTGTAGCGGATAATTGAAGTTAGATTAATTACAATCGTTTTCGTAGTTATAAAGGTTTAGGTTATTTTAGAACATATTCAAAAAAAGGGGGTACATTAAATGATTAAAGATTATTTTTTTTTTTTTTTAGTTACAAGGCAAATCTATTTTACTAATACATTTTTCATTTGGCGAATGTTCTTTTATTTTTAATTAGCCAAATTGCTAACATTGGTTATATGTCAGCGAGAACACTGACGGACAGTTACATTGTATCTAACCCGGGATTAATATTTTTTTAGCAGACACATGCTGGACCGAGATCAAGCGTGCATTATTTTTTCACATAATCGAGGACCGGAACTGAACTTAGTTGTTCTCAAGATGTGCAGGGTAGACAATATGTTTTGTAAAAGTATTAATAACGATAACGAACTTCTGTTGATGTAATCTTTGGAAATATACTTTTTGGTAGTTCTTATAATAGGTAGTTCTTAAATTCACAACTCAGCAACGCGGAACTTTCACACATTTTTTGACTAATTTTTAACTGTGAAGGTATACAATTGACAAGACTGATTATTGAAGGGATTTGGAGTCGAATAGCGTTTTCCATTTTTTGTAAATACATTACTTGTCGAGACATAACAGATTTTTGTATGTGGCTGCAGATTTTTCTCCCTTCCCATGCTGTTGTTTCCAGAAATTCGATTCAAAATGCTAACTTTGATAGCATTTTCTCAAAGATATATTGCTTGTATCAAAAAATAGATAACGTTGTTTAATTACATAGTTTCTGAATAAGAACACCTGCTAATCTTATGCTTTCCGTAAAGAAATGAATTCAGAAATGTATCAGAAAGTGGCTTCTTTGGATTTGAGTAAATCTTTAATAAATGATACAGAAATATTTTCATAAATCTATTTTGTATTATACAGCTTCAAAAGTTGTAATGTTTTAACTCTGTTTTTTTCTTTTATTCTAAAACATATATTAATTTTTTAATGAATTTTTTTTTAATGTTGAAAGTGTAAGAATCTAAGTAATCATTAATGTTGCAACTGTGTACCTTCTGTGAAAAATACCCATAAATATGTATGCAGTATTCTTAAAAAAAATCTTAATTATACGATAAAAATCTTAATTTTTTCGAAATAGTAGAAATTGTGTCGGTCCAGATCGGGTCGGGCTTGTTTTCACTGATTTCTGTACGGACCGGGCCGGACCTAGAAATGTAAAAAATATAAACGACCCGGGCCCAGGTAACACTCCCTATAATCATATGTATCAAGATTATAGGGGGTGTTGGCCCCAGGGCTGGCAATTTCGGCCTGTGCAGACCTCTAAGACAAACCTCGTAGTTTTATATCTTTCAATTAAAAAATGAATTTGTAAATGCGTCAAAATGTTTTGCAAAGCAGTTGAAAACAGCCTTAATAATGCTTTTTGTAAAAGAATTTTTTTATTTGGATTTTTGTTTTCTGTTGCACTTGAACTTTATCGAAAGAGTATTCGGAACACTTTTGCGGTTCCAGACAAAGAATATTCTATTACTGTTAAAGCTGCAGATTTTAATGAGCGCGTGAACAATGTCTTCAAAATTGAATCATATATGCATTACTTTCTTTATAATTTGCACTTACGTCTTGAGTCAATCATGACTGATAATTATAAACAATTAAGGTCACAGTAATAAATAGAGAGTGTCTTATTTGCGCCGATGCAGCTCAAATCAATGACAATTTCGAATGTCGTCAAATTGGATGTTGGAAATTTCGGAGGAAGAAACGAAATTTTTCCAATACTGATAATATCGTTCCGAAAGAAAATTCTGCACCATTTTCTCCGGATAGGAATTTTTGGCGAAACTAAGATTTGGCGAAAACGAAACCAAATTTTCGGTCGACTTCTGTAGAATATGGTAACTTGAGATGAGATGCTGAGTGGTACAAGATGAAGTATTACGTAGTTCGTAGTTTACATATGCGCAGGCATTGTCGAGAAAAGTCGCACCTCTCAGTTGTAAGTAAGAGGGTTTCCTATTGATACTTTAATATCCGTTTGTGTTCTTTTTTACAAACGTTTTAGTGGTGTTTTTTTATTGCTATTTTACTTTAACACTTCTGGTAAGTGTGCGGAATTTTTTATGTGACTTCTCTATTTGTCTATATAAGTCTTAGTTTAAATACCGAAGAAATAAATCTGATGTTTTAATAGAGTACTGGTACCTGTCCTTTCGGCAAAGCATAAATGGTCGCCGGATCGAACTTCTTCACGTCATTGGGGGGGGGGGGGGGGACTAGGATATTCTAGTTGCCCATTTTACCCATACCTTGGAATAAGATGCCGAGCAAAATTTTCGATGCTTTCTGTAATATCTGTAAAATGAAAGGTTTTATAAACAGGGCCGTTGCTAAGGGGATGCTGGGGGGGGGAGGGGGGGTCAGCCTCCCCTGGAAAAGATTACAAGATTGCTAAATATTCTTTGTTCCGAAAATCCAAATGAAATTCAATTTAAAAATCTAATTCAGTTTTGAGGTCTTTTTTGCAATTTTGCAGAAATACTAAATAGTAGCTAAAATAAGTGTTTCAACACTCGCTTATCCTATTTATTCATACGAAGTTAATATGATGTTTAATATTGCACTAATTACACACTCGAATTTTTCATCATCGTATTCTTTTCTTAGCATAAAAATAAGTTATTACAACAGTTTAATAAGAAACATAGAATCTACAATGTGAATGCGCATTAATTTATCTCTCTGAAACAGACTCACAGAGTGAGAAAATATGGC
This sequence comes from Maratus speculifer, assembly GCA_964019185.1. NCBI lineage: Eukaryota > Metazoa > Arthropoda > Arachnida > Araneae > Salticidae > Maratus > Maratus speculifer. Next base: position 208,799,650 of record OZ025295.1, read on the forward strand.
TCCCGCCCACATTTTCTTGAGCCCCCCCCCCCCTCCTCCTATTATTCACTTCTAGTTACGGTTCTGATTGTAAATCATACATAAGAGCTCAAACTTTGGCAAGAAATCATTGAATAACAAATAGAATTGACAGCCGATTTTTAAAATAATTAAATACAAAACTACGGCATCTTCATCCAATTTACCCTTAGGGATGTAGTCATAAAAATAACAGAGGATATACGCTCTAAGCAGAAAGTATACGCTCAAGGCAGAGGGTATACTCTAGAGCAGGCATGTCAAACTCGTCTACCACCGCGGCCATATTTAGCATTGTACAGAAAGCCGCGGGCCACATTATCGAAAATAAAAAAGTGGTTTAATTTGATGACTATCGCACAAAATAAAAACTGTACATTAAAAGCACAGTATTGTTTTTAAACGCAAACAAAAACACATACAAAAATTTTAAAACTATTTATTGGAAAAATTAGAAACACGCACCAGAAAATGTTTAAAAATATTTATTAAGAAGAAACAAATCTGTAGCAACAGTATCTTACGAGAGTGCATTGTCAAATGTAATGAAAAACAAGTTAAAATAAAAATATAAAGATGCTTAAACACATATTGGACATTTTAAAATTTAAATCGCAGTCCAAATTATACAAAAATGTGCTATTGAATTTGTAATCCTGATATCTGCATTTTCTTTTATGTTGTATTTGCTACTTTTTAAAAAACCAATCATTGATAGAACACAATTATTTATAATATAATGTTATGAAATAAAAACAAAATCATAATTGATTAAAATATAATAGCTCTGGTTATTGATCCGGCATATCAATAATTTTCTGATTCTCCTCAGCTATTTTTAAGTACATATCCTGTCTACGACACAAAAAAAAAAAAAAAAAAAAAAAAAAACTGCTTGCAGAGTAAAATTTTTTGCACCTATAAGTTCAGGAATTATAAAGTTAAAGCGCAAAATTAACGCTAGCCACCGGCGGTACGGGGCCACTAAATGAGAAAAAGTGACTACTAAAAAATATTTGTCGGTGGCTACTGATGGCTACTGTATACTAATGAAAATTTGTTGGTTTAATAAAAATTTTCACGTATAGCAAAACATATTCAAATTATAGATTTCATGCTATTATTGATAATTCTGGTTATATCATGAATATTTATAGAAATTCCCCTGCATATTTTTAAATTGATTTAACTATTCTTGACATCTTTTATTCTAACTTGAGCGATTTCAAGTTGTATCCAAATGCATCCCATCGTTGTTTTTAAAAGCAGATGGATTACTTTTAATATGTTTCACGAACACACTTTTTTAAACAAAGTTTCAGTTTAAAATCTATTTATTTTTCCAATTTTTTTTTATAAGTTTGTGGGCTTTTCGAAATATTTGTGAGTAAATTCTTAGTAAATTTCAACGAAGTTTCCACATATCAAACACAATTTTTCAGTCTTTGTTTGAGTATAAAAAATTATTTCAAATTGGCTTTTATGAATCTGTGATGTTATATCTTCATCATCAAGAAACATGAAGATCATACAGGGGATAATTTACAATGATATGTTTACTAACCTTTAAGAAAGAAATTAATTAATGAGTTTATGTCCAAAATGCCTGCTTTTATCTATGCATGCAGCCAAATAATAAAAACAGGCAACATGTTTTTGTCATTATTATTTTTTTTTTTACTATCATTATTATTATTTTATAAGACGAGAAATCGTGCCACTTTCTCTTCTAAAGCTATTTATTTATTTTGATTTTTTAGAGACTTTTTATTAGAAGTTAGTGTTGTATTTAAATTGTATTTCGATACATTTTTAATACCCAACAAACACTACGCATTACTTTGTAATGTCACAGTGAATCAAAGAGAGCAATAAAGTAATATATTCGTTTCAACATCAAACACATAATAAACTATTAGGACACAAAACCTAATTTTTTTATTTTTCAGCTTAAGATATGCTCTTCTTAACTTTCTTATTGATAAATTTTGCATACCTTATCTCCAGGAAACGAAATTTTAAAATGAATTAAATTTGATTATATTCATGACAGTATGTTTGCATCTTTTATACCACAGTGGTATTGAATTGGTATTGTTTGCTTCTTCTGTGAAAAACTGTAAAAAATTTTCATCAAAAATAACAACCATTAATTTAAAAATTTAGACTTTTCTTTATTTAAATGCGGACCATTAAATTTGATGAAGATTAATATTCTGAAATAATGGTAGATATTAAAATAGCAAATAAAGCCTTTGTGCACAAATGTTTAAGGATAGGGAGCCAACGAATATAAATGCACAAATAAAGTATGAGAAGGTAGAAAATAGCTATTTCGAATCTACTAACGAGATTCTTCATCAGTGCAAAACTCAGCGAGCTAAAAGTAGCAAAACTGAGCGAAGAGACAGAGAGACGCAGGCTTATATACCCACTATGGGAACAATCCCGCCTAAGGAAAGCAACCAATGAGAAGAAAGCAGCCAAAACCATTTGAGTGGACAAGTAGCGACATCTATCGGAGAACAAGCAAAACAAAAACTAAAAAGCGAGTGAAAAAAAAAAGTATTAAATTAACGATTTCCAAATACTTGGAAAATAAGGAGTAGTAGATAAGTCATTGACTAAGGAGTGAGAATTTTTTATGATGTGGTAAGCTTCCCAAAAATCAAGATCAAGAATAGAAGGACATTTATGGATGATGGTGGATGAAGAAAAGTTAAACTTATGTTGAGAAGACCAACAATGTTGAGCAATAGAGGAACGTTTAAGCTCCTGATTTTTGACATACCTTTTATGTTCCATTAAACGAAATCTGAGAGCACGTTTAGTCTGACCAATATAAGAAAGATCACATTGGCAAGAAATTTGGTAAATACCCCAGTTATCTAAGTGATCAATGGGGTGCTTAAGATTTGAAAAAGCAATTTTATTAACAGGAGACAAAATAACATTGAAATCGAACCTTTTTAAAATTTTAGCAACTTGCTGACTGATTTTGGGGGAAAAAATTGATTTTGGGGGAAAAAATTGATTTTGGGGTTGTTCTGCCCCTCCTTCGTTACCTCGTCTAATTACTCCTATTGAAAGAGCCTTTAAGCATAGCGCTATTTCTCCTTCTCAAAAAGAGTCTATTAGGCATCTCATTGCCAATACTGTTGATTTCAATTCGAATGTTTATAAGCCAAATCTTAATAGTTCAGTTAAACATTGTCTAAAAAGTTTGTCTTCTGATCCGAATTTGATCATAACTAAGGCTGACAAAGGTGGTCAGATTGTCGTTCTTGACAAGTCTTCATATTTAGAAAAATCCCATAAATTAATTAATGATGGTCCCTATGTGGATATCCACAAAGACCCTTCCTCTAATGAAATTGCTACTATCAAATCTGCCATTAAGTCTTCACACATTATTCCTGCTAAATTAAAGAGGTCTCTTATTCCTTCAATTGCTCATTGTGCCAGGTTTTATGCTTTACCTAAGGTCCATAAACCTGACATTCCTTTTAGACCCATTGTTTCCAGTATCGGTACGGCTTCTTATAAACTTGCCAAATATCTTGTTTCCATATTTTCTCCTCTCTCAAGCAATAATTCTTTCACTGTTAAGAATTCTTTTGAATTTACTAAAAAGCTTCACAGTTTTAAGCCACAAGGCCACACGATGGTTTCTTTTGATGTTAAATCATTATTTACCAATGTTCCTGTCGAAGGTGCTTTAGATTGCCTCAAGAAAAGGCTCTGTGAATTTCCTTTTTCCTTTTTTGAAATCGAGGAGCTTATTCATCTAACTCGTGCTTGCTTATCTCAAAATACTTTTGTTTTTAACGGGAATTTCTTTCGTATGATTGACGGTTTGGCTATGGGTAATCCTCTTAGTCCGACTTTATGCGATTTGTACATGCATTACTTTGAAATTAAATTATTTGAAGTCTTAAAATTTCCGTTCTATGTTCGTTATGTAGATGATATCTATGCTTTAGTTGAAGTGAATTCTGATATAAATCATATTCTCTCTGTCATGAATTCTATTGATTCTTGCATTCAATTTACTTTTGAAACTGAATCGGACAATTGCCTTCCTTTTCTGGATGTTCTTGTTATTCGCAATGAAGATAATTTTCAGACTACTGTCTTTCGCAAACCTTTTGCGGTCAGTCTTCCACCTCACAGATATTCTTCTCATCCTCCTAACCAGAAAGTTGCGGCTTTTAAAACTTTTGTTTTCCGGGCTTCCAATATTTGTTCAACTCCTCAGTTACTCAGTGATGAACTTAATTACCTAAAAGCTATTGCTGTTGATCGTGGTTATTCTCCTAATATTATAGATTCTATTCATAGAAAATTGACAAAATCTACACAATCTGAAAGTAAGAACTTTAATTCGAACTCCAATGCTTTGGTTGTTTTGCCTTTTTTCCCCAAAATCAGTCAGCAAGTTGCTAAAATTTTAAAAAGGTTCGATTTCAATGTTATTTTTTCTCCTGTTAATAAAATTGCTTTTTCAAATCTTAAGCACCCCATTGATCACTTAGATAACTGGGGTATTTACCAAATTTCTTGCCAATGTGGTCTTTCTTATATTGGTCAGACTAAACGTGCTCTCAGATTTCGTTTAATGGAACATAAAAGGTATGTCAAAAATCAGGAGCTTAAACGTTCCTCTATTGCTCAACATTGTTGGTCTTCTCAACATAAGTTTAACTTTTCTTCAGCCACCATCATCCATAAATGTCCTCAGAGCCTGATTACTAACGGGGCACTCTCTCACCAGAAAAAATTTATAGAAATTTTCGTCTTCTTTAAACGCCCTTTTCATACAAGATTACTGTCATGAATAAGGAAAAATTCTTTATTTCTTTTTCCTGGTGGGAGAGTGCCCCGTTAGTAATCAGGCCCTGAATGTCTTTCTATTCTTGATCTTGATTTTTGGGAAGCTTACCACATCATAAAAAATTCTCACTCCTTAGTCAATGACTTATCTAGTACTCCTTATTTTCCAAGTATTTGGAAATCGTTAATTTAATACTTTTTTTTTTCACTCGCTTTTTAGTTTTTGTTTTGCTTGTTCTCCGATAGATGTCACTACTTGTCCACTCAATTGGTTTTGGCTGCTTTCTTCTCATTGGTTGCTTTCCTTTAGGCGGGATTGTTCCCATAGTTAGTGGGTATATAAGCCTGCGTCTCTCTGTCTCTTCGCTCATTCAGGTCGGTCTTTTTTTTTTCGTTTCGTCTGTTGTCGGAGTAAGACGTATGTCTGATCCGCTGCTATTAAGATGACGCGTTCTCAGTGGTTGTAGGCAGTTCGTATGAATAACTTCAATTGCTGCTTGTGAATGATGGCATCTTACGCTAATACGCATGTAATTGATGATACTGTTGAAAAAATCACCAATGGTGAGCTTACTACGAACTTTAAAGCGCAGTTTGACTCGATTTCTTCAAATTTTCAAGAACATTCTGCTGATATACTTACGAATTTTTTCGCCTTTGCGGATAACTATATCCAGGAGTTGAAAGCTAAACCTAACTATGCGAGCTCTGCGGATGATGTTGCTGAGGTAAGAAGAGCCTGTTTTGAAATATTTTCTTTGCTTAGGGAGCCAACCTTTGATAACTTAAATGAATCTGGACTTTTTGGCTTTTTCTGTTCTATTACTTACAAAAAAAAACTAGTCATGCTATCCTTACTAAAACTTCTATGAAAGATGAGTTATTCACTGCCGTTAAGAAAGGCATAAAACGTAAAAATACTGAGGAGATTTCATCAATCCCCCTTAACAATAAATTTAAAAATTTGTCTGATGATGTTACACTACTTGAAAATGAAAATAATCTTAATGATAATACCCTTACTGATAATTCCGCAATGGAACATTCTTCTTCCGATAGCGGTTCTGGTAGCTCGAAAACTAATGTCAATCCCTTTTATTTGGAGATTGTTGAAAATTGGACAACTGTTGTTAAACAAATTGCGGAGATAAATACTGAAAAACCTAAAATTGCCTTAAAAGGTGATCGTATTGTTGTTCATTGTAAAACTCCAGAGGACTTCAGAAAAACTCAACGTTGGCTTGACCAAAATGCCAAAAAATATACTACTCTTGATCCTCGGGAACTTAGGCCCAAAAAAATTTGCATTAGAGATCTCCCATGTTATACAGATACCAAATTAATTATAGATAACTTAAAAGATTATGGCTTCACGGCTACTAGAGTAGCAATGCTTAAAAACCGTAAAACCGGTAATCCTATGCCAATTTATATGGCAAATATCGTACCTTGCAAAAATCTTGAAGAAATTTATCAAATTAAAACTATTCACTATTTATCAGTTAAAATTGAAGCTTTTACCAGCAAGCAGCGTGTTAAACAATGCTACCGTTGCCAGGGTTACGGGCATGCCTCGGAGGTATGCGGGTTTGACGCTAAATGCGTTAAATATGGAGAATTACACTTAAGTACTCAATGTACTTATAAAGAGCGAATTACGCCCAAATGTGCTAATTGTGGTTTGGCTCACCCTGCATCCTACCGAGGATGCCCTAAGAACCCATATAGACTTGAAAATAAATCTAATAAAAAACCTAACAATAATGTCAGTAACCTGGTTACCACTGATTCCCAAATATTGGCTGATATCCTCAAAAATTACAATTATACTAAGAAAACTAACTCTGTGGATCATAACAATAGCTCAGAAACCCTAAATTCAACTGACCAACATGTTAATACGCCTAACTCGGGTCATTCCACATGAATTCAACCAATGGGTGTTGCATCATAGTCACAGATTTTTTTTTTAATTTTATCATAGATAGACATAGTAGTGAAACCCTCAAATCTGAAATTTAAAAGTAATTTTCACATTATTGGCCGAGATATGGCCATTTGAAAACTGGCCATTTTTACAAAATGGCGGCCATCTTGGAATTGTATCACTGTCTAAATATGGCCATAACTTGACAACTAATGGCTCAAAGTTTATATATCTGGTACCAATTTGAAGCTATTTGTACAAAGAATGAATATTTCACATCAAAACAATAATACATTTTCATTTTTTTACTTTTTATTATGTGCAAAGTGAAAATTTCACCCCAAAAAAGGGCAGATTGTAATGGCTCATAAAAAAAATGAATCATCATGAATTTTTCTGAAACTTGGTAAAAACGTTGCTCCATCTGTGTGCTTTAAATAAAAAAAAAATTGGAAAGGTAAAATTTGTTGTTTTAAAATAAATGGTTTTTTACAGATAAGGTGTCATTAACCAAATAATGATATTTTTAGAATCTGTGAGCATTCCTGATTCAAAAAATAATGGTTAAAATAAAATTTTCTAACATCTAAATTTATGTAAAAGTATAATCAAAACCTCATTTGTACTAATTTTGTAGAAATCTGCCTCCAGCTCCCCTACCCCCCACCCAAAAAAAAAAAAAAAAATTAGACAATTCAAAAAAATTTACACTGAAAAAGATAAGATAATAATTAAGGAATATAATGTATAATTATAAAATACCTATAAATGCAATGCATACATATGGTGATTTACTTCACATATAGGGGCAAGTGGGGTAGAATGGGACAGTAGGTTTTTCTCTTTATGTATCATTCTAAATATTTCATCAATCACATATTAGATGAAGTAATGGTACCCCAATCTTCAGTTGAAAAAAGTAGCTAATTTACACAAGCTTGCAATTATATAAAGAAAAAGATTATTTCAAGAATCAAAACATGAATTCAAAATTTTAAATTTTGAATTCAAAACATGATGTAAAAATTTCATTATGTTTCTATAAGCTGATGTAATATTGCATCATGTTCTATATAAGCTGATGCAATTTAAAGAAAAGATTGCTACTGTACCTTCATCTGCTTCTTAATTGGCTATAATCAAAGTATGATGCTATCTTGCATCATGTTCTATATGAGCTGATGCAATTTAAAGAAAAGATTGCTGCTTTACTTCAAAATTTCAGAGGAAACTCGAACAATTCAAGCATTATTTTTAAACTTTAAAACTAATTAAATCCATTTTAGCTTAAATCTGAAGAAAAAACTGCTATATTATAAAATTATATGCATGTAAGTAAAAATTTTCTTCTTATTTTGTCTAGATTTGTTCCATGTGTAATTTTAAACTTTGGCTTATTTCTCATCATATTCAATGTTTTGCCCTGGATTTGTATTATATTATTGTTATTTATTTTTTTGTCTCATCATATCTAGATTTTTATTCATATAAATTTTAATTCAGTGTGAACAAAAAATAACAAATGTCAACTCAATTAACTCATTTATATATATTTATTGTATTTAAATTACACAATTGAATAATTTAACTCTGTAATTTACAGCTAGTATTTCTCCAATATTTCTGGAGAAAATATTATGTGCCTTTTTTTTTCATGCATTCCATAGTAAGGTATTTAAAATATTTATGTAAATATGTTTTGAGAATTATATTATCATATTTTGAATGAAATGAAATAAAAAGTACTGTAAAAATAAATATTTAGTGTAAATAACTGCAAATTGATATTTCTTTATTGAATTATATAATATAAACACAATACTTTAATTTAGATGCTAGAAAATTTCATTTTAACCAATATTTCTTAAATTAAGAATACTTACAGATTTTAAAATAATCATTATTTGGGTCAATGACATCTTATATGTAGAAAACCATTTTTAAAACAACAAATTTTACCTCTCTAATTTTACAGTATAATGTTCCATATATAGAGAAACTGTTACATCTATCCATAATCAAATCATTATACAGAAAGCGTAAAAAGTATATGAACTAAATTTACTTTTCATTTTTGAAATAATCTTTTTCTTTATATAATTGCAAGCTTATGTAAATCAGCTACTTTTTTCAACTGAAGATTGGGGTACCATTACTTCACCTAATGTGTCATTGATGAAATATTTAGAATGATACTTAAAGAGAAAAACCTACTGTCCCATTCCACCCCACTTGCCCCTATATGTGAAGTAAATCACCATATGTATGCATTGCATTTATAGGTATTTTATAATTATACATTATATTCCTTAATTATTATCTTATCTTTTTCAGTGTAAAATTTTTTAAATTGTCTAATTTTTTTTTTTTTTTTTTTTTTTTTTTTTTTTTTTTTTTTTTTTTTTTTTGGGGTAGGGGGGAGGGGGGCTGGAGGCAGATTTCTACAAAATTAGTACAAATGAGGTTTTGATTATACTTTTACATTAATTTAGATGTTAGAAAATTTTATTTTAACCATTATTTTTTGAATCAGGAATGCTCACAGATTCTAAAAATATCATTATTTGGTTAATGACACCTTATCTGTAAAAAACCATTTATTTTAAAACAACAAATTTTACCTTTCCAATTTTTTTTTATTTAAAGCACACAGATGGAGCAACGTTTTTACCAAGTTTCAGAAAAATTCATGATGATTCATTTTTTTTTATGAGCCATTACAATCTGCCCTTTTTTGGGGTGAAATTTTCACTTTGCACATAATAAAAAGTAAAAAAATGAAAATTTATTATTGTTTTGATGTAAAATATTCATTCTTTGTACAAATAGCTTCAAATTGGTACCAGATATATAAACTTTGAGCCATTAGTTGTCAAGTTATGGCCATATTTAGACAGTGATACAATTCCAAGATGGCCGCCATTTTGTAAAAATGGCCAGTTTTCAAATGGCCATATCTCGGCCAATATTGTGAAAATTACTTTTAAATTTCAGATTTGAGGGTTTCAGTACTATGTCTGTCTATGATAAAAATTAAAAAAAAAATCTGTGACTATGATGCAACAAGTTTTCCTTAAATTGGTTGATTTCACGTGGAATGACCCACTCGTCAACTCCGGATAAACCGACAGATACGTCAAACTCACTAGATTTTAGCAATATTCAATCTAATTACAATAATGATATACAAGATGTTTTCAAAACTCTTAAGGATTTTAAAGAAATTCTACAAGTTACAAAATTTATAAACTGCATCAAAAATATATCCGCTAAAACTAAAAATTATAAGGATCCTATTCAAAAACTGCTTGTAATAATAACTGAATTTGATATACTTGCTAACCAACTCAACATTAACGTAGATTAATGTCTTCGTTAAGTTAAACTTGTTTTCTCTATGTTTTCTGTTTGTCCGTCCGTTTTTGTTTTCTTTTTCTTTTGTCTTATAATATTAAAAAAAAAAAAAAAAAAAAAAAAAAAAAAAAAAAAAAATAACCTTTTTTTTTTCCTTTGTGTTATTACATTTTTCTATTGTTCTTACTTGTCCTTATTACTTATTCTCTACATTAAATTTTTTTACTCTCGAGTTACCAGACCACGCGGTCGACGTGCTCTTCTTTTTTGGCTTTCTCATTATCCTTGCGTTTATTTATGGTTTTATTGAAATCTCCTCGTTGTATATATTGTAATTATCCTGTTTTTCTTTTGATAATTCTTTTTGTTTAATGTTAAGGATAAACTCCCTTCTTTTTTGCATTTCTTGCATATATTATTGTTTTTGCATATTTTCTTCTGTTAAACTTAATGTATGGACTCTGTAAAGGGTCTTTTTTTTTTAACTTGGGGCGGTTTTTCCCTTCGGTAGCTTTCTTCGACTTATGGACTGGCTAGCTCAGTCTGTGAACAAATGAACATTGTTTTTTCTTTATTTTTGTCTTTTTTCATTTTTTTGCATTTAGTTATACTGTAAATTCTTTATGCATCCTTATCCTTTACTCTTTTTTCTGTGGCGACCAGCCGCGTCTAAACATCTTCATGGCTCCCATTGCATTGAAAATCACTGTATCCTGATACTCTGGATGTTAAGTTGCTCAGCAACTAGGAAGTCCATGTCACTACTAGCTTGTTCGCTTGTTCGCTCTTCGCTCAGTTTTGCTACTTTTAGCTCGCTGAGTTTTGCACTGATGAAGAATCTCGTTAGTAGATTCTAAATAGCTATTTGCTACCTTCTCATACTTTATTTGTGCATTTATATTCGTTGGCTCTCTATCCTTAATGGTAAATATTTTGAATAAAATCATTCTCCAATTTTGCAACGCTGCAATATTTGCAATGCAAAGTGATTTTCTGTATAAGTTAAGAACTGAATTAAACAAACGAAAATGCTAAAAGCTTGGCGGGCCACAGAGAAGTTCCTGGCGGGCCAATTGTGGCCCGCGGGCCACGTGTTTGACATGCCTGCTCTAGAGTGTGTATATTATAGCTTTCTTGAGAAACAGAGGGTATACGGCGTTCCTTAAAAAATCCAGAAGGTATACGGCGTATACCCACGTATACCCTCCACTACATACCTGTTTACACTACATAAAGAAGCGTAGTAATTAAAACAAACAGAGTTTGTACCATGATATAGAAGATAGTAACAATGAAAAGCTTGAGTAGAGAAAAAAAGCAGAAAGTAGGTATGCAAGAGTGTGATCACTTATGTAACAGAGTGTAAATTTATCACCTCTCAATTTTTATTACGTATCTGGCTCGTTGTCCGAATCAAACAACGTCAGTTTGGTTGCTTGCCTAGAAATCATACAAATTGTTTTTTTTGTGAAGAAGCAGAACGTAAGCCAACTGGCACATTTTTATACGGCGCAATGGGTGTTTATAGCACCTGGAGAAAACACTTTTTCTGTGCTGAGGTAATTATTGTTTTTTTTTTAATACTTAGACGATAGGAAGTATAAAAAGATACATAGGTATTATTGCTTCTTAAAATGACGAGAAACTTAAAAAAAAAAAAATCTCCAATCCCCTTCTTTTCTCCTTCAAAAAATAAATAAATAAATAAAATAAATAAATAAATAAATAAATAAAAATAAAATAAACAAATAAATAAAAATAAAAATAAAATAAATAAATAAAAAATAAGTAAAGTAATAAAAATACATAAAAATGAAAAACATTATGAATTTGTTTGGAGCGGGTATTTCAAGTACATTAATTTAAGTACAGTATTTTATCGACAAGGAGACGTCCCTCCTTAAGGCTGTTCTGAACTGCTCTGTTCAACAAGATCAAAACGTTTTGATACATTTACGAATTCATTTTTTATGAAAAGATATAAAATTGGAAGGCCTGATGACTATGGAATCAAACTGTGTTTTCCATTTTATTATCATTAAATTACCTATCGAGTTATAAGCGATTTTGATTACATGTTTTCTCCCTCCATTGACTGTTTTTATTGCTTTCGTCAGGAAATGCAAATTTCATGCATTTCCGAACAAAAATAAATTAAAACTTATGTCACAAAGTTGCTTTTTTCTGTTGTTGTTGTTGTTAAACCCTTTCTATCACCGTGTTGCAGATTTGCAACACACCCAAAAATTAATAATACTTACGCAACACGTTTTAAAAGACGATTTTATTTGTTGCTCCTATTTCCCAACACACCAAGTTAATACAAATTGATCATTGGAATTCTCAACAGATGATGATATTCAGTGGCGCAGCCAAGGGGGTGGTTTTGGGTTTAAAACCCCTCCCAGAGCTAAGAAAGATCGCTGTAATTGCCACTTATATGAATCAAAACAAAATTTAATGTTTAAACGTTTTGGCGTATTTCGGATTCCGCCACTTTATTGAATAAGATTCCATTTAATAAAGTGGTTAGGTTAAATAGCAAAAATTTTACTTAAAACTGAAAGTGCATATTACATGGATTAGTTAAGTAGAAATTGATTATTTGAACTAAATTACTTTTCTGAGACGTATTATGCTCAAAGAATGATGATTTCCTGCCACACAAATGCTCTTTCAGCTTAAGTATTACACAGATATTGCATTAACGGGCGATTCAAATAACCGGAAAACATCTTTATCAGAAACTCAAAATCTCCCCTAGAACCAAATTCTGGCTGCGCCATATTGAGTTAATTTCTCATACCAAATTTTTGCTTCTCATTTGAGAAGCTTCAGATCGATATTGCAAAAATTAATTTAGTATTTTTGTTAAATTAAAAAAAAAAAAAAAAAAAAAAAAAAAAAAACTAAGAGAAGTCCGAAAGTAAATTTTTAAAAGATATTTTTGTATTCTTTAAAATTTTATATTAGAAAACGGACAATATTTATGAGAAGATATCAATTTCTGATTACTGTATATGTGATAAAAAAACTTTTAGTCATTAATTTATTTTAGTTTTGCGTTTTAAATTTTTTAATTATTTTTTACATGCTTAAAATGATGTACAGTAGACGCCCTCAAATCCGCACAGCTTGGGACAAGAGGTTTTGCGGATTTCTGGTCATTGCTTTGTTTACATTTCTTAAAAAGTAATTTGAATCTAATTAATAATGAAATCAAAAGTATAATGAATGCTTACAATATACTAAAATATTAAAATAAGTAATAAACTAAAAGAATAAAAATTTAGATAATTTTTAAAATGATTAAAATACCAAAAGCAAAAGTCAAATTAATAATCAATAATGTACAATTAAATATTCTTTATAAAGATGAAATATGTTTTTCCTAAATTATTCAATGAAACTTGCCTCATAAAGGTACATTACTAATTAATCAGGATCATAAAATAACGAAGCTTTATTTCAGGTTTAGCCCAGACTTAATAACTAAAAAAGCTTGATTAATACATAAATATATTTGGTAAGATTGTGATTACCATTGATATCAGCAATATTTTTATTTTTTCAGAAATAAATTGTTCTTTCTTCATGAAAAAACATGAGTTTCAATAACCTTAACAAAAAATTACAAATTAAAAAATATATGGAATTGATATAAAACTAAAAAAGTCAAATTTTGCACCTAGATCTGAACTGAATGTTTCATTAACTAATAATAACAATACATTGCTCAGTGGTGCACAAAACAGGAATTTTAATATACATTTGTACAATTAAAATAAAATAAAACTTTCAACGTTTCGCGCCGTCTTCTACGGGCGTCTTCAGAAAAATATGATAATGGAAGGACTACGTTTGCATCTTGATCGAGAGATAATATTTATGTAATGATAATTTATCCTACAATATACCAAAAACATGGCGTAATATCATAAAATCTTAAATTTTTTATTTCCTTGCATTATTTTAATTTTTACTCACGTGTAAGTGGCAACATTTTTTTAAAATTTTAATTCATTTAGATTTTAATTTAATAGAAATATTATCTCTCGATCAAGATGCAAACGTAGTCCTTCCATTATCATATTTTCCTGAAGACGCCCGCAGAAGACGGCGCGAAACGTTGAAAGTTTTATTTTATTTTAATTGTACAAATGTATATTAAAATTCCTGTTTTGTGCACCACTGAGCAATGTGTTGTTATTATTAGTTAAATTTTATGTTGCAACTGTCCTATATATATTTATGAATGTTTCATTGTTTACATCCGTAAAATATGTGTGGGTTTTAGAGAGTTTCGGATTTTAGGAGTGCGGATTTCAGGGAGTCTACTGTATTTTAACATATGACTCAATATTATTCAAATCAGAGTTCTTGAGCCACAAAGGGAACATAAATGACAATGAAGGATCTCGAGTACGAAGGAGGAAAAAAAGCAGAATGTAGGTATGCAATCACTTTTGTAAGAGAGTAAATTTATCATTTCTCAGTTTTTATTACGAATCTTGCTCGTTGACCGAACCAAACAACGTCAGTTGGTTGCTTGCCTAGAAATCATGCAAATTGTTTTTTGTGAAGAAGCAGAACTGTAAGCCAACTGGCACATTTTTATACGGCGCAATAGGTGTTTATAGCACCTGGAAAAAACGCCTTTTCTGTGCTGCAGTAAATATTTTTTGAATACTAAGACGATAGGGAGCTAAAAAAAAAAAAAAAACATAGGTATTATTGCTTCTTAAAAGGTTGGTAAATTTCAAAATGAGAAAAAATCGTCCAAAAATAAATAAAATTAAATAACAACATAAAATGAATACTGCTTACTTAAAAGGCGATTAAATAATCAATTATAGATGTTAAAATTTAATTTTATTTAAAAATCTTAGTTTTTTCAAACCTTTTCCAAACAGGTTCATCTTTTTTTTTTTTTTTTTTTTTTTTTTTTTTTTTTTTTTTTAACAAAATCTTATATTTGTATTTATTAAAGAAAATATTCTCTGGGGAAGAACCTGTTTGTAAAAGGTTTGAAAGTACTAAGATTTTTAAATAAAATTAAATTTTAACATCTATAATTGATTATTTAATCGCCTTTTAAGTAAGCAGTATTCATTTTTATGTTAAAAGCAAGGCGAAAATTTTATTCCGTCGTATATTTTATATGTAATTAAGTAACAACATAAAAATAAATATATGAATTTGTATGGGGGGGGGGAGGTTAAGTATCAACGAAGAGACATCCTTTCTTAAAGCATATATAAAACAGTCTTAAGGCTGCCTTAAAAAACATAAAATGTTAAATTAAGCAACAATTTTTAATATATATATATATATATAACGTGACATTCTTTAAGAAGCGAACACTGAAAAAAGAAGTTAAAAATATTAATTCCCTGTGGAAATAGTTTGAATATAAGAATGCATCAAACGACTATAGACTTAACATTACCGAGGGGAATTCGGCCGCTGAATGACTAGCAACCTTAAGTTAAGGTTCGTACAGCCCGGTTGTTTTTCAAGCGAAATATCAGTACTTTTTTATTTCAAAAAAAAAAAAAAAAAAAAAAAAAAAAATCTAGTTCAAACGCACGAAATTTCAACTTATTTAAGAAGAGATTTTCTATAAGAAAATATTGGTATTTAAGAATTTCATGGTGTGGAAGTTCCAGGACCTATACGAACCCTGATATAAACTAAGAAGCGCTTTTTTTCCGCAGAATTGTTTTTAGATCTCGTTCTAAAATCCAAACTGGTTACTTTCTGTCACATTTTTTAATTCATTGTTCTTTGCAAACACATGAAATTGGCAATCGCTCTTAATCACAAACTACGTAGTCAAAAAAAAATTTCCCTTTTTTTTTTTTTTTTTTTTTTTTTAATAGTAAATACATTACGTTTTATTTTTTATAGATTAACAAAAAAGTACATATTTAGTAATACATTTATTGTATATATTTAGTAAATATGTAGTTCAAAAGTGAAATATTTAGAAAAAAAAAGTTATTTAACAAAAAAGTTTAAAAATATACTTACAAGTTAAGGACGTTCTCATATCTAAAAGGGCCACTTTATGGTATGAATTTCAATTTATTTTTGTTCGGAAATGCGTGAAACTAGCAGGTGTTATTGTTCAGAAGCTATCTAATCAAAATATTTTTTCTGTTTTTTTTTTTTTTTCTTTCAAACGCAATAGATTTTTCAGATAATAGTGTCAAATTTGGCGTTTTGAACTGAATTTCCACCGGAAGAAGAATAACCACTCTAAAAAGGGTAGAAAACATCTTTAACACGAGATCAATATCGCTTATAACTCAACAAATAATTTATTAATCAAAAAATGTAAAGGACAGTTCGATTCCAAATCGCTTTCATAGTTAGGCTATCCAAATATCTTTCCGCTAAAAAAACGAATTTGTAAATGTGTCGAAATGTTTTGCACTTGTTGAGCAGAGCAATGGAGAACAGTCTTAACATTAAATATTGAAACCTTTTACAAAATGGTGTCAAAGTGTACTTTTTGAACAGAATTCCTGACGCGGGAGCGCTAGGGAAGGAAAAAACAGAGAAAGGAAAAATAACGTCAACAATCGCCTATAACTAAAAGTGGATCTTATCTCTCTATTCTAAAAAAAAAGTAACTTACACTGTCACCGCCATTGACAATGAATTTTTTGTGACCTACGGTATTTCTTCGCTAATATTAAGAGAAATATTGCACACAAAAATATGAAAAACGGTAGTATTATAGACAAATGTTTGAGGAATACGCTGATGCATGCAGTTTTCAAATTCAAGGATAATTTTAAGAGATATTTAATGCTAAATTTGGCCAAAATTGTTCCATTAAAAAATTTTTATAGGAGCGAAAAGTATAAATAGGAATTTAAAAAAAATTAGATCATTTTATACATTGGCAGTTCCTAGTGTGCAGACTGCATTTATTTTTTCATTTGACTAATTTTTCGAGGATTTATTTCCATTTTAAATTCGAATTTTCAGTGTTTTGATAAACATTTTTTACATATTTTAGAAAAGGTTATTATTTTTAACTGTTGCCAGATGAACAAAGAATAATATTTCCTCCAAATTAAAAAATATGCGTATTTACTTACGACTATCACAAACACACAACAACAAAGAAACCTTTCAAATGAGAATTTAAAAATCAGGAAATATTGGATTCATAAAACTATATTTCATAAAACTATATTTCCATGTGAATATTAAAAGAGAGAGAAAATATTAAAAGAATGAATTTATTAAAATGCGTAAACCGCCATAAATGAAAAAAAAAAAAAAAAAAAAAAAAAGAAGGAAAAAAAAAACCAATGTGAAAATAAAAAACATTTCCTTTTTAGCAATAAAAATATCTTCACGTGAATATCAAAAAGAGAAAGAAAACTTTTAAATAATAAATAAATTCATTAATATCATTAAAAGCAGCAAATAAAAGAAATTACGTCATGTTTAAAATGGTCAAATAATATCGCAGAGCAGTTAAAATAAAAAAATAAAAAGAGACATTTACGTTTTTTTTATACGGTCTTTTTAACTATTGTTGTTAATTCTAAGATGGCACAAACAATATTTCCTTCCAAACAACAAAAGTATTTTCACGTGAATATTAAAAAATGAAAGAAATATTTAGCAAAAATTACATCAGATTTAAGCGATTCATTTAAAATGCCTTGTTTTTTTCTTTATACCGCGGTTCAAAAAAACCAGGAGACGACTCTATGTATTTAATTGATCTTGTTTAATCAAACATGAAATAGCTATGTTTGACAGTAGCTGATTACACTTTAAAATTCCCCCAATCAAAGAGATGGAAATCCATTTACAGGTAGATCGCCACTTAATATATAAAGTATATATATATATATATATATATATAGTTCAATGTTTCAAAATTTTTAAAAAGCCGATCAAATTAGCTTGATTTTAGAATTTGTGTTGCCCCAACGAGGGTTGACGAGCGCAGCTCGTAGGCGGCAAAGCCCCTAATAATAACAATAATAATAATAAAATTTGATTGAGTAGAAATTATAACTGCTAGTTTGATGCTTTTTAATTTAACATTGACTTTTAAATGTATCAGAAAGTTTCGCATTGTCAGCGGGAAAAATGATCTTTTAACCCATTAATGCTCAAATTATTTTCTTCATTAAAAACGAAATTTTGGGTTTCTCACAACTTTTAAAAGACGAATAACTTTTATCTTAATTTATTGAGAAATTTGTCTTGTGAAAAATAGTGCCTATTTATCTTTCTATTAACTGGTGTGAACACTGGTAAACACTGGTGTGTGTATTTACTGGTGTGTTCATTTGTTCTTGGTTTTATTGCCTTTTTTATAATCGTCCCTAAAAAGGGACGCTAGGCACTGATTGGTTAAGAACCGCCTTAAATATCCCATTCCAAAACACAGATTAAGGATCATCCATTAATTATGCACACTTTAAGACAGGACGAGGGGGTACATAGAGTGCGACAGCATAAGGAGATGGTTTAAAGTTTGTGACGTCACACTCAAAACATGAAAACGACTAGCCTGGTATTGTTTTGAAAATAGCTATAAAATAAATTCCTAAAAATATGTATGTTTACTCTGGAGGTATCTCTCTATTTTGAAAAAAGTTACCACCGCCGCAGTAAATGAATTTTTTTTATGTGAAAATAGATAGTACTATAAAGAAATATTTGATAAATACGCTGAAGCAGACAGTTTTTAAACCGAAATATTATTTAAAAAGATATTTAATGTTAAAGTTGGTCAAAACCATTTAATTAAAAAAGTTTTAAAGGAGAGAAAATTATACATAGAAATCCATTCATATTTTCTAAGGACATACATTAATAAAAAGAATATTGCCCTGTTAAACTGATGGCATTGAGCTCACAGGCTACGCATATTAATAGTACATTACACCCTTATATTTTCAAGCGTTAATTCCGTTCGAAAAAAAAAAAAAATAATAAGAAGGGGAAACAGCTCTCCCCTTTCCTCTTTTTAATACTTAATCATTGAACCTCCTAAACTATCAAAGACATGCTTTATCATATAAAAAATCTATATCGAAAATTCAGAGCAAATCAGATAATTCTTAATAAAAACCCATTTAGCATTTCTATAATAAGAGGAGTTATCCCTCTCTTTTATACTTAACCATTAAATTTCCAAAACTATTCAGAGATTTGAACGAAATCTGACAATTCTGCTTGAAAAACCCATTTATATAAATTAAGGAGAGGGGCACTAGAACCATCGTTCCCCCTGTTTATACTTATTCAATGAACACCTAATAACAGTCGCGGAATCGCTTCATCAGAATGATCCTTTATCTAACTTTTGAACGAAAACGTAATTCTGCATGAAAATCCCATTTATATCAATTAAGGGGAGGGGCATGAGCTCCCCGTTCCCCCTCTTAAACATATCGAATGAACTCCAAAAACTAATCAGGGAAGCGCCTTGTCAGGATATATCTATATACAAAATTTCAATCGGACATTTTTATCATGAGTTATCGCGTTACGCACGTACGAACATACATACAGAAAGGGCGGGCACATAAGCTCTCAGGCCATGATAGCCTGTGAGCTAAAAACTCGTGGTGTGCAGATCATCATAAAAAAAAAAAAAATGCATATGGTGCGTTTCGAGCTAAAAATATTAACAAGTCGTCATAAGTTGAAGCTAACACGTGTCCATAAGGGACTAAATAAATAAATAAACAAACCTTGTCCCTTTACGAACATTTGTTTGCTTCATTTTAGCTCGAAACAAGTCCTATGCATATTTTTTCTTTTTTTAATTTTATGGTGATTTTTTTTTTACAAAGTTTTTTATTTAAACTATATACTACGTAGTATACTATGTCATGCAGTTGCTATTTTTCGATACCAAGCGTATTCCAGAACAACATAACAAATAGTTGTTCGGTTCCGCATTTATGCGCAAATCCCTTGTATGATTAACCAGTTGCCAGCAGTGGCGCAGCCAAGGGGGTGGTTTTGGTGTTAAAACCCCTCCCAGAGCTAAGAAAGGTCGCTATAATTGCCGCTTATTTGAATCAAAACCAAACTTAATATTTAAATGTTTTGGTGCATTTCGGAATCCGCGGCTTTACTAAATCAGATTTCATTTAAGAAAGTGATTCAATTAATTGGCTAAAATTCTACTTAAAATTGTGAAAGTGCATATTACATGGATTAGTTAAGTAAAAATTGTTTATTTGAATTAAATCACTTTTCTTTGACTCATTCTGCTTAAAAAAGAAAAAAAAAAGAAAAAAAAACTATTTTTTGCCACACAAATGCTTTTTGAGTTTAAGTATTAAACAGTGAATATTCTAATTAGTACTGATTCTATTAACCGGCCATTCAAATAACCGGCAATCATCTTTATGAGAAACTCAACCCCCCCTTCCCCCCTAGAACCAAATTCTGGCTGCGCCACTGGTTGCCAGCAGCTTATGAATAAAAATCTGCATATAACTAACTGGAGGTTGCTTGTCTTACTTTTTCGCCCTCTTCTTTTCGAGCAAGCTAACACCCGTGTGCATTATGAAAAATTACGCAAATTAGTTATTTGATGATCTAACTGGTAGACATTTCATGTCTCATTAATTGATGTTCATCTCCGAAGAAAACAGCACAACAAGGAGAATAACAATGGGATGATAACAGTAGGAACTTGTTTGGTTTCGGGAATTAAACTAAAGTGATTTGTTTTCGAGTTGATTTTTATAAGTAACAAGACCGAAAAATCACACATCAAGGCATAAATTATGAAATACTTTCCAATACATTCATTATACTCCATGATGTGTGATCAAATTATATGCGAAAATTAAAATTGATATAAATCATCGAAACGCATTACAAAATGTTTATTATAGAATAAGGTGTGCATATTAAAATTACATACCAGGTAAAGGAAAAGCACCGAAAAAACTGGCGATATGTTATAATTAAAATAAAAAACTTTGTAAAAAAATCACCATAAAATAAAAACAATGCAAATGGTGCGTTTCGAGCAAAAAATATTAACATTTTGTCATCAGCTGAAGTAAACACGTGTCCGCAAGGGGACAAAGTATTTTTAAAAAAAGGATTTGGTCCCTTTACGGACACGTGTTTGCTTCATTTTTGCTCGAAATGCGTCGTATGAATTGTTTTTACTTTATAGTGATATTTTACAAGGTTTTATTTTTTAATTATATACTACGTAGTATATAGTATTGTAATGTAGTTCCTATTCTTCGATAACAAGCGTATTTCAGAACAACATGATAAGTAATTGTTGCGTTCCATGTTTATGCGTAAATCCCTTGTATGATTGACCAGTTGCCAGCAGCTTATGAATAGAAATCTGCATATAACTAACTGGAGGCTGCTTGTCTTACTTTTTCTCCCTCCTCTTTTCGAGCAAGCAAACACCTGTGCATTATGACAAATGACGCAATTATAGTTACTTGATGCTCTGACTGGCAGACTTTTCATGTTTCATTAATTGATAGTTATCTCCGAAGAAAACAGCCGCAACAAGAAGGAATAAAAAGAGGACCAGTGTCGCACCCAGGATTAAGCTACGGTGTGGGAGGGGGGGGGGGGGATAGCATATTTAGAGGTGTATGTTTTTCCAGTGGCGCAGCCAGAATTCGGCTCTGGGGGGGGGATAGAGTTGTTTCAGGGGTGATTCTGGTAGAAATTTTTTTCGGAAATTGGCGGGGGGGGGGGGAGGATTCCGCGAGTTACCCCCCCCCTTTAAGAGGGTTTATCCGCGATCTTCAGACAAAATGGGCGTTTTCCCGCGACCTTCAGACGAAATCAGCGATTTATTTGCGATATTTTAGCAAAATCGGCGATTTATTGCGATCTTTCTTCAAAATCGGTGGTTTTCCGCGATCTTTTGACGAAATCGGCGTTTTCCGCGACCTCTAGACGAAATCAGCGATTTACCTGCGATATTTAAGCAAAATCGGCGATTTATTGCAATCTTTTGTCGAAATCGGCGGTTTTTCCGCGATCTTTTGACGAAATCGGTGTTTTTCAGTGTTTTTTTTATGAAATCGGCGTTTTTTCGACGATCTTTAGACAAAATTTGCAATTTTACGCGATCTTTTCTTGAAAACGGCGTTTTATCCCCGCGGTCTTTCGACGAAATCGGCATTTTTTCCGTGATCTTTTGATGAAAGCGGCCTTTTTTTTCAATGATCTTTTGACAAAATATTTTTAAGCAATCTTTTATCGAAAACGGCGGTTCTACCCCTATCTTTTAACGAAATAGTCATTATATCACAAATTTTTAGACGAAATCGGCGTTTTCCCCGCGGTCTTCAGACGAAATCAGCGTTTTATCTGCGATATTTGGTGAAATTGCCGTTTTCTCCGCGATCCGCACAGGAAATTCGCGTTTTTCGGCGATCTTTTGACAAAGTTCGTTGACAAAAACATTGACGAAATTGTCGTTTTTTTCACAAAATATTAACGAAATGTGTGCTTTTTCGGCGATCCTTTCAAATTTGCATTTTTCCGCAACTGTTTTATCCGCGCGCAAAACCGTACAAGTTGGCAACTGTGAGAATCGTCTTCTGAAAGATCTTATCAAAGAATGAAGAACATTTCTCAGTTACATAGCTTTTTAATCATGATATCTACTTGCCTGAATCTAAGAAAAAGAGTTATAGGGAAAAAGTGACAAACTACAAAAGCGGAAAAAAAATGACACGGAAAAAAATTTACCGGAAAAAAGGGACAAGCTAAAAATATTACCGGAAAAAAAGTGACAAGAAATTGATTTTGGGGATTTATTGACTAAGTATGAAAGGGGGGGGGGAGGTCGGGGGTCGGCTTTTAATTTAAGTGAGTGATATACGTTCATAATGAAAATATGCTTGCCTGATTAGTTTTGGGAATGGACGATTACCCCCTCCCCTCCGCCCTAAATAAGATAAATGGTTTTTAAGCAGAATTATTCAACGTGTTATTTCAAACAATTTTGGATATAGGTTCTTTCTGACGAGGCTTATATATAGTATTGTGGTGTCGCGCCCTGAGTTTCTCTTTACTAAATTGGTTTATTTGTTAAGTTCATCAATAACACATTTTTAATTCCTCAAGTTCTTTATTAGATCCATAAACCAATTATTAAAAAATTAAATAAAACGACATTAAAACTACATAGGAGCCTCACTCCAATATTACATTTCGCTTAGCACGTCTAAGCCATCTTACATCAATGTACTTTCTTGTACATTACCAGCACATGTCTCTCTTTTAACTACTGTCCTTCCCTCTCGATGCGCAATAATCCCAGTGTCCCTCTCAGCTCATTGCCACTAGACCAGTGCAATTATTTTCTAGGTATATCCCTTGAGGTCAATAGAACCTGTTCTTAAGAGCTTTTGAATGAAGATACTTTCAACTATGCATACTTTAAGACTTTGATATCTATCTTCTGCCACGATTAAAGTTGTCAGTACGTCGTCACAGTATGTAATGCCTGAAGAATTTTGGGAGTTTAATGGTTAAGTATAGAGGGTGCATGGGGGATAACCTCTCTTAAATTAAATAAATAGCTTTTTACACAGAATTATCCAATTTGCTTCAAATTTTGAATGTTGGTTCATTAAGATAAAGGGTATCCCTGAGTAGTTATGGGGTTCTTTTGCTAATTAAAAAGGGGGGAGGCACGATTATTCCCCCCTTAAATTAGATAAATTATTTTTTATGCACAATTATCCAATGTTTTTCAAATTTTAGCTATAGGTTCTTTCGCATAAAGTGAATCCTTGAATAGTTTTAAGTGTTTGTTTATATATCCTCAATAGCTGTTTGCATTTAAAATTGTGATTTATGTTGCTGCATAGAATTTTTCAGTATTCTATAAATATAGTAACAAAGAAAAAAATATCCTGTTTTTCTTAAAATCGTTTTTTCCCTTTAATTTAAATCTGTTTTTATTTTTCTAAGCGCTCAAACCTGAAGATCTATCAAGAACTACAGGTTTTTAAACAATTAACTTTTTAATTACTAACATAAGCTAATAATAAAAAAAAACTATTTTTATTACTACAAATTAATGAATTCACTTGTTCATTCGTTTGTGACATACAATATAGTTTGTACATTAAAGTTTTCTAACATATATTTTTTTATGTTTTATATTATATTTTGTGATGCATAATATGGGACATTAATTAGTAAAAATCCAGTTTTAAATGATAAATATTTGGCGTAAATTAAAATGACAATTACAACAAATGATTTAGTATATTACTTTTTTCACAAATAAAAAAAAAATAAATAAATAAACCAGTTTTAAATACAAAATGAATGGAAATTAATCATTATAAGAAAAAAAGGTAAAATGTGTTATAATGTTTTCTGACATAATAGTTTTCAATCATTAAATAAAAAAAGAAAGAAAAATTGTTTTTATTTGTTATTTGCGTTCAATTGCATTCAACTCGCTTTTTTATGTTACTTGAATATTTTTGCGTCAAACCTTTACCGGGAAATCCCCTGATCGACAAATTTCCTAAGAGACTAGCCGCCCGCGATATCTACCGGACATCCCCCTCCGTCGAATGGGGAAAGCAAGCTTGTTTCCCCGAAAGAGTTTCCTGAAGGAACTGGTGCATCCCTCCCCATTTTAACTACATTCAATAGCTTATACGCCTTACCATAAGGAAACTACATCCAAAATTTGAAGCAAATCAGATAATTCTGCGTAAAAAGCCATTTATGTAATTTAAGTGGGGTTATCCCCAGTTCCCCCATCTATAAATAGCCATTAAGCCCTTAAAACTATTTAGGGATCCACTTTATGAGAAAAAATCTATATCAAAAATTTGAAATACATCGGATAATTATGCATAAAAACAATTTATCTAATTTAAGGGGGGGATAATCGTCCTTTTTCCTATTTTAATAAGCAAAAGAACCTCATAACTAATCCGAAATACGCTTGATCATAAAGAAGCTACATCCAAAATTTGAAGCAAATCGGATAATTCTGCATAAAAGCTATTTATTTAATTTAAGGGAAGTTATCCTCGTTTTTGCCTTTATACTTAGCCATTAAACCCTTAAAACTATTCAGGGATTCACCTTATCAGAAAGAACCTATATTTAAAATTTGAAATACATCGGTTAAAACAACGATTTGCATAAAACCGATTTACCTAATTTGAGGGGGAAATAATTGCTTGCCCCCCCCCCTTATAATAAGAAAAATAACCCAGTAACTAATCAGAGATACGTTTTATCATAATGAACCTATGTCCAAAATTGGAAGCAAATCGGATATTTCTGCGTGAAAAGACATTTATTTAATTTAAGAGGGATTATCCCCCGTCCACTCTTCCTTTTACTCATTAAACTCTTAAAATTATTCAGGGATTCACCTTATCAGAAAGAATCTCTATCTAAAATTTGAAATACATCGGATAATTTTGCATAAAACCGATCTATCTAATTTGTGGGGGGAGGGGGTTAATTAACCATCCTCCCTTTATAATAAGCAAAAGAACCCTATAACTAATCAGAGATATGTCTTATCATAATGAACCTATGTCCGAAATTCCAAGTGAATCGGATAAATCTGCGTAAAAAACTATTGATTTAATTTGAGAGGTTACGGATGGGGGGGGGGGTATCATATGTCCAAAAACTGAACCAAAACAGTTAATTCAGCACAAAAAAAAACCATTTACCTAAATTAAGAGCCTCCCCCTGATCCCTTCTAAATACTTAACCAATGAATCCTCAAAATCAATAATGAATTCCCAAAATCAATAATAATTTCTCAAAATCAATTCTATGTTCCTTTTTTTTCCGGTAACATTTTTTTCGCTTTTGTAGTCATGTCACCTTTTTTTGAATAACTGTTTTCCAGGGAACTTTTTTCCCGTTTACCCACTTGCCTTTTTCGGGCGTTTTTTAAATAAGAATTAATATTAATTTAAAAAATTGTCTGAAAGTAATCCCTTTAAAGTAGTAGTAAGTAGAAAGGAGTTAGAAATTTGGCGCTCCCTAAATCTCTGCCCCCTGGGCGACCGCCCTCCCCTCCCCCTTTCTCACGGCGCTGTTAATATCTTTCCAGAAACATAAATATAAACGAATTATATACTTTCCAAACATACCTGGATTACAAGAATGCTTGAAAGAATTCGAAAGATTAAAAAAAATGATCTCTTATATCCATCTTTTTCATAATTTTCTTCTCTGAAGACGATTTAATATCCTCCATAGCGAAACGCACAATAAAAAAAACCCTAGCACTACAGCAACTAACAACACAATGTTTGTTAAGAATTAAGTCTATCCTTCAAAGCATGCGAGCATGTGTTTTTCCTGGAATTCGAGAGTTCTCGTTTCCAAAAAAAGAGCAAGAAACAGATGCAACTAATTAAGACCCCCCCCCCCCTCCAGTGGTGCAGTATTGAAAAACCCGAGACGGCATTGGCAGCGACAGGAAATGACCATTCCTTTTAGCCTTCGGCTGATTTCCAATAGCATAAATGAATGCCGGCCCTTTCCGAAATTGAGTGACCAGTTTTCGATACTGATACTGTTGCTATGTGCTTTCCCTATTTTTCAAAGAAAATACATTACTGCCGCTTAAACGAGTCAAATTTTTAAATAAAATTTGATTCAATAAAGCGGCAGATTTCGAAAACAAAACAAAAAAAATTCTAACTTTAGTTTTTTTTTATGATTCGGTTCATAAAAGTGGAAATTTTTGTATTTTTGTCATGGCTCTGGGGGGGGGGGTTAACCCCCAACCCCCCCCTCCCCCTCGCTGCGCCACAGGTTTTTCTGATATGAACCGAAATGTCAGACGATATTGGGTCGAATTTTTTTTTACATGTGATTCAAAATGGACGAGATATGTTGAGTCCGGACATATATTTTTTCTGTTGACTAGATGCAGAGCGAAGACTAGGTGATGGGAGAGTTGGGGCAGTCAGCGAAACCTGGGGCAGGGACTCTGAAAATTATTGATGGGGTAACTCTGAAGGCCTAAATCTCTTCGATAAATAAAAAGAAAGTATTGTTTTAAATAATGAATATTAAAAATGCTAATATTTCAAATTTCTTAATAAAATTTATAAATAAGAAAAAATTGTGAAAATATTAGTATTTTTAAAATTTTTTATTTTACAAAACCCAATGAAAATAATGAAAATAAACTATCATAACTTTAGAGAAAATGAAATAGTTAATTTAGTCTCACAGTCTGGCAGGGGTTTCAGCCCCCTTAGCTTTCCCCGTGGGTGCGCCAATGAGACGGATGATAACCGACGGAACTTGTTTGATTTCGAGAACTAAACTAAAGTGATTACTTTTCCAGTTAATTTTATAAGTAAAAAGAATGAAAAATCATACATCAAGGCATAAATTATAAAACATTTTCCAACACATTCATTATATTCGTAAGAAAATGAGCTTCTTTTTAGTTGGAAACGTGTCGTTTTTATTGTATAGTATTTTTTTACAAAGCTTTATATATATATATACTATATGTAGTACACTATGTAATGTAGTACCTATTCTTCGATAATAAGCGTATTCCAGAATAACATAATAAATAATTTTTGCGTTCCATATTTATACGTAAATCCCTTGTATGATTGACCAGTTGCCAGCAGCTTATGACTAGAAATCTGCATATAACTGGAGGCTGCTTGTCTTACTTTTTCTCCCTCTTCTTTTCGAGCAAGCTAACAACTGTGCTTTATGACAAATGACGCAAACTAGTTACTTGATGCTCTAACTGGCAGACATTTCATGTTTCATTAATTGATGTTTATCTCCGAAGAAAAACAGCCACAACAAGAAGAATAACAAAAGGATGATTACAGTGGGAAGTTGTTTGATTTCGAAAACTAAACTAAAGTGATTTGTTTTCGAGTTGAATTTGTAAGTAACAAGAACGAAAATCATATATCAAGGCCTGAGTTATGAAACACTTTCCAACACATTCATTTATACTGTAAGAAAACTTCACTGATTATTAAATTAAAATAATGCTACAAAAAAGAAAAGAAAAGCTTTAAGTTAGCAATGTAAATCATTTTTTAGTATAGAATAAAGATATTTCAACAGATTTTGACAGTGCATTAAAACAGAAAAAAAAAAAAAAAAAAAATCACAAAAATCTAAAAATGTTGAAATCGATCACATGACTAACACGTTTTTCATCCCAGTTTGAGTGATTATTCTGCTCTCGTGTGGAAATTCGGTTCAAAACTCCCACTTTGGCATAATTTTCCGAAAGATCTATTACATTTGTCAAAAGAAAAAAGAAAAAAAAACTTGAAAATGAGTGCTGTTAGATAGTTTTTAAACAACATCTGCTAATTTCATGCATTTAACAAATAAATAAATAAATAAATAAATAAATAAATAAATAAATAATAAAATAATAATAAAAAAAATAAATAAATAAACTAAAACTTCTGTCATAAAATTGCCCTTTCTGATTTAAATACAGCCATAACAAATAGTTGTTGCGTTCTGCATTTATGCGTAAATCCCTTTTATGATTAACTAGTTGTCAGCAGCTTATGAATAGAAATCTGCATATAACTGGAGGCTGCTTGTCTTACTTTTAGGTAGCTTTCATTACAAAAAGTAAAAAGCTACCTATTGCAGCCGTCCGGAGGAAAGCACTTCCGGAAAATTTTGGTATATTTTCACCGATCATGACCCCCAGACCCCAAAACCACCCTCCGTTCAAATGTTGACATATATATATATATATATATATATATATATATATATATAACCATATATATATATATATATCTGATTTTTGTCATGCGATAACTAACGTATTTTTGAACCGATTTGAATGAAACTTGGTATGTACATAGTACATACAAATGTCTCGACCGAGTTCGTTGGTCAGCATCATCCGCCATTTTGTTTCAAAATGGCGGCCATTTTAAATTTTTAAAAAAATTTAAAATTTAAAATTAAATGCGAAAAAATTAAAAGTTGAAACATATTTTTCTTTTACGTGTTAGAACTTAAAACAAAGATTCCAGAACACTTTTTATTTTGTCTATATCTTAAAAAATGATTGAGTTATAGCACTTTGAATTTTTCTTATGGCTGACATTTTGAAACGATCTGATTTTTGTCACGTGATAACACGCGTATTTATGAACCGATTTCAATGAAACTTGGTATGTACATAGTACATACAAATGTCTCGACCGAGTTCGTTGGTCAGCATCATCCGCCATTTTTTTCAAAATGGCGGCCATTTTAAATTTTTAAAAAAATTTAAAATTTAAAATTAAATGCAAAAAAATTAAAAGTTGAAAAATATTTTTCTTTTACGTGTTAGAACTTAAAACAAAGATTCCAGAACACTTTTTATTTTGTCTATATCTTAAAAAATGATTGAGTTATAGCACTTTGAATTTTTCTTATGGCTGACATTTTGAAACGATATGATTTTGTCACGTGATAACACGCTTATTTATGAACCGATTTCAATTAAACTTGGTATGTACATAGTGCATACAAATGTCTAGACCGAGTTCGTTGGCCAGCATCATCCGTCATTTTGTTTCAAAATGGTGGCCATTTTAAATTTTTTAAAAAATTTAAAATTTAAAATTAAATACGAAAAAATCAAAATTTGAATTTTTTTTTCTTTTACGTGTTAGAACTTAAAACAAAGATTCCAAAACACTTTTTATTTTGTCTATATCTTACAAAATGATTGACTTATAGCACTTTGAATTTTTCTTATGGCTGACATTTTGAAACGGTCTGATCTGAACGATCCACAATGTTGCTTTAAAATGGCATACACTTTATGATATCGTGGAATTTAGTGACTCTCCAAATCGCTTAAAATTAAACCAGATTGAATAAAAGATGACTAATTTCTAAAAATTCCTATTAATATTCAGTCTTGACAAAAACTAGTATTCAATCTTATAAAATCACTAATTTTATAAGATTATTTCCACTAATTTGAAATTAGTATTTTTGAACAATGTAACTTACTTTAAAATAAATAAATAAATATATAAGTATATGAAAGCTACCTCTTCCTCCCGGCATTGCCGGAAGGACTTTTTCTCCCCTTTCTTTTCGAGCAAGCTAACACCTGTGTGCATTATGACAAATGACGCAAACTAGTTACTTGATGCTCTAACTGGCAGACATTTCATGTTTCATTAACTGATGTTTTTCTCCGAAGAACAAGAAGAATAACAAAGGGATGATAACAGTAGGAACTTGTTTAATTTCGAGAACTAAACTGAAGTGATTTATTTTCGAGTTAACTTTAAAAGTAATGAGAACGAAAAATCACACATCAAGGCATAAATTATGAAACACTTTTCAACACATTCCTTGTACTCTATGATGTATGATGCAAATTATGCGCGAAAATTAAAATTGATATAAATAATCGAAATGCACTACAAGATGCCTATTATAGAATAAGATGTGCGTATTAAATAGTATAGTATACTATGTAACGAAAAAACACCAAAATATTGGCGATAAATTATAATTAAAATTAAAAAAATTGTAAAATATCACCATGAAATAAAAAAATGCATATGGCTGAAGCAAACACTTGTCCATAAGGGGACACTCTTACGAAGGGGGGGGGGGAATAAATAAATAAATAATAATAATAAAAAAAGACTTTGTCCCCTTACGGACACGTGTTTGCTTCATTTTAGCTCGAAACGCGTCCTATGCATTGTTTTTATTTTATCATGATTTTTTTTACAATTTTTTTTATTTTAACTATAATACATATACTACGTAGTATACAATGTAATGTAATTGCTATTCTGTGATAACAAGCGTATTCCTATTCCAGAACAACATAGCAAATAGTTGTTGCGTTCCGCATTTTTGCGTAAATCCCTTGTATGATTGACCAGTTGCCAGCAGCTTATGAATAGAAATCTGCATAGAACTGGAGGCTGCTTGTCTTACATTTTCTCTCTCTTCTTTTCGAGCAAGCTAACACCTGTGCATTATGACAAATGATGCAATCTAGTTACTTGGTGTTCTAACTAGACATTTCATGTTTCATTAATTGATGTTTTTCTCCGAAGAAAACAGCCACAAGAAGAATAACAAAAGGATGATAACAGTAGGAACTTGTTTGATTTCGAGAACTAAATTAAAGCGGCTTATTTTTGGGTTGATTTTATAAGTAACATGAAAAATCATACATCAAAGGTGTAAATTATAAAACACTTTCCAAAACATTTATTATACTCTAAGAAAACTTTACTGATTATACTGGTTCAAACGGTTTATATACTTTCGCCGAAATGTGTACTTTTTCACAGATTCTAGTACTGAGTACGGGAAAATTGTTGAAAAAAATCTGTCACGTAGTTTTAAAAATATTCATTAAATACTTTAAAGAATAATAACATGAAATATAAAATGAAACAATTAGAAATGTTTGATTTTACGCTTCTTGTTATAACTTTCTTGGTTTGTTTCTCTTGAAATAGATCAGTAGTAATCTCCTAAGATATTTTCGTCCCAAAAACCTTTGCGTCTGTATTCAAAAAGTTTAAGGCCTGGGTTAAAATGCTCGCCCTGTTCGTCACTTATGGTCATGGCCCCCAAATTTTCAAGAAAAAATTCCAGGTGTAAATGAAAAAAAAAAGTATCTTCAGAGACATGTTTACGCCCATTGCTAACATTTAAAAATATGTATCATTTTGTAAAGTATCGAGGCTGTTAATTTTCATCATTTTATTTAACAAAAAATCTGTTTTTTTTCCTTATATTTTTATTATTAATTATGTATTTTGCATTAATATGTCAAAAGGATTAAAGATTTCAAATTTATATTGCAATATTATTTTTACTCTCAACCATGTTTTTTAACATGTCTGACAAAATTATTTCTCTACTAAATATGTGAATGACACCTATTTTGGAGCAAAAAGTATGCCCCAACTTTAAACGACTATTACTCGGTCAATTTTATTACTTAGAATAACGGAACTTTTTTTTGTTTTTCTTGCCAATATGACAGGAAAATTTTACTAAATATAACTTATAATACCATGGGACCGTATAAAAAGTTAAATTTTTTTAAGAATAAAAATTTAGATATTTTTTTAAGAAATATTTTTATTGCCCCAAATCGCTTTTAAAATATTTCTTTATCGCATTTAAACCATTTTTGTAATTGGAACTATATGTCTATGACTAATGGTTTAGGAATTAGCCATTGGACACCATTGTGAGTGAACACCCTGTATAGAAGGAATGTGATGTGACAGATTTTTTTAAATACCGCCTTTCATGAGCAAGAGGTTGAGTAATAAGAAAATAGGTGTTTCATCAAAAGTATGTAAAAAAAAAAATGTTTAAATTTGTAAACCAGTGTTGTCAACTCTTTAAAGCCTCACACTAGTCACTGAAAAAGACTTGGATGATAATGTTAAATCTATGGGGGCGTTTTTTTCAAATACCTCGCTCAAATTTTAATATTTTTACGTGATTTTTTTTTTGCATAGGATAGCTGAGGACGATCTACCATTGGGTTATTTTTACCTTTTCGATTTTGGTTATATCTTTTTAATATGATAATTCCAATTTCAGACCCGTTTCCGAAATTTAAAATTATTTTTTAAGAAAAATCTGAAAGCAAAATTGAAAAAGCAAAAACTAGCCCAGTTGTAGATCGTCCTGAACCAACCTATGAAAAAAAAATTCTAAAAATATTAAAATTAGAGCGAGATATTTGAAAATAACATCCCCATAGACTTAACATTATCATCAGGGCTTTTTGAATGACTAGTGTGAGCTTTTAGGAATGATGTTGAAAAAATGACACTTACCATAAGAAAAAACAAATGAAAATTACTTCTTTTTTGTTGCGGTTGTTTTAGTATTTTTAGTAAAGTAGTATAAAATGGTTTCAGAAAATATTTTTTTTAGTGATATTACAATTTATGTGTACATAATAAGTACATTTAACTGTAATATTAAATGTTAGATTTGTGAACTCCTGTTTAGACTTCCGTTAATACGGACAAAAAACGCTTGCCCTTGACTACACTGTCAAAATTTTCTCTAAAAACACAGAAAAAAAAAGCGAGACTCTCTGTAAATTTACACTAGTTCTCGGTAAAATGATGGAAATATCCATCACGCATAAATCAAAAGGGTAATAAAATCAACGGAACAATTTTTACCCATTTGGGTGGTCTAAAGAGACACACTTAGTAATAAAATTTTAAGGCCTGAGAACCCAAGACACCACCATTGTACACTGACGTTTAACGTCAAGAATATTTATAATGGGCCATAAAATAAATTTACTACAGCTTTCTGGACATGAGAAAGTTTCTCTTACGTCAGGAGTCTCTATAAAGAAGGCGAGGACGCCCATCACCCAATAATCACAAACCCAGCTTATTCTGTTCTCCAATTATAGTTTTTAAAAAAAAACTTGGTCACTCCCACAGGTTGGGGAAGAAAAGATTTTTTTTCTTCGTGGAGTCAGTTGGCTAAAAATCTTTCAACGTGTGTACACCCTCAGCTGACAAAGGGAGGATTCCTCCTGCCTGCCTCTCTGCTCTCTGATGTTGATGCCGGATGGCAGTTGAAAAAAATTCTCGACGTGCTTGGTTCCCAGAGGATCTTATGGATTATCCCTCTCTCTAAGTGCCCAAAAAAATGCTCCGATGTCCGAAGACGACAGTGATGAAAGTCAACAGTTTGGCAAGTAGATATTTTACTATAATAATCCCCCAAAAAATGTTTTGAATTTAAAGTCAGCTGCAATATGGGAATTCTGCAAAATATTATTATTATTTTTTTTTTTTTCTTCTTAACAACAATGTTATTCTAGAGAAATTTAAATTGTAATTTTTTCGGGTGATCTTTTCACCATACTGCATTTTGTTCATTTAATGTAAAGTTTTGTAAATATTTGTAAATAAATCTTATCTTTAATTGTTAACTAGTGTAGAAGAATTATTTTATTTAGAAAGAAAATGTGTTGATTTCTTGTTTTACATTTAGGAATAACTATTTTGAATTTATTGCTTCTTTCATTTTATCTTCTAATAATAATGGATTAAATGCTACATTCTCATAAGGAAAGGTTCTTCAAAAAGATCACAACGCAAAAGTCATTTCTATTTTCTTTTAAGAAAGTTAATTAAAATTCCTACCTTTTCCCAGAGAAACGATCACTGCTGTTTATTTAATAGCATTAATCTTAATGGTATTATTATTGTTCTCTATGTATAAATGATAAAAAGGAATTAATTTAATGATTTTTTTTTACTTATTTAATAGAGTAAGTCTATTTCTTTCCAACAGTATTTGATTAAGTTTCTCGATCATCATTTCACATACATTTCCCTTATACTATATCTAATCTCCCATAGAGATTTCGTCTTTATTTAAAGATATTTTTATCTTTGGCAAAACTTGTTATTCAAAATACACACTTATGACATAATTTTGCAATGTTATTAAAATTATTTAAGAAGGAAAAAATATATTATTATTATTATTATTATTATTATTTTAGTTAGACTAGTTTAGAAAGGGAAAAATCACCTCCACCGTGTTAATGGAAATTTTTATCGATTTTTTTTCCGCTCAATCATAAAAGACTACTCTGTACTCACTAGCGACAGCTCTTGTAGCATAGACAATAAGTTGTTTTGTCAATGTTAAGAGGTCTCGAGTTCAAATCCCAGGACGATTAGAAACAAATTGTGTTAGACTTTAATGATACATCAGTTAAAATTTATTTGGAAAATTCAAATTCTTTGAAGCTCACTCAATATTGAGTGATTTGCTAATTTCAAAAGCCAAACTAAATTATTAACATTAAAAGTAAATTTACAGAATCTTGTGTATTTTTAAAAATGTTAATCTACAGGCTCTATTGTAATTTTTTCCAAATAATTTCTCTGTTATTTAACAGAATCTCTGTAATTTTACATAAGACTTAAGATAATGGATTACCCGTAGATTCTTTGTAATTTCACAGAAATTTTTTAGCAGTGTATCTGTTTTAAGAAGAATTCACTATAGTTGGTGACATGGCCATTTTCTTAAATATGGAGCATAGAAGATATAGAAAATAAAAATAAAAAACAAGCCAAACTTTCAAGTAAATGACATTTTTACTGTCTGTTTTATTTTCAGTTTTATCATTTAAATGATTAAAATTGATCCAAATCAGATTTTATTGCATGCATTATAATGTTTTAGACACTTTCCCTTTTAGAGGCCTTGGGTGACCGCCTAGTTTTGTAACCCCTCTAAAAAATTGCTAGTCGTCCATTTCGACGTCACAGTTGACCTCGATACCGGTAGTCTATTTTCAGCTGTTATCAATAACTGTAAAACTAGTTTTTCCGCTAAAAGGGTAAAAATGCCGAAAAATAATTTTCAACCATTCCTAATAGCACTTTTTCTCGAACTATGTTTATAGATTATTCTACAACTCTCCATTTCTGGTGCTGTCCCTTTTTTAGGTACTTTCGCTATTAAATAAATATGTAGCTCCTAAAATCGTCCTTCAGTTCGTCCGTCTATTCGCCCTCATATAACAGAGTAAAGACTACTCCATCGAATTGTTTGAAATTTAAAATTTATAATTGTTGCATAACTTTTTCGAGTCATTTCAAATTTTATGAAAATCAGATGTATAGTTTATTTACAGAGACAATCAAAAGTGTTCTGTTACATTACAGCCAATGGAAAAAATAGTTTCAGGTGCATTTTAATAATGTCACATATTTTCGAACATTAAAAAAATCATATGCTATGAAGTATGTATTTCAATATACCTTCTATACAATCTGTGGTGCAAAGAATATTTCTTAGTTTTCAAAATATATCTAAAAGCTGTGGTTAATTTTATATGAAGTGTTAAAATTTTACTCCTAGTTTGACAAATTTTAAAACGTAAAATATTAAATTAAGTAAAAAATTTAGAAATGTTTTGAGAACTAAGAAAAAGAGAATATCCTTTAAGAGATGTACACAAAAAATAGAAATTAAAAATATTAATTTCTAGAAGAGATATTTTGATTATAAAAATGCACCAAACGTCCGCATAGACTTAACATTACGGAGGGAAATTTTGAACCTGAATGACCAACACCCTTAAACATCACGAATTACCTGCGTGCGTCATGAAATCTTCTACCACAGTAATCATTTGACTGTAATTTGAAAAATTTATAAACGTTATACAGATAATATTTGGTTATTTTGAACCTTCTTTCTGTTTGCATAATATAAATAAAACTTTATTTCATCTCTTCACATTCAATGTAATTAAATAATTTTTATGTACCGTATATACTCGTTTTTAAGTCGAAGAATTTTGGACAAAGTTTGGGAGTTGAAAAAAGGGAGTCGATTTATACACGAGTTAGTAAAAATAAATAAATAAATAAAAATAAATAAAACATTAATACTCATTTTTTTCCAGATAATCGGAGAATGGACAAATCTCTTAAGGGTGTATTCGAAAAAACGCTTTTCCGCCTTCAACAGCTCGAAATTTTCCGATACAATTTCAGACACATTTTTAAAGGTAGAAACACGAAACTTGCTGAGGGCATTTTTGAAGAGATGTACAAGGTGCCGTGTGATGTATTTTTACACTCAATTCATTAGAATTTGATTTATAAACAATTATCTTCTCAGTATGACCCTTTTTTTCGTTCACAGATCTCCCGCTAGGGGAAAGTCTGTTCAAAATGCCGTTTTTGATTGCTTTTTTTGCAATATTTTCTGCATTTATCAAACAATTGACATTTACGGCACCTTGTGTACTTTCTAAATAAGAAAATTTGCCAGTTTGATGCATATGAGAGTAAAAATGAAGTCAAAAATAAATCGAAAAATAAGCAGTTTGAATCGAAATACACCCTTAAATAATCACATATGGGTGTAATTTGGAGAGAGAAATAAAAGCGGACAATGGTCATTTTCTTGTTTTTGACACAAAAAGCTCAACGATAATGTATAGTCGGCTCTAGTTAATTCGAACTCATAGGGACCACAAGAAATGTTCGAATTATGGGAAGTATGCGAGGGAAACATGTTTAAAGGGGTACTATGACAAAGGAATTAATTTTATAGTATTTTTACTAGTTATTTCGGTCGTTATCATTATTGTATGACTTAATATTAAATTTAAAGTTGCAAATACATCAATTAATTAAGGGATTAGAAACAAGCACTACGAAATAAAGGTTGGAGGTGTCATTGATGGACATACGGGGCATTAAGGAAGAAGGTATTAAATGAATGGGATTGTGTGTATTGCATACTAATTTCAGAACAATTCTGACAAAATTGAAAGAAAGAAAGTTATTTTAAGGATCTGAAGTCCGTGTGAAAAGAAGGAAAAATGAAAAATCGGAATTATAGTTAATTCAAATTAAACGACGTCAAGAGAAAATGAGTTCAAATAAATGAGAATTTTTAACATTATTCTGCCCTTGAAAATTTCGGGACTACATGTTTAGTTCGAATTAAGCGAAGATTCGATTTATCCTATTTCGAATTAATGAGAGTCGACTGTATCCGTAATTGTTCAAAATCGATTTTCAATTGGGATAGTATTCCCTTCGATACAGTACAGGGGCACTCTTTTCAGCATCTTAATCCCCCCTTTTAAAAAGAGTTCAACTTCGAGAATGTTTCAGATATTTCTTCTAAAAGTCCTACAATACAAATAAGTCTTATATTTTAACAGTTTAAGAAGCTATTTATACTTATAAATAAGGCTTAAATAGATTTTTGAAAGAATTTTATTTTTTTTAAGTATCATTAAACTGATGTGAATAGATTTCAATAGTTTAACTTTTTCGGTTTTACATAATTACAAGTATATACAGTTTTAAAACTTTGAAATAAAAAAAAGAATGTTTAGAAACACATAAAAAAATGCGTAATAATTTAATGAAAGATTATTATTATTATTATTATTATTATTATTATTTTATCCTCGATTGCAAATAATTTTACACCATAATATCAGAAATGCAATTCAAATTATGTTCAAAAATTCATTTTTTTTTTCCTTTTTTTCTTTTCCTTTACTTTTTTTTTAAAGAAATGGTGGGTCGACTTATATACACGAGTATACACAGTAATTAAAAATAATACATTTTGACGAAATTTAGAACGTGTGGGGTGATCATCATACTATCACAAAACTGAATCAGCTTCTTAAGAGCGGGAGGGGGGGGGGTGAGCTTTATTGTTATTGCTTGATTGTTTTTATACTTTCATTTGTACTTTTAAATTTAATAAGTGTTTTGTGCAAGTTTGTGTATTTTTAACGATGTTAATTTACAGAGTCCAATCTAAATTTACCGAAAAACTACTCTGTCATTTAACAGAATCTCTGTTTTTTCTAATCTCTGTAATTTTACACACGACTTAAGACAATGGATTACCCGGTAGATTCTCTGTAATTTCACAGAATTTAACAGAATAAGCAAATAAATATCCATGTAATACTGTCATCTTTCGGTACAGATAAAGACATTTATAGAGAATTATTTTCATACAATTTTCATATTGTAAATAAGAAGGAAATTATTTATGAAAATTCGAACCGTCTCAAAAATGGGACGCGAGATATAAATAAGTAAATAATAATAATAATAATAATAATAACAATAATAATACTTATTTTAAAAGTTAGTTAATCTGTAGACTTTAAATAAAATTCCATTCAAAAAATTTGTATTAGAACAAAAATAACAAAATGAACTTCAAACTATTGCCAATTACAACGCATAAAAATCTTACTTTTTAAAGACTTTTTAAAAAGAAAAGGGAAAATTTTAAGCATCGAAAAGTAATTGAAGTTATATAGTGGATTAGTGTAAATAATTTACATACACTAATATTTCTTTTTACATTTATTTATTACTGTTTTATAAAATTCATATTTATTAAATTGTAAAAAATAATAGCAAATGTTTTAACATTGTACGACAAAAATTTTCTTGTAAAACTAGTTTTGCCACAAAGTAGAAATCCCTATCATATAGTTTTGAGTCGTCATTTCTTATTATTATTCCTTATTACATTACTTTTTGTTTATATCTGAAAAAAAAAATTAAATTTAAAAATTCAAAATCTATAATAATTTAATTTATTTTTGTATAACCTTTAAAAAAAAGCCTTGATCCATGTAAGTTAGTAACTTTTTCTAAATTGCCGTGGCAAAACCGCTAAAAACAAATTTTCGAGGTAAAAGAGTTGGAATTTTGCCTTTTGCAGGTATCGCTCTTCTGCGTAGCTCAGCGTTTATAGCTTATACATGTAGTCATTAGGGGCCTTAAAAAATCATTTTAAGCAAGCTTCCGTCTTGATAGATACAATCTTGTTGTATTAATTCTGTAAAGACCACGAAAATTTTCCGTTTAAAATGAATTTCATTATAAACAGGCGTCATTTTCATAGACTTTATTGTATTACATTCAGTTACCAATCGCATATGATAAAGATTTGGATAGTCTGAAAATCCTAATTTTGATGGAAACCTATTTTCTTTCCTATGCCATCTATTTTAAAGCGACATAACTGAGAAAAAGAAATTAGCTCTAATACAATTGTCACTTAGAAACACATCTTGTGTTTGATATATGAATCAGTTATCTATTATCTACATACTATATCAGAAATAAAATAAAATAAAATTCTATCCCCCCCCCTTTTTTTTCTAAAAATGGTAAAATTTAAACAACATCATTCCATATTAAACTAATTCTAATCTAAATTAAAAAATAAACATATTAAATAGTTTTAATAGTTTTTTTATTAAAATGTTTATTTATTTTTAAATTTATTTTTGATACATATCGCCATTTTTCTAAGAGAACGAAAAAGTGTCCAACACCCGGCTGCACACTGTTACACTCAGTTGAAAAAAATGCCAAATCATATGACATCTTTATCAATCACTTTGAATCATTTGAAAATAATAAAATGCATTTAATTCGCATTTTTCAATTGAAATAAATTCAACTAAGAATCAATTCTGTATTATTTCTTATACTTAGCTTATAATATAGTAATATAAATGTAAATAATAACAATAATGATGATTTTAATTTCTCTTTTATATTTTAGCTGAATTTTTATATATTGAGATTTATATATTGCAGCGACAGGTTTAAAAAAGTGAGTCCATATTTTAAAACTTTTTCATTTGTGGTGAAACGAAAGGTATTCTCTGGAAGAAGAAGAAGAATAAAAAAATAATAATAAAAATAAAAAAATAATAATCCCTGTAAAAGGGAAAAATCATCATTCACCTGTTGCTTAGGGAAAAGAAACAATCGCAGCCACTCAGGTTATGTTTTCATCTTGTTCGATCTAGGTTACCGCTGCGTCCACATGTTTTAGAAGGAAAGAAGACGAAGTGGAATAAAAAATAACCATAATAAAAATAAACCCGACCTCAAAAGGGTCGAAATGGGTCCGTAAAAAATTCACCGCTTTTATTTTCTTACGTCGCTCGGGTTCGCTAGACGCTGTTCGGGCAGCTTTCCAGCGTAATTGACCTTGTGCGCGCAAAGAAGAAAATTTTCAACTCAACCCGTTCTCTTCCGCTTTATTTTCACGAGCAGACGACCTGCGGAAAGGATTATTCAGTTTTGCGTGAGTGGCAATTAGAATGCGAAGACAAAAATGTGGAATTTTCTGAGGATTTTATGTTTTCCGGCGATTTTGACTTGTAAGTTGATATAATTTTTATTTCTTTTAATTGTATAAGTGTGTGACCCCTGATGTTGTGTGCTCTCTTTTAAATTGTTCACAGTTCTCCGACAGCAAAAGTGTTTTGAAAATTTAAAATTGTATATATATAATTTACTTAATAGGAAAAAAGAAAGTTACAAATATTTAATTTAAAAAATAATAATAATATTAGGAAAATATATTGTTATTCATTTTTTTTTACTTTAAAAGAACTATTTGTTGAATTATTAAAATAAATAAATAAATAAAAGTAAAAAGTAGCGGAAAAAGAGAAAATTTCTTATATGGGAAATTAAAAGTAAATAGCGAATAGTGACTCAGACATTATGAGATAAATTGTTCAATAAAAAACTGAATGTTTCCAATATCGTGATCGGAACATAATACGCTTATTGTTTTGTGAAATTTTAAATTTTGAAATTAACGTAAGATATTACTATTATTTTAATTATTACTATTATTATTTGTTTTACTTATTACTTCATTTAATTGTTTTAAGTACAAGATGTCAGTTTCTTTTTCTGTGTATTACAAAACTTAATATATGTGATCAAATAAATAGATTAGTTATGATCCTGAATTTAAAAAATATATATTAATACGTATATATATAATAATTTAATGAGAAAGACTGAATATCCATTTCTTATTTTCAAAATAATCAATTACTGTAATAAATTTCATTACTCAATTTTAAATAATTTAATGCTTCCTAAATATAAATTTTCATGAAACTCAGCATTTACTTTACATTATTAACTTAAAATACAATTTTTTTTTTTTTTTTTTTTTTTTTTTTTCGAATACAGATAAATAACATATCACATTGAAAGAGAAACAAGCATAAATTTTAAAATTATAGTATAATGGAAACAAAATTGTGTTAAATTTCTTAGAATATAAATTATTTTTTGAATGAACTTTTGTTCTTTATTATTTATTCCCCTTTTTACGTTTTATATTTATTATTATTGTTTTTTTAAATATTTGGTTGTTTTGATATTTGCATATTTCAAATATTAGTTATGCAATACAAAACAGATGCCAAGGGAGATGTGTATTTATGCAGATACATATTAATGTGAAATATATTTTCGTAACAAAATATATTACATTTAAAAGATTATAGTATATTTTTAAAACCAAAAATTTCACATTTTGACGCACAGTTTAAAAATTCAAATCCATTTTTGTAATTAAATAAGCATACTTTTCTAAGCAATAAAATATTTAAAAAATAAATAAAAGGAATAAACTAATATCCTGTTATCCGCAAGATAATTGTTTAAAGAGTTACAGTACAATCTATATGGAATTAAAGATAAATATCACCTTTATACTGTAAGCTTCATCTTTTAAATTTATCCGTGTTTCAATACATTTTATAAATTACATATTTTGTACAATTTTATAATTATATATATATATATATA
Organism: Maratus speculifer; assembly: GCA_964019185.1. NCBI lineage: Eukaryota > Metazoa > Arthropoda > Arachnida > Araneae > Salticidae > Maratus > Maratus speculifer. Next base: position 208,842,007 of record OZ025295.1, read on the forward strand.
TATATATATATATATATATATATATATATATACAGAGAGAGAGAGAGTTACGGTGACAGCTATTTAAAAAAATTTTGCAGGAGGGTTATGTATAATGTCAGGAGTTTTTTTACCGTAAATTTTTACTTTAGTTCGCATCTGAAACAATAGGTGGCGCTGACGGCGATTGAAGGCTAGGTCGACGCTTCACTCAGCACTGATCACCTGGCCTTCAATCGCCGTCAGCGCCACCTATTGTTTGAGATGCGAACTAAAATAAACAATTTAAAAGAGAGGAAAAAAAAAACCTGACATTATACATAACCCTCCTGCAAAAATTTTTTAAATAGCTGTCACCGTTTGCAAGTTATTGAATTTTAAAATCCATCAGTCATTTGATATGATTTTTGCGGTATATATATATATATATATATTTGTTACAATAAAATGTGCTACAAAATATTTTTCTTTTTAAATTCCTTCCGGAAATTGAAGAATAACGATCCGTATGTACAACAGAAAAATATATTTTCCTAATTATATGTTTATAGTTGTTTCAAAAATCTTGGGGGTAGGTATAACAATTAGAAACACAGAAGATTAAAACTTTACTGTTTTAAAGGAAAAAAAAATATGTTTTTTTTTAATAGTACATGTAATTTTTGTTCGATTTCTATGCGGT